>JACXIV010000121.1:61274-106464 GCA_014737475.1 Bombus confusus
GTGTTTGGTCAATACCTGCTAAGGATTCAACGGGAGATGACCGATATCTGCCACCATTGCAAGGAAGAGCAGGACACGGCGCAGCACACGTTGGAATGCTGTCCAGTATGGGCGGATCAGCGCCGGGTACTGCAGCTCATCATAGGAGAGAGTCTGACCCCCTCGGCCATTGTCAACGCCATGCTCAGGGGGCACCAGGTGTATCTCGCCGTCCGCTTCTTTTGTGAGCGGGTCATGCTCACGAAGGAGCGGGCCGAGAGAGTGCGCCAGAAAACACGGGATCCATCAAGAAGACTGTCACGCCGAGGGCGGCCTGGGCCCTCCCTCGGACTTGCACGACGGTCCAGGCAGCGTCGCGTTGGGAGGCGTGGTCCCTCCTAACGGCCTCATGAAACAATGACGACTTCAGGAACATTGAAGAAGACGAGGATGTGCTCTGGCAGCTTTTGGCCTTCCAGTTGGCCCCGGCGCACTCCTACCACACGTCAGGATGGTCACCGTGGGGTTTTAGTCGGTTTGAGTCCGACACTCCCCCGCCGCCACCCAGGGCGGCGGGGAGTCCGTGAGGATTTCCCCACGAAAAAAAAAAAAGTGTACAGATCCTTGCCCAGGCTCCTGTGGTACAGGAGCAGAATGTTTAGTAGTGAATCATATGGCTGTGTGCACTTGTCCCCAAGGATTCACAGGCGATTCATTTGTCAACTGTTTCCTAAAATCTCCCCGTAAGCATTGTCATAGAAATTTAGAACTTTATGAAAACAATAATACGAACGCACCCCTTCGAAACAGTCTTTTTAATACTTTTTCTGATACATACAGGACGATATTTAATGACACGTTTCATTACTTTATCCTTTAATAACTTTATCCTTCAAAACAGTACCTAATAGTTCCACCCTTTAGAACAGAATTTAATGATATTTTTCCTGCTAGCTGCACCAACAGCGCCCCAAGATGCCTGCAATCCTTCACCGTGTGGATCAAACGCACTCTGTCGCGATGGTACATGCACTTGTCTACCAGAATACCACGGTGATCCATATTAAGGATGTCGTCCGGAGTGTGTGCAGAACCCAAACTGCCCTCTAGACTGTGGTCCTAATAGTAGGTGCCAGGACATCAGTGGACAGGCAGCGTGTTCCTGTGCCCCTAGTTACATAGGAAACCCACCAGCTTGTCGACCTGAATGTATAGTTAACAGTGATGTCCATTGAACGAGGCTTGCGTGAATCTCAAGTGTAGAGACCCGTATCCTGGATCCTGTGGCGTGTAAGCTACGTGTCAAGTCGTCAATCATAATCCTATTTGCAGCTGTCTTTCTGTATTCACTTGCGATCCCTTCGTACGTTGTTTACCTAAACGTAGGTGTCTTTTATTATTATCTAATTTAAAGATGACGTCTCTATACGGAGGTAATGGAAATTTAATTAATGGGTCTTCTGAAAAGCTGAAGAACCAGTGCAACCAACTAGCCCGTGTCAGCCATCACCGTGCGGTCCAAACGCAGTTTGTCAAGTGGTTAATAATTCACCGTCGTATTCACGTAAAGCAGAATTTATCGGTGTTCCACCAAACTGCAAGCCAGAGTGTATCAGTAATAGCGAATGCGGTAGTTACTTGGCGTGTATCGAACGTAAATGCAGAGACCTTTGCGCCGGTTCTTGTGGTTCGAACGCGGAATGTCACGTTGTGAATCATGTTCCATCGTGCATTTGCACGAAGGACTTCACGGGAGATCCATTTGTTCAGTGCATTGCCAGACAACGTAAGTGTGCTGATCGATGTTTTATAAAATTGACGTGACTTTGTTACGATTGGTGACTTTGACAAACTAGTGCAGTGGCGTAGAATTTCTCTTGCAGAGAATTTCTACTAATATTAATTTGTTACCAAAATAATAGAGTTTAAATGCTTAAAAAAATCAAATAATTCGAGTTTCTAAAAATATCTTGTAGAACATTTTACTGGATATTTCTTAAAAACCTGAAGAAAATAGTTGCAGAAATTTCAATAATATACCCTATCGTTAAAGTGTCAATAATAAGAAATAACCGAGTTATTGATCGACTTAATAGTCGAATTAAATTCGTCCTTAACTTCTCTTAGCGGAGACAAGAGTCACACCTAAACCCTGTCAACCCTCTCCGTGCGGATCAAACGCCATTTGTCGCGAACAGAATGGCCTTAGTTCCTGTACTTGTTTGCCCGAGTACATCGGCAATCCTTTCGAAGGATGTCGACCAAAATGCACTCGATCATCATACTGTCCCTCTCATTTAGCTTATATTAGAACCAAATGTCAAAATCCTTGCCCTGGTTCTTGTGGCTCCAATACCAACTATCAAGTAGTAAACAATCTACCCGTGTGCACCTGTATCCCGTAATACACTGGCGATCCATACGTGAATTGCGTATACAAAGCTCCTACAAGTGAGTAATTAACACAAATAATCGAAAAGTACAGAGGGAAAGGCGCGATAAGTTATATTTTTCATTTTTTTACAAGGGAGAATCCTTTCTAATATAATACGTTGTCAGTTAATTCTATGTTACAAAAATTGTCTTCTTAATTGATTTTCAAGGCGAACATGTATTTTTCCACTGTCGCCATAATTTTAAAAATATTTCTGGCCAGAATATCAAAGTTCTTGATAGATGTACTTTCAACTTTTTGCTTTTTGCATCTTCCCTAATCTTCCAGTTATTTTTAAAAGGATTATATCTTTGAATTATTTTCAATTCTTAAAACACTCCTTTTTAGTCATAAAGAGACATTAGAATAGAGATATCAACAAAAATATCCTGTCGGGTCTTTCTCCTGTGATCTTCAATTTCATTTTGCTCTTTCTATTCTTGCTTCGAGATAAAAGTTCCATGTTATACATTTTACAGTTGACGAAGACGAGCGAGACGTATGCCAACCATCCCCTTGTGGTCCAAATAGCCAGTGCCAGAAAGTAAATGGTCAGGCAGTATGCTCTTGTCAGCCCCGATATGTAGGAACCCCACCGAACTGTAGACCAGAGTGTGTCGTCAATTCGGAATGTAATTCGAATCTCGCTTGTATAAACCAGAAGTGTAGAGATCCTTGTCCTGGTACTTGTGGCCGTAACGCACAATGCAAGGTTGTGCACCACAGTCCGATTTGCAGCTGTGGAAGCGGTTTGACGGGAGATCCGTTCCTTTACTGTTTCCCTGCTCCAAGTATGTTTGAAAGAAATCTTGTTATATAATCTTCGTAGATCAGTTATGATTACATTTCTAAAATATTTTTCTGAGCTTCGTGGTATACTCTTTGAATCCGTATAAAAAAATCTATGCGACTCCCCATCAATTAAGAAGTGTTCCCTATCAATTTCTCGTATTCCAACGACATTTACGCTATAGTGCCAAAACCGGAAGAGCCGTACCCGAATGATCCCTGCGCCCCATCCCCCTGTGGTTCAAACGCCATGTGCAAGGCCCTTGGAGAGATTCGGGTCTACACTTGCATGAACAATTACATCGGAGTGCCACCAAATTGTCGACTGCAATGTTCCATCAATTCAAATTGTACAGCAGACAGAGCTTGCATTAGAGAGAAGTGTAGAGATCCCTGTACAGGATCTTGTGGCTTGAACGCACGTTGTACAGTCGTGAATCATACGCCAGCTAGCACTTGTCCCGAAGGATACACCGGCGATCCTTTCACCAGCTGTCCGCCAACTCTTCCGTCAATCAGTATGAATTGATATAATCATTCAACATTTTTTTTTCTTTTCTGTTGTTCCCTTATATGGTTAGTATGTAAGAGACAGACCGGGAGGAGTACATTGAGCCACTTGTTTCAGTCTCAGAAGCCCCGACAGGCCCATGCAACCCATCACCGTGTGGACCAAACGCACAATGCCTTTGTGACGTGCGTACTTGCCTGCTTGGTTATCTGGGCGATCCATACACCATTTTCCACCCTGAATGTGTTATCAACACCGACTGTTCCTGAAACGAAGCTTGCCTACTGCACAAATGCAGAAATCCCTGTGTAGGAACCTGTGGAATAAACGCAGAGTGCAACGTGGTCAATCATCTACCTATGTGCAGCTGTCCTAGGAACATGAAAGGCAGTGCTTTCGTTTCGTGTAATCCTATTCAAGATTGGTTCCCTGACTCATCTTTTATTTCATTCTACCCTGAATTTATTTTCACTTCCACCATGGAGGGTACGTAACCCGTGAATTTTATTTAAATGAATCTCTAATCTACATGCGGTATCGTGTTGTATATCTTTTACAATACTAGGTTGTAACGTAAATTCATACCGTTTTCTTATTTATGATAAACAAAGGAAACGGGACGAATATACGATAGAATATAATATTACTTTTTATACTTTTTTACTTTGTACTCTGAGAGAAACAGATTGCAGAGACCCAGCAGCAGTTGAAACACGCTTAGTATTAATATTTTGGAATTTATGGTATGACAGAAACCACCGCAGTCGATCTATGCAACCCATCACCCTGCGGTTCGAACAGCCACTGTCGTCCCTCCAACGGTCAAGCTGTCTGCAGCTGCGTTACTGGATTCAAAGGATCGCCACCATTCTGTAGAGCAGAGTGTATCGTTAATAATCTTTTATGTAGTTGCTGCGAGCAGTATCCCGGAGATCCATTTATTCAGTGTGTCCCACAAAGTAAGGCTCGTATATCACTCCAAAGATTTCTCGTCAAAACTATACCTTTGTTCCGGCTTTTCTCGAAAATGTGGAATTTTGCAAATTTGAGATCTTTGAAAAATATTTGTCAATCTCATTATTTTACTTCCGGATCCAATGTATCTTACTACTACGAGATTTCACGACTTACTAGATATTTTTGTACCGAAGGATGTTCCTGCTAAGATTGAAATTTTCTTTTAGCAAAAGAGCCAGATACCCCAATAAATCCTTGTCAGTCGTCGCTTTGTGGTCCAAACGCTCGATGCCAAGTCCCCAACAACGCACGCTCGTGTTCTTGTCTTCCTGAATTCGTAGGAGTACCACCATATTGCAAACCTGAGTGTCTGAGTAATACAGAATGTTCAGCGCAACAGGCGTGCATCAATCAGAAATGCGCGGATTCTTGCCCTGGCTCCTGTGGCAGGAACACAGAGTGCAGGACGATCAGTCACGCCTCTATGTGCACTTGTGCAAGCAATTTCACTGGAAACCCGTTCGTACAATACACACCCCAACCAAGTAAGATCTTCTCTTCCTTAATCATTCGTCTTTAGGTACATTAAACAAAAATTACTGTCACTTCTTTTGTATTCCACTTATAGTCGAAGATAGACCACAAAAACTCAACCCCTGCCAGTCATCTCCCTGTAGCCCGAACGCTATTTGTCGCGAATCATACGATACAGCTCGGGGCACCTGTTTACCTGACTTCTACGGAAACCCATATGAAAATTGTAGGCCAGAGTGTATTATCAATGCCCACTGTCCAGCTAACCGAGCCTGTATAAGGAATAAGTGTCAAGACCCCTGTCCAGGAACCTGTGGCTTTAACGCCGATTGTCAAGTGATGAATCACATTCCAATTTGCTGTTGTAGCTCAGGTTATACTGGTGATCCATTTACGGCTTGCAGCATACTCAAACAACCCCGTGAGTTTTTCCAGCTGTAGATTTTAAAAAATACTCTCCATTTACGTAGAATATAATCTGATAATGATATCGTAATATAACAATGTCAATAGCATCGACAAGTCTGACGAATCCCTGCGAACCTTCACCCTGTGGACCAAACAGTAAGTGTGCCGATGTGAATGGCCAAGCCACTTGCTCTTGCCTTCCCGATTTCAAAGGCACACCACCAGCATGTAGACCCGAGTGTGTTGTTAGCACAGAGTATGCTAGCAACAGAGCTTGTGTAAATGAGAAAGGCGTTGACCCTTGTCCTGGAGTTTGTGGGATAAGCGCGAGATGCGAGGTTTTCCATCACAGTCCCATTTGTAGCTGCGATCCTCGTCAGACCGGAGATCCGTTTGTAAAATGTTTCGATGTGATCAGTAAGTGGTTGAGAATAGTGCCGTGAGATTATATTCGTTAAATCATGACCGAATTCTTGAATTTACGCTCCGTGTTTTAGCACCAAGTCCGCCTGTGCCTGTAAACCCATGAGTTTCATCGCCCTGCGGCCCATTCTCTCAATGTCAAGACATAGGAGATATTTCATCCTTCTCCCGTTTGCCCAATTACGTTAGCTCAGCCCCCAACTGTCGATCAGAATTTTCGATTAATTCAGACTGTACCAGTGACAAGGCTTGCATCAGAGAAAACTGTAGAGACTCGTGTCCAGGATCCTGTGGAACGAACGCATAATGCAATGTGATTAATCATATACCTGTTTGCACTTGTCCTAAAGATTACACGGGAGACCTCTTCACCAGTTGCCGTCTAACGCCCACACGTAAGGATTATTGTCAATTATTCCATGTACAGCTGCTTCCGGAAGTATTTATCCACTATGAGTGTTCGAATATTTTCACGAGTAATTTTGTACTTAGTAAGATGAAAGTAGCTATAGATTTTCGTGTGATGAATAATTGATTGGTTTTATTGGGACAAATATAGCTATACCCCCAGTCCCGTCAGACCCGTGCAATCCATCGCCATACGGTCCTAACGCGCTTTGTCGGAATGGCGTGTGCAGCTGCATAAGTGAATATCGCGGTGATCCGTATCAAGGTTGTCGACCAGACTGCGTGTGGAATTCCGATTGCACGTTTGATAGAGCTCACTCCAACAATAAGTGCGTGGACCCTTGCACTGCAATCTGTGGACAGAACGCTGAGTGCGTTGTGATTAACCATATTCCCACTCGTAGTTGCGTTGAGAATCACGAAGGAGACCCATTTACCCTCTGCAGACCTATTCGAAGTGAGTGCACAATTAATTAATTCTAAAGAAAAGTTTGAACAATCTTATCAGCCCTCGAATTGTTCCGATTAATTGGAGAGAAAAATTAAAAAATATCCCATTGAAGAAATTACGAAAATCCCAGTAACTGTTAGTTAATTTTAACAAATCCTGAAAAAAGTGAGAAATAGCATAAACTATTGATTAATAAATGATTTTTCGTGTCACATTACGGTAGAACGCGTGAAACTCTGCGAACCTTCGCCCTGTGGACCCAACAGCGTTTGCCGCGAATTTGGTGAGCAAGCTTCCTGTTCCTGTCTCCCTGGATATTTTGGAATTCCACCCAGCTGTACACCCGAATGTTTGGGGTACTCTGACTGTGAACAAAGCAGAGCTTGCGTGAACGAACGCTGCCAGAAACCGTGTGAAAACGCTTGCGGTCAAGGCGCGTTGTGTAACGTGCGAAATCATAATCCCATTTGCAGTTGTCCCGCACAGTATTCCGGTGACCCATTCGTCAGTTGTTTCCCCATGAGTAAGTAACCCACCAATGTGTATTTTGATCGGTCCTGTCTTTAAAATCCTCTACAGAAACGCTATTACTGCCAATTATCTGTTGTTTAATTATTCTCTCTTGTTATCGCGAATTATCGATTATTTGATTATTTCCCTTTTATTTCCAATGATCAATTATCCAGTTATTCCTCTTCGCACCCTATCGTTACCAGTTACTCGTTACTTAAATATTCCCCTTCAAATTCTACCATTACCAATTATCGATCTTATTATAAAGTTTCCTTCCAAAACAAAACCAGTCGATTTCTAAAATAAAGAATAAATCCTAAGATCGTATACTACAATAAATCCCATACAGCACCGATTTCTATTTTAAAAGTTTCCACCTACAAGATACATTAAAGCCATTGTTAACCGAGGATAAATTGTTATCAACGAAGAGAACCGCAGTACGAGGAGCCCAGCCAGAACCCTTGCAAACCCTCGCCGTGTGGACCAAACTCCCAATGCTCAGTATCACCAGACAATAAAGCCTCCTGCGCCTGTATGCCTGAATTTTTAGGCTCTCCTCCCAATTGTAGGCCAGAATGTCTCGTGAACAGCGAGTGTCCCAGCAATCAAGCTTGCGTTAGACAGAAGTGTACCGATCTCTGTACAGGACTCTGTGGCACTGACGCTCTCTGCCAAATTACCCTGCATTACATCCGTTGCGTGTATCCCGAGGGATACACCGAAAACCCATTCGCTATTTGTTCCGTGGCCAGCAGTAAGCAACAATCCCGTGAATAAAGAATAATGGAATCGAGAAATTTTATCAAGCGATCACGAATGAGAGATGAAATCTCGCGACTTTTCATTTAACATATCTTAAATTATGTTTCTTTAACGAATATTTAGTACTTTGTTATTCATCGCTTTTAATGATTTTATTGGATTTTACTTAGTTTGTATATAATGTATATAGAGATTCTACGATATAGAAAGAATTGCATGCTGACTATACATAGGTATTATTAGTCCTGTATCAAGATCTCGAGGCTTTGTTCATACACGTTCTTCATTTTCTCTTATTCTTTCCACGATCTCTGTTTAAATCATTCGCCATTTCTATCCGCGTTCTTGTACAGTTCTATGTTCTTGTAAAATAACTCTCTTCCACGATCACGCAAATTCTTTCTTCTAAAGTACTAACTGACGTATTAGTTTAAATGGCGTATTAATTTCTTTGTGTCCAAATTTTATTCCAGCGCCTGTAGAACCACCGACACCTTTGAAACCCTGCAGTCCTTCACCGTGTGAACCTAACGCGTATTGTCGTGAGAGACACAATACCGTGTATTGCGAGTATCTGCCAGATTTCAGGGGAAATCCGTACGGAGGCTGTCAACCAAAGTGTTTGATGAACACTGACTCTCCGTAATCCCAGGCTTGCATTAGAACCAAGTGTCAAGATTCTTGTCCCGGTACTTGTGACGTTGGAGCCAATTGTACTGTGTCTAATCATATTCCGATTTGTTCCTGTCCTTCACCTACTATCGGAGACGCGTTCACCAGCTGCCGTGCTGCTCCTCAAGGTATTTTGTTCTTACACGCATACTCTACTCTTTATTGAGATTAATAATTCTTTAGCAGCGATTCTTGGATGTATTAACAATTCGTGGATGGTGTAGATAATGTAATGTTGCGAAATCACAATATTATGGAACAATTAAACAAATAGAGCAACTTGGACTTTGTTGAGACGAGAGAGATAGTAGAATAACGTAGATACTTTGTCGGAGCTCACTGCACAAGCTTTTCGTTCCTCGTCCGAATCATTACAAATAAATAAAATTATTTTACTTACAGTACCAAAGGAAAGAGATCCTTGCTCGCCATCCCCATGTGGACCTAACACAATCTGCCAAAAGATCGGCGACTCGGCAGTCTGCAAGTGCTTACCCGGTCTTCAATGAGTTCCTTCGATCGTCACAGATTGCCATCCACAGTGTGGGATCAGCTCTGACAGTCCAGGAGACAAGACTGAGAATCGGCAACAAATGCATAAATCCTTGCACGCAAAACGTGTGTGGTATCAAAGCTACGTGTCAAGCTATCAATCACAGTCCCCTCTGCAGCTGTACATCTCCGTTGATTGGCAATCCATTCGAAGAATGTTACACCAAAATTGGTAATTTCGAGACTCTCAACCCGTCCTGTTCTATTTTAATTACTCACCAATTCTTATTGATTTAATAATAATAGAAAAGAATAAGAGATACTGTGATAATAAAATGAGTTAATTGTTTACGCAGATAATTTTCGAATCGATTGAACGAAGATTGATTTACTTGTTTCAGAAACTGATCCTTGTAATCTATCTCCGTGCAGCTACAATGGTGAATATCAAGTCAGAAACGGCGTTGCAGTGTGCATTTATCCAAAATACGTCATTAATTCTGACTGTCCACGAGACAAGGCTTGCTTCGGCCAGAAATGCAGAGACCCTTGCATCGGTGCCTGTGGCATTAATTCACTGTGTCAGACGGTGAACCACAAGCCTGCCTGCTTCTGTCCGTCTGGATTCACTGGCAACGCACGCATACAATCGAAGCTGATTTTTTTGAAATATTATCAACACATTACAAAAAGATCTTAAGATTCTTAATGAAAAAGAAAAGGAGGAAATTATAACATTTATTTTTAATGTACTTTCACAGAACCAATTGCGGAGTGCACTCAGAATTCCGAATGTCCGAACGACAAGACTTGTTACAATAAAAAATGCGTCGATCCTTGCACACTGGATTCCTGTGGCTTCAACAGTCGTTGCCATGTGCAAATGCATCGAGCTGTCTGTGACTGCAACGAAGGCTTCACTGACAACCCTCAACAATACTGTGGTGAAAGTACGTTCTCCAAATATCTTTTAACGCGAGTCGATTTTCTCTCTATATTGTTATACGGTATACTCTTATTAGCGCTACACATTCAGTATAAGAACATAGTATAGAATAGTATGAAATAATATTTCTAGTATAATATATTTGTTATATATTTGCAGTTGGTTGTCGCGGTGACAGCGACTGTCCATTGACTCAATCTTGCATCAACAACGAATGCATAGATGCCTGCACTGTGACACAGTGCGGTGTGAACGCATTCTGTATATCCGATAGATACCATAGGCCAAGATGCTATTGTTCTGATGGATACTTAGGAAATCCGTACCAAACATGCGAGAGACCAGAGTGTATTAATGACAACGACTGTCCCTCACCTTTAGCTTGTCGCGATTCAAAAGGTGTAAATCCTTGCGATTGTCCACCATCAGCGCAATGCTTCGTGATTAATCATCGTCCTATTCGTCGATGCCCTCCGGGTTACGTGGGCAATCCATATACCTCGTGTCTAATGGGTAGTTAGAATATCTCTATTCTTACTTTTCTTAAGCCTTCTAAGGCCGTGCTTAATTGTACGGTACACCACCATAATTGGTAGAATGGATGAATAAAAATTTGTCGTTTTGCTTTAGAACCTATCGAATCACAGCCACAGTGTCAAGTAGATGGAGACTTTTCCAGCAAACTGGGCTGTTTCAATGGAGTTTGCAAAGATCCGTGTGTCGAAACTAAACCTTGCATCGCTGGGACGAAATGTACCGTCGTAGACACTTTCCCAATGAGAACCATGGTCTGCGAATGCTTGAGAAACGTTGCTGGAGACGCGACCGTCGCTTGTATTCCCAGTAAGTACCAAGTAACCCTTTGATCGCGTAATAAAACGACGAAGAATTCAGAATGAACGATTTAGAGAATAACCATACTTTGTCAAAAAAAGAGTGCATACTTTCAATATTTCCTAAAAAATAGCACGGCTTGAATTTGATTTATGATTATTATCTATGAAGCAGTTACGTGTTAATGTGTAATTAATCTAATTTTGTTCTTTTTCTCCAGTGGACAAGAAAATCGAAGCCGTTTGTAAATCCGACACCCAGTGCTCTTCCAACATGGCCTGTCGGCATGAAAGATGTATCAATACGTGCATTATCAATTCATGCGCATCAAATGCAGAGTGCCCTGTCCAAAATCATTATCGCCAGTGTCATTGCTCCCGTGGCGCAACAGGCGACCCATTCGTAAATTGTTATATAGGTAATTAGTTGAAGATAACATAAAATAGAAGATGAATAATGCGTATTGGTTTCTACGGACTATTGATTTAAACAAACGTTTTAATTTTGTTGTAGACACTGACTCGTTCCCGGAGTGTACAACGAACGCAGATTGTGCGAACAACGAGGTTTGCATTAACCAGCTATGTCAGAGTCCATGTGTCAGCACGCAATGTGGCTTGAACGCGGAGTGTACCACTGTCAATCATCATCCGAACTGTCACTGCCAGCAGAACTTCGCGAGAGATCCTCAAGTGCAATGTTTCAAACGTAAGTTTGTTACAAGACGTTTCATTTTTCCAGAGATAAAACTCAATATACGAAGAAATGTTTCACGTTAAATTTATTTTTGTTAATTTTTCGTCGCTCTGTCTCGGATTCTCTCGTGTATTTCAACGTGAGACATCTGTTTCAATTTTTCCAGTATATCTCCAAAAGCAAAAAAGCGCTGGTCCAAGTTGGATCACGCTTTATACTTCAAAGTTTTGCGCTTTGCAATTCTACGCTTCAACATTTTTTCAACTACATCTTTGAACTAACTTTAAAAGATAACAGGAAAATTTTCTTCCTTTCTAGCCGAGTGCAAGTCAGATAGCGATTGTCCTTACGACAAGACCTGTCTGCGCGACAATTGTGTCACCCCTTGCCTAGTCGGAAACATCGCGTGTGGTCGTGGCGCTGAATGTATCGCGGTCTCTCACAGGGCGCAATGCGTCTGTCCACGAGGTACCCAGGACGACCCAAGAATCGCCTGTATTTCCACGGTGTGCCATTACAACGACGATTGCGCAGATCACGAAGCCTGCGACAGGTTGAACAGTATCTGTCGACCAGTTTGCGAGGACGATACTTGCGCGGATACTGCGAAATGCGTCGCGAGAAACCATCAGCGTAAGTGCACTTGTCCTCTGCGAACTACTGGAAATCCATATGTTGAGTGCAGTGGTAAATTGAGTCGTCTTTCATGTTGTTAACATTGTTTTAATTAAGCCTTAATCTTGGTGCAGCATACTATAGAGCACCTTCGGTGAAGAATCGAAACTAAAAATAATTCTCTTGTTCTCCAAGGTGTGCCAATTGAAGCAGAGTGCAAAGTAGACAGCGAACGTCCAGCGTATTTCGTATGCATCAACTCAAAATGCCAAGATCCGTGCTTATCCTCTAACATGTGCTCTGGTGAACATGAATGCAAAGTACTGAACACGGTGCCACTTCGTACGATGATCTGTACTTGCACTGCAAACATTATCACCGACGTAAATGGACTGTGCAAGAAAATCGGTACACATTACTTCAAACAATGATTATATTATATTCTTCGATCAATAATCTTATAGTATTAGTAGTTTTACATATATAATTGGAAACTACGTCATTTTGTTACAATATGAATTTTGTTTCCAATATTAGGAGTCCTGGAGTGCCACCAAGATCAAGACTGCAACGATTCTGACAAGTGTGTGGGTGGAACTTGCATCGAGGCTTGTCTGACCACTGAGTGTGGAGTAAATGCCCAATGTGTGGCAAGTGGAATCTGTCATTGCGCGCCTGGATTTATTGGCAACCCTTGTATCGAATGCGGTAGACGAAAGTTTTGAATATTTTTATAATATCATATATAATGGCTAGATAATAAATAAATATAATAATTCACAGTTCAAAATTATATTATACATTCGTATGCTTAAAATTTTTCATTTTTCCATTCCAGTTCCAATACCACTACCACCATTTCGTCCAGAATGCTATGCTAACAGCGAGTGCTCCGACGACAAACGGTGCATAAATTCTCTCTGCGTGAATCCTTGCTTTGTCAAGGACCCATGCGGAAGAAATGCACTATGTCACGCAAACTATCACAGTCCAGTCTGTAGATGTCCTGCCAACTACATTGGTGATCCAAGAAGCAACTGTGTTCCACGTATGTCTTTTGAATTTGAGAAAATTAATATGCCTATACGAATTACAAAATCGTTACATCACCCTGTTCGCAAATGATTTATGATGTATATTTATTTATTTTACAGCGGAAATCGTAGCCGAATGTACTTCGAACAGCGATTGCGCGGGTAACGCTGCCTGTGTAAACAATTTGTGCATCAATCCTTGCAATTGTGGTCCGAACGCCAGGTGCAACGTCGTAGATCATTATCCATCCTGTGTCTGTCCGCCTGGTTATTCTGGAAATCCTCAACTAGGTTGCTTCAAATGTAAGTT
Organism: Bombus confusus; assembly: GCA_014737475.1. Classification (NCBI taxonomy): domain Eukaryota; kingdom Metazoa; phylum Arthropoda; class Insecta; order Hymenoptera; family Apidae; genus Bombus; species Bombus confusus. The sequence goes on from JACXIV010000121.1 coordinate 75,046, forward strand.
AACAAAATTCTGAAAAATAATTCGATCCAATTAAGCTTCTCAACTTCACAAAATCTTTTCTTTTCTCAGTGGGCTGTGAGTCAGACAGTGAATGAAACAGCGCAGTAACGTGCTACAATGGTCAATGCGCGAATCCTTGCATCCTGGAGAACAAGTGTGCGATAAACGCAGAATGTTACGGCCAAAACCATCGAGCCATTTGTCGTTGCGGTCAAGGTTATGTACGTGAATGCACGTTGCAACGTTTTGGACACCGTGCCCGTGAGGACCATAACGTGCATGTGTTCCGAGGGCTGGACCACTGACGTTGACGGCGTTTGTAGACCAAGTAAGTAACTCTAAGGTGAAAATCATAGACTTCCTTGGTTTAACTTTGCAATTTTTCTACAAATATTCTATTTTCCAGTCCAAATAGCAATAATCGGCACTTGTACGACGAACGATGAGTGCAGCGACATAGAGTCCTGCATCAATAGACAATGCAGGAACCCTTGCAACTGCGGTACCAACGCTGCGTGCACTGTACGAAACCACAAACCGATCTGTTCTTGCAAAGAAGGCTACCAAGGCAACCCGGACATCGCTTGCTATTCCGTAGAGTGCACGCGCGACATCGAATGTGTTTTAGATAAGAGTTGCGTGAACAACAACTGCGTGAATCCTTGTCTAGTCTCCGATAACTGTGGAGCAAACGCAGAATGCTTCTCCAACAACCATAAAGACGACTGTCGATGCCGTAAGGGTTATCTTGGAAATCCTTTGGATCGATGCAGAGTAGTCGGTTGTTACAGCAATGGCGACTGTCCTGGAGACCATTCCTGCATCAATATGCAGTGTATCAATCCTTGCATTCACAGCAATCCTTGCTCCTCTAGAGCCGAATGCAGAGTTTTTAATCATCTACCCATTTGTCGTTGTCCACCGCATCACACAGGCAATCCTTACATCGCTTGCAAACCGGAAGAAAGACCAGGGTGTAAAGAGGGCAGTGACTGTCCTAATTTGTTGGCCTGCTTTGATAATAAATGTCAGAATCCTTCCACTGTCGTGCAGCGATCCATCAGGATGCAAAGTCCTTCCGACGTTCCCGGTTCGAACGATGGTCTGTGTGTGTCCTAGTGGATACGCGAGCAGCGGCAGCGGAACTTGTAGACCCACGAAACCGATTTTGGAGATTGACTGTACTAACGATAGCGACTGTCCTTCAGAGAAGTCCTGTGTTAACGCTGTGTGCAAGAATCCTTGTGCCTGCGGTCCCAATGCAAAATGTAACGTTGCAAATCACAAACCAATTTGCTCTTGTGTTCTGGGATACGATGGAAATCCTGACTTGACTTGCACTAAAGGTAAGACTGTGCTACTGTCATTGACAATTTTTCTCAGAGGCGAAAGATGTCGATTTTGGAAAGGTTAAGCAGTAAAGACAGAAAACTGTTCTATTATCATATACATATAGATTTTTATGACTGAAACCCAAGCATTGGAATCTAAGTAGAAGTTTGTCTCATAAAAATTTGATAAAAATCTAACCTTTTATGACAAATTTGTCTCAAATTCGATGTAATTTAATTTTCAGTCGCCGGATGCCGCACAGATGGTGACTGCAGCGGATCACACGCGTGTGTCTAGCACAATTGTGTTCCAGTCTGTTTTCCATTAATTACCACATGCGGAAAAGACGCTCAATGCAATGGTATCAATCACAAAGCTATCTGCGAGTGTCCACCAGGATATGGCGGCAGTCCTAGAGTTTCTTGTGTCCTTCTTGGTTGCAAGAGTAATTCTTATTATCCCACAAACAAAGCTTGCATCAACGAGCGTTGCGAGAATCCTTGTGCGGTAATTCCTTGCACCGGAAACATGGATTGTAACGTCTATAACCATGTGGTCAAGCGTGCTTGTCCTCCTGGTTACATCGGAGATACTAAAGTGAGATGTACTAAACGTAAGAGTGATTCGATTTTTATAATACTATAGGTATTACTTTTCCGTTATTTTTTCCTTATCGTTGTTCCCTAATACTCAATGACAGAGAAATGGAAGGCGGATAACGAATGTCCATCTCAGACCGCCTGCTTCAATGGCGAGTGCATCAGTCCTTGCGTGAAGATCGAACCTTGTGGAGTAAACGCGGATTGTAAAGTACTCGATACGTCTCCTGTAAGAACCATGCTTTGTGAATGCATTCCTGGATATAGAGGAAACGCAGTCGTTCGTTGTGACAAAAGTAATTTCTTGTTTTATATCAAACGACTTGTAGCGAAAAGAGGTTGAACAATTTATAAAATAGTTATTAAATGAATCTGCTTTATTTTACAGCCAACGTATGTCCAGTAGAAAAGGGTCAAATTCTCGATGAGTATGGCAATTGTATTTGTCCATCTGGATCAGGTAAGGATGAAACAGAAATCTGTATACCGTGTAGGAAACAATCTGGAATGATTATCAATGATGAAGGATATTGTGTACGTGCTTTGGAGAACGGTATGATCATCGATGAATATGGTCGCTGCGTGTGTCCGATTCATCATGGATACAGACTGGACGCGAATGGATATTGCAAATTGGGTATGAAAAAAATGTGATATGATATATATTATTTTGATAAGTATTTCTGCTTACCTAAATTTTGTTTCATTAATGAAATTCTATTTGTAGTTAACATAATCGAGTGCAAACACGACGATGACTGTGCTGATAACAGATTCTGCGATAAAACCAGCCAAATATGTGAAGATCCTTGTTCAACTCAATTATGTGGCCTTTATGCACTTTGTAATGAAACTCGTCATCAAGCTAATTGCATATGCATCAATGGTTATATTGGAAATGCTTATACTCAATGCTGTAAGCAACTGTTCTTACGAGAGACTCCTATTGTTGTCTTATTTGTTATTCAAATTATTGATAACATCTTTCCTCGTTAGATGACAAGAACCGATGGCGAACCGATTTCCCTAGACCAGAGATGGTTATCAGGTGTTTATCGGATGGAGTGCAAGTTGAAATACATCTTCACGATCACGAATTCGATGGTGTTCTATATGTCAAAGGTCACAGCAAAGATGAGCAATGCAGAAGGGTTGTCTCCATTCCAGCAGAAACTATGCACGAAACCGAGATATTCAAGGTGGCGTTTGGAAATTGCGGACTGATACATGTAAACGTACGTTATTTTTATGTAAATTTATTAATTGTATTACCAGTACATATATTATATTTATTATTTTCTTTGTTTCAAAGTATTATATGTACAAAATGATTATTTTCAGGGACAAGCAAGTTTCGTGCTGGTCATACAAAAACATCCAAAATTGATGACATACAAAACTCAAGCATATCATATCAAATGCATATACCAAACTGGAGAACAAAACGTCACTCTGGGTTTCAATGTCTCTACTGCTGTTGACTACAGCTGGCACCATTGCTAACACTGGTCCTCCGCCAGTCTGTCTGATGAAGATCGTTACTCAGAGCGGAAATGAAATAAACTCGGCTGAAATTGGAGATAATTTGATGTTGCAAGTCGAAGTTCAACCTTCCAGTAAGTATATGGTTTTTAATTAAAGAAAAAAAAATCGTGAACCTTATATTTCTTATAGTTATATGATAATTTTATAATTTTAGCTATTTATGGTGGATTTGCCCGAAATTGCGTGGCCAAAACGATGGAAGATAATTTGGAGAACGAGTACATTGTAACAGATGAGAACGGCAGCGCGACAGATCCGACGATATTCGGAGAATGAGAGCAGGATCCTGAAACTCAGACGTTAATGCCCAGCTTTAATGCTTTTAAATTCCCAAGCAGTGACAATATTCGATTCCAGTGCAATATCCGTGTGTGCTTTAGACGTTGTCAACCCGTGAGTATCCTTCTACTAGGACTTCGAAGTAAATAATTAGAATATTGAGGTATTTAATTAAGATATTAAAATATTATTATGGCCCTTTCAGGTCAATTGTCGAGGATACAACGCGTTCAGTCGTCGCCGTCGAGACGTGAGTTCCGAGACAAATGATACGTCTTTAAGCATCACGGACAGCTTTGAAGGGCAACTTAGAGAAGAAATAACGATCCATTCGAATCTGATATTCACTCTGGAGAGGAGAGGAGAGAGATTTACAGCAGATCCAGCTGAGAGCAAGTCTATATGCTTTTCCTTCTTCAGTTAGAGAAGAATCTTAATTTCTAGAACGACAAAGGATCAACTCTGACTCTTGCAGCTTCTTCAGTTGGCTCTCCACTTTGTCGCTTTGTCGCTGAACGAGAATTAAAATATACTTTATTATTACAATAAAATCTTTTTTTCCTGTTTCAGTCACTTCAGCTCAAAGAGTGGAAGACATTTGCGTTTCTATGGTCGGCTTTGTGATACCACTAGTAATTACAACACTCTTGGCACTAGTCGTTGTAGCTATTGCTGTGTCGTGCTGGCTAATGGCGTATCGTCGCCAGCCAAAGACTGCTGGACCACTGCCACACCCACCAGAGTTCCCCAATCCACTGTTCACTACTGAGTCCCTAGCTGAACCGTCTCCTGATTATCACCTATCATAAGTACTCTAGGATAATTATTTTTTTTGTAACGTAATTTTATAATTCTCAATGGAATGCAGTACAGACCACATCACATTCTTTTCTTCTTGCTGGTCGGTCTTGTATTTCTTTCAACGACTCCTCCAGTGACTAGACCCTTCCGTTTTCTTCCTCTCGGGGGTTCATACCGAACATGTTGTACGTTCATTATTACATACGAGTACCCTGAAATAAGTTGAACATAAATATACATAGATAGTTAGATCAGAACGCGTGCGAGAGAGAAACGTTTACTCTTTATGGTGATGGTTAGCTTCCATTATCTACACAATAGAACTTTGTCTTCCGACGTTTTCTCTTGTCTTCTGTACCTTTGCTCTTCTCTCCCTGCAGTCACTGGAGGATTTTTTAAGCGTAATACAGCGAATTTAATTCCCGTGTAAAGTCAAACGAATTATTCTAATATAGCTTTCTTACTTCGTGCGTAGGTAACTGTACATTTTATCTAATAAAATGCTACTGTAATATTTTTAAAATAATCTCGTTCATTATACCATGTTCCTTAATACCTGTTCAGTCCAGAAAAAGGATGAAAAGGAAAATGCCGAAACATGTAAGTATCAAGCTGTTCAAAAGTCGCCATAAATTTTTATTCTAATTATATATTTTTGCTAAATATACATAATTTACAAACAATGTACGATATCTAATCAATATATATATGTATGAGCTCAGTTCATACGTTTTTTTAATAAATATATATGATATTAACGATCGCAATATTGTTAAATGATTTTAATCATTTTTAAACAAAATAATTCAATTATAATTAACATTCAATTTGAGAATAAGAATTTGGCGTGAACGTATATAACAAGTGATTGAATTTTAAACGTTAGAACTGTATTAAAAGATAAAGTATTTGAAATGAAAATATGAAAGAAAAATACACGCTATGTAATGTTTTAGTTTTGAAAATGCTTATAGTATCAAACCATCTGCGTTGTTAAGTCGTTTTATATGTTCAGTTGTAGCGTGGTACTGAACTCTATGTTTAAGAATCATTTTCAATATATTCATTTATAATTTTATTTGTGCATAAGACCATCATGTAGTTCAATTACCCTTTGATAACTGCAATTGGCCTTAATTTTATACATTTCCGGGAAATACCCGCAGCATGGTACGTATCCACAACATCTTTTACATTTTTGTAAGACTCCAGTGCTTCTTCCATAACTAACTTAGGTGAAGCAACTCTAGTCGATATTCCTTGACGTTCTAATTTTTGTACTACATCTGTGTAGTCGAAGTTTCTGCGCGACTTAGCTCTAGATAAAGCTCGACCCTAAAGGCAATTTAGATTTAATTTAGGTATCATTGGATAATTTCATAAATAAAAAACGTTCGGAAATACTTACTGCTCCATGACACGGGGATCCAAATGTTTCTTTCATAGCTTGATCAGTTCCGGTAAGAACATAACTACAAGTTCCCATAGCACCGCCAATTAAAGCAGGTTGACCCTATTAATTGATAATCTACAGGAATCAAAGGATGGTGAGGTGGAAATGCTCTTGTAGATCCCTATAAACAATATAGTAATTATGTAAACATACTTCAATATAGTTAGTAACTATTTACTTTCATTTCATTTACCTTCCTATGTACTAGAAGAGTTTTATGTTTTCCGTCGACAATATGTTCTTCTATTTTTGCAATATTATGGGAGACATCATATATAACATGCATATCTAAATCATCAAGAGATTGTCCCAACTGTTTGGCAGATGCCTGTCGACTGAGGAATGTCATAGAGCTTCTATTGACCCACGCAAAATTGGCAGCTGCAGCCATAGCTTTTAGATAATCTTGACCTTCTTGAGATTTTATATGAGCGCAAGATAACTGCTTATCGTTAGTTTCGATATTTTCTCGTTTCATGGCCTTTTCCATTTGTAATACAAGTGCATCTGTACTAGATAAAAAATTTAATATACACTGAAAATAGGTTTATTACGTATTTATTGCCAGTTGCAATTTGGTGTCCAAATCCTCTGCTACCAGAATGAATCATCACACAAATTTGACCCTTTTCTTCAATACCCATTTTACATGCTGCTCATTTGTCGTAAATTTGATCTACTACTTGAATCTCTGCATAGTCGTTTCCTGCGCCCAATGTTCCTAGCTGTAAAATAAATTGTTGTGGTAATCAAGAATTCTTAAATATTTATCTCTATAAATTTTCCTAATACCTTACCTGTGGAAGCCCACGTTTCTTAGCCCTCATTGATACCTTAGAAGAATCTGCATTAAGCATTCTACTATACTCTTCACAATGTTCTTTATCCTCTGCCCAGATATAACCTTCTCTGAGAGACCAATTCATTCCCATTTCTAAGGCTTCCTCTAAATCACGTGCATTCATAGGTATGATTCCTTTTGAACCAACACCGACAGGAATGTGATCAAACATGCTCTGGGTATATTATAGGAACACAAAATTTACCCTTTTAATTAATATTAAAATAATTATACATTTATTCAACGGACGATCTCTGTTACATTTATCGATACACATTTGCATATTCTTGTATACCAGACTGTCCAGATGCCCCCCGAAAGACTGAACTGTTTTCATACATCTGTTTTCGAGACGTCGCGGACACACATGCTTCCACACACTGATCTCACACACAAGTATTCTTACTGCGCATTTAAACTAACCCAGCACAGAAAATTACACATATCTCAACAAACATAACTGATAGAAAATAATACCTTCACAGGCGCAACATTCTCTTCTAACAAGTTAGTTCTTAATAGACGTACTCCGCAATTTTTGTCAAATCCAACTCCACCTGGTGATACTATAGATTTTGGGTCATTCATATCAAATGCTGCGATGTTACCAATAGCAAAACCATATCCAGAATATACATCAGGCAAACCAACAGATCTCCCAACAATATCAAGAAGAGCAGCAACATTGGCAATCTGTTTCATACCTGAGAGAAACCCACCCACTGCTCCTGGTCTGCATGCATTTTTTAACTCATCAAACATTAACTGTTCTAACGTGTTATTTACATAGGAAACACCTTCAACCTATGAATAAAGAAATATTTAATACACACGAGAAGATAATATACGATTAACAAATTACCTTCTTATTAGGTTGAAAACCCTTCTTTATCCTCCAGCATGTTTCAGTTATCTTTTCTAAGTATATCAATTCTTCTTGACACTGCCTCACTACCACATTTTTATTATAATATATTATTTTTTAAGAATATATTAATTACCTCTAGCTTGGAGTACAGATTATATTTTACAATGATATATGGTTCCTTATAATTGTTTGGAGATAATATCTTTCAATTAATATTATAAAGAACTAACACTATAGAACCAGATACACTTTTAGTTATACTTTTATATTTATTATCGATTATAAATACGAAATATTTATTGACAGATTAAAATCATGCAACCGGGTAAAATGATTGCGCCATATAAATCTAACGAACGTCAGTGTCACAAACTTGTACAGTTTATAGAAAATTGTTATCTCTTCCCTTATTTAAAATTCATTTTCAACAGCACACATTTTATATATGAGTAATTAGATTCGTAATCTTTGTATTTTTACGCAATATGAACTTTCTGACATGATTTTGATGATTTAAAGGGAAATAATAATTAAGATATTATATATATATATTATATTATATATTATATATATATTATATATATATATTATATTATATATATATATATATATATTATATTCAAATATGAATGTATATATAAAGATATTCAAATATGAATGTATAAAACCGAATTACTGTTAATAAGAAAGAAGTATCTTGTTCTTATTTTGAATTATACAACGTTTTTATACGGTGTTCTTATATAATATTAACGAGGAAATATTAATCGAAAATGTTGGTATCATATCTAATATGAATGCAGAGTACATACATACATAAGTGCGTATGTGAAATGCAAAAATGGCTACTGCTGCAACATCAGGTATATGACACGTAAAACCAATTTTGTCACTAACTCCTATAGATGCTCGTAGAAGAGTTATAACATTATATAAAATATGGTATCGCCAAATTCCATTTATCTGTAAGTTGTCTTTGAAAATCATGAAGATGTGTTGTTACCTAACCTAAATATTTAAAATAGTATATTGATATATGCATTTCAGATTTGTTCCTTTTTTGTACAAAGTAGGATGTATTAATTTTCGTTCTAGTTTATTTGAACTTCACTAGAAATAATTTGCAATCTGTTATTTCCATTACAAAATTGTCAGATTTATATATTTATATATATATAATATTATAAATAAATTTACTTTACAGTGTCAAACTATGATATTCCAGTGTCAAGAGAAGAATGTATAGAAAAGTTACGGAAAGAATTTAAACGTCATGCCAACATAAGGGATGTAAGAACTATCAATATGTTACTTGTTAAGGTAAGCCTAATATGTATCCTGTTTATTTCATGTATACTGCAACAGATATATTAATAAATACATCATATTAGGGACAAATGGAACTTCATGAAACTTGCTCTCAATGGAAACCAGCTGGAATATTAATGAATTATGGGAAAGAAACTCTAGAACCAAAGCCACAGGACTTCATGTCTAAGTTCATTTCAGATCATGATTAAAATGTTTAATTATATAATATATCTGTAAGTTATGTAGTGTAATTAAATATGTGCAATTTTTAAGCTATATAAAAAGAATGTATATGATATTTCAATATGTGATAATGTCATTATCTGAGAAGTAAATATGTTAGAAAGGAAAAAACATATTTTTCTACTAAAAATTGGAGTGATACAATGTTTCAAAAGATGAATCTTTAATCAGCTCTTACAGAAGATAATATTTCTTTTAATTTACATTTTATTTTTACATCTATATATTATTATTCACTTATATACATTTGACAAGATGATATATCACTAAGCACCATAGGTACAATCTAGTTCACTTTTCACAGCCATACGGATAATTTGCTTTCCTTCAGTGAACAAGTATCGAAATTGTACATACATACATGCATATGTTATACATATGTTAGAAACGAGTGTATCCAAACTTGCGTAAATGTACATTTTCAACTATGCACGTTCTTTCTGTTTGTATCAGAATGGGAATCGTTTGTGCTACGTCGAGACAGATTCTTTTACATGATTTCTGTACTTGTGTATACTTTGGTTAGAATCATTTTTATAAAACTCATTCTAGTTTTATTATATTCTCGGATTAAAAATTTTAACATATAAATCTCGCACTATGTAAAAAAAGACATGTTTGCCGCCAATATAAAGCGCACTTTAATACTAGTCATAAAATATCTAGGTATTAAAAATATACACGGTTGGTAACTTTTATACCCACACATTCCACATATCTATACGCTAAAAAAATGGCAACAATACATCATGCTTATGACTCATAAATGTAAGAATGTTTTTGTGCACTCATACGTTTTATAGTAGATGATTCCATGTTCGAATTCCCTTCATTCTTTCTCTCGACTACAAAGTCAATTTTGTATCAAACTATCACGTTCCGACTATATATCGTAACCTGCTATTACACCCCTTCTTAAGGAAACATTCACCAACCAGCTTCTAATTGAATTTCTTGCAGAAAATTTTTTATCAGACACACTGTCTGTACTAGGAACGGATAACACTTGATCGAGAGAACGCCAACGTTTAACGGGCATAATTTCTCCAATACAACCACTCTTATCTCCTAGTAAAGGTGTCTCTGCTTCGTTCGGCGACTCGTCCGTATGGGGCACTTTTCACAATTCTCTAGCGATCGAAAACTTTTCTTCGGTTCCTTCCAAGAGAAATTCGGCGACCCGAACCTCTTGTTATAGAGCTCCAACGGGAAAGGGTCTAACGAACGTGACTCCCGTATTATCGTTTGGAACGGATAATCGCTCGTGGAGGACGACGAGGCAATCATCGACAGAACTCTCGCATTTTTCCTAAATTTCGGCCTCGTGTCAGTAAAGAAATCATCGAGTGCCATCTTAATGTTAGTCGCCCGATTTTCAACCTCTTCTTGCAACGCAACGTTGTCTAGCATCGTCTTTGATACACTATCGGTCAAGTACAGAGGAAATCGATCTAATTTCCGAGAGTTGAGAGATTTAGGGACTGGACTGGATCCTCCGTACTGAGACGACGAGTCATCCGGCGTTGGTCTTGGAACGCTCGATTGTCTGCGACTCCCAGCTCCTAGACCACCTAGCAACGAAGTCTGTTGAGAATCTGAATTTAATTTCGGACTTCTTCTTGGTCTACAAAAGAGTGGTGGAAGATCACCGACGTCGACCTAATTAACATAAAAATCAAGATTATAAGACATTTATGTGACAATCTTATTACATCGATTTTTATACAAACCTCTCGTTTTTGAATGGCCTTTTCAGTGGCTCCGGTGAGCCAATAAGTTTTTACTTCTCCCTTCCCTTTCATGTAAACCAATCCACGTTCCTCGATTATATAGCCACCGACCTTATCCAAAGCATCTTTGCACTGCTCGCTTATGTGAATACGCAACGGTTCGCCGTTTGATTCCATACGTGAAGCTGTATATACGGTATCTCAATATAGGCAATATCCAGGCATTGTTAAACCAACAACACCAGCCACTACAGGACCTGTAATATTTGTTACGTATATTTATGTCATTTTTATTGCGTCTAATATTTTTTCCCAAAGGCTTGATACCTGTGTGAATTCCAATACGTAATTGAAGAGTATCTTGAGGCCTGTGAGTTATGGTGTGCTGTTTCACAGAGTTAAGTAGTTCTAGGGACATCGATGCAATTTCTCCGGCATGTCTGTTTCCATTTTTCATTTGCAAACCAGGAACCTGACGAAAGCAATGTATCTTAGAATTATATAGAATAAAAAAAATTGTATAGAATTTATAAAAAAAATTTACTTACCACCATATAGGCATCGCCGATCGTTTCCACCTTATATACATCATATCCTTTGATTATGCGGTCAAACAAAGTGTACAAGTCGTTCAAGAAGTTTACGATCTGTAAAATGAAATAACTATAATAATAGCCATACGAAGATATATATCTTGTTTTCTTAACGATTAGTTCGATTGAAAATCATACTTGGAAATGTGTGCTTTCCGCTGACATTGCAGTGAATCCAACGATATCGCTGAAGTATATAGTAACCAAGTCAAAAGCTTCAGGTTCCACACCGATACCATTTGTCAAGCAATTTGCAACGGGTCTGTAAGAAACAGACGTGGTACCGTTAATATACATTTTCATTTCTTTTTAATGGAAGAATTTATATAGTTCAACCTACTCAGGCAACATTCTATGAAGTAAATCCTCTGTTCTTTGCTTTTCCTCGAAAAGAAGGCGTGTACGGTCACTGACTAGATCTTCGAGGTTGTTCGCATACTTCTGCATCATGTTCATCATTTGGTCCATGATATTGCGATGCGCTTCACTTCCCGCTTTCATTTTCTTTAACCGTGTCCTTATCACTTGAAGTCGGGCCTAAGTTCTGGATTTTCCGCGCAACAGTCGGTAATCGTACTAACTATATACTCAGCACAGTCTGCTTCAGACTCGGACAGTATCTCTATGTTAGGTCTAAACGGCGGTTCACAATCTTCATGGAACTTTTTCACTCGGTCTATGATTTCTGTTAATTTGTTAACGTTCATATTTATATTTCTGCAGCTATTCCTTTTGGCAAATGCCGATTAACGAATGACAATGGTTAAAGCTTACGGATTTTTAGCTACACACGAATATTTACCTCTGGGTTCTAGATTCACGCCACCGTACGGTCCATTCCGTCCAATTATCTCAAATAATATAATCGCGAACAAGTAAATATCCCCTTCCTGGGTACCTCTGATCAGAGCATTGGGATTCCCTAATAATTCAGTTGCCTTCCAGAATAAGTCTATGTAAGATAAATATTTCAATTAGAAATCGAGTCACAAAAATCATTCGAAGGGCAGAGAATCATAGTGGTGTAGAACAGTCCGTCCTCTAAAAAAATTCTCAAAATCATGACTCACACGACTATGATTTTCAGACCGCTAATCGACTGGCGATAGGACAATAAAATATCGTTATATTTCTTTTCTTTCTTTCTTTCTTTTTCTTTTTTTTTTGCTTTTCGTACTTCAATAATACTGATGTTCGCCAATACTGTCGGATTCGGCGCAGTGCCGCATATCGTGCAGGCCAAAATCGGAAACTTGGAGTACCCATCGCGAGGTCACCACGCAATTGGATGACCATAACAGACTAACACGATATTTCCACAGTAGTTTCGCAATCGGTATACATATCGTTCATCTGCCGTGCGAACACGTATATTATAGACTTGCCTTAATGAGATTGTGAACTAATGACGCGATGGACATACCGTCTAACTTGATATTTTCGTTCTCGATAATATCCTGAAACACGTACGTAATGCGATCATTCGTGATGTAAATAAAGTGACGTAAATAAAGACTTCCTTTGGCGCAATAGTCCGTAATTAACATTATCCTCATTGGCTCAACGCACGCCCCGATGAAAGAGTTCAGATTACCGTGCCTGATATCGCGAAGGATACGCATCTCCTTCATCACGTCCCTGGATATGTCCTTCTTCTTTGAGAACTTCAGCTCCTTTATCCTCACTAATGCCCGGTTTGCGCAAACACCTGGCCCCCGCATCTTGACTCGTAGTACATTGCACTAACTAAGCTTAACTGCAACGACAGTTCGACAATTAAACAATTGGAAAAATAATTAGATAAATAAATATGTATATCGAGCGCTAATAGTTAATGCTCGCGCGGCGTTATCGTCGCGCCAGCGGTCGTCGTTATAGCGTTAATTTTTTACCCGGAACGTTTACTTAAATAAAGATACGTACGTTATTTTCCAGTCTGTGAATTTTTATGCGTTGAATTAAAATCAAATTAAATTAAGAGTTCAAAGTATATATAATATGCGAATAAAATAAGGTACCTACGCAAGTATATAGAGATTAGAAAGCGGTAAATGGTATCTCACCTTACTAGGGGAGGACATCATGTTGTCAAGATGAGGGTATCCGTGTATCTCGCTCGGATCGATCTTCCACAGGAGTCCCCCGATTTCCTGTTCTATCTTCCACCTTTGATATATGCTCATAGTGATTACCTCGGTGCAGAACAATAAAACAGCCAGGACTCCAGCGGCCACGATGCTTCGCAGGTGCGTGTCATCTTTGGGACAGTGTTCGTTGAGGAAACAGCATCCAGGTTCCGCTTCCGGCTTGTTCTTATCCGGCCAGTCCATCGCCTCCGATGGCCTGTACACCTGCACACGATCGATACCCTTGATATTTTGATAATTCGAAACTTCTTTTAAGCTTTGCCAATTAGAACGATCGTAGGAGTAATTCGAGAACCGTGAATGGACATGAGCTGCACGAATGCTGTAAACAACTCACTCACTAGAGTTTCACCCTGTTGAAATTGGCCTACAAGCTTCATTTGGAAATCGCAGGAGAAGTTGTTGAAACGTAACGGATCCTTCTTCAGGGCCAGTACCGAGAAGTTTCCCTCCGAGTCGCCGAACTTATCGAACTTGATGGTCGCGCCGCTGACACCTGTTTTCGCAGAACACGATTATACTTTTTTTCGTAAATATCCAGCACCTTCTTAAGATCTGATATATCTGATCTAGAACTCTCAAGTGTTTCTAACGTGTTGAAATCGCGCAAGTAATCCACCTAACAATACATGTATCGAATGTACCAACTCGTTCTAATCAGATCTACCCTTGTCGAGAGATCGAGCCACTTCAAACTTGATCGTGTCAGCAATTTGCGGTGCAAATTATACGAATACTTACTCTGATACGTGTGATTTCTGATAATCGTCTCGATGATCCGTGTGCCATTGCTGGCGATCTCCTCGAGGGTGTGCTCTGGTTGATCTCTCAGGAGCTGGCCCAGGACTCTCGCGTACAGTTTCACCGAATCGTACAGATACGCGGCGTAAATCGACACATACTGAAACCAGAAAATCACTCTATACATTGATAGACGAATTTTCATTTCAGCCTCTCATCTTATAATAGAACGCGATGTCTACCATGCATCTGCGTGTCACAGTCGCGATTTAACGTTTCATGTAATTAAGACTTAACAAAGACATATTGTATTTCTAACAAAGTTCGCTTCTCTAGTTTTAGCTTTAAATACTTAGGTATTATTATGAAATATATACTTCGTATTGATACGTAATAATAATTAACGTTTCAGTATCTTGCATTAGACACGGCGCTACAACATTCAACGGCTAACGATCATTTAAGTAATTACCGTTAAGTAATTAGCAAACCTAGATTCTATATTCTCAGGCCTAGATCCTACGCTTTTAGTAGCGCTCGTAGTATAATTATAAGACAGGGGGTTAATATTTGACGATGAGCGTACGTTTGATATAAAGAAAGATACCTTTTCGTATTTTCTCAGCAATTCAGGGATGACAAAATTGAACGGTTCTTTGCTGCTATACTCTCGGACCTTCTTGGTGAACTCTTCGTAATGCTGTGTGGGTGGCGTGGATACTACCACCATCAAGGATCGTGCCCTCTTGAGAAAGTCCTTCGGCTCCAGGCAATTCCGCATATTGTCGAAGTGTTCCGGTTCTGCAAGAGACCGATCGCGCGCGAGGCGAGGTCAGAAAGCGCTGCTGTACCCTCCTTCGTACGAGGGAAACGGAAATATCTAATTTCGAGAGCGGAGCAACAACACAGGACCGATAACTCTACATGAACGTCCATTAAAATCAGATCATGTGCCGAAAACCGGGTCACGAGCGAGCCATGCCTGACCCATGACGTTCAGTTAATCTCGGATTAGATACGGAAATGATGAGGTAACGAGGAACGCGGTACGTTTCGTCAAGGAACACCGGAGGACCGCCAAGGAGACCGAAGAATCGGGTCAATCGAATTTCACGAGTCGTTTCGTTATCGGAATGGTCCTGCTATTGGCCCTCTTGCGCGATTTCGCTAATTATTACTAGGGAAATTTGATAAATTGCGGTGCTGCCAAATTTCCACGCGTAACAGTAACAAGAGCTTATTGTTACGTACAGTTTATCATCACGATCTAACCAAGTCACTTTCTCGTACAAGTATCGTTAACAGCTCAAGATATACACATGAAATTCAAGCGAGTTGCAAAATTGTAAAACCGTGCAACAGACGCCTATAATCTGTAGCTCATGGACTGGTTGGTCAATTATTGTGCAAGATATTCGTGATTATCAGACTGCGGATGTTTGTGCATTTGCGGGTAACTTAAAATATATAGATACGTAAAATATCCAAAATTGACTGTTCCTTGTAATATTTAGCAGACGAAATCTATTCTTGGATTTCATTTCGTCAAATGGGATCGCAAAAATTTGAAATTGCGTAAACATCCGCAGTCTGGTGTTATTAATAGCGTGTACTTACTCCATAAGTACTTTTGCGCTTAGCGCGGTGAGTACGTCATCATGTCCATGTGTATCACAATGTATTCCCCGTTGTCTAGCAGCCGTTGATTCTGCATCGAGCTCATCATGTCTATCAGCGACATCGCCGTTCCCAGGAATATGTAAACTGTCGACAGATTTACGCCTTCCGTTGGACGCGCTCCCGCCTCCCGTGGAGCGCTCAATCAACGACGAGTGACCGATTTCCAGAACGGAACTGACTTTCACGCTTCATTTTCCTACCGGCGGGAAACGGCTGCTCCGTTTGCCGCGCAATTATCGGTGAGATCATGAAATAAATATATCTATATACCGTGCACCAGTTCCCACGAAGGAAACACACGAAAATACTCGGGAAAGGAAAGTATTCGCGCGATCGGAAAATTCTGTTTTTTCTATTCCTCTTCTCTGAGAGAAAAGAAATCGATTGTTTCAAATGAAATTTCTATTAATTCGTACATTAATTGAAGTACCATTGTAACAACCTCGTCACGTTTCGTCGACATCCGTCTACTTTTATTGTCATTATTAAAATATTCTTGCACAATACTTTTACAATTGATTTAACGATCGATTCTTAATATTAAACATTTTTTCATCGTCAAGAATTTTTACATGGATACAACTATCGATCTGCTTAAGGAAGAACGTGAAAGTTACCTGCACTGCAAATTTTTCATCCAATCTTCGACGGCAGTTAATTTTACCTAGCAAGCAAAATCTGGCGACAGAATTTTCCAACCACCATATAGATACAATCGTCGCTGTTGCGTTATAGTACGCGTCGCTTTTCGCTTTATAAGCAGAAAATTTTGAAAATTAAGTCTAATACTACGTGCTATATTGAGTACAGTATCGAGTCTAGTCAAGTTTAGTGAGACGAAAGAAAAATTTAGCCAACTTCGTTTCTGCCGTCTTCTGGCAAACTCGCGATACTGGACTTTATTCGAACGCGTTAAAGATCAATTTGTATTCTTTCGTTGACGGGGTCAATTCCAGTATCTGGGACACTAAAATCTCGCTCGAACTTGCGCGATTCACAACCGATGAAGCTGTACTCCGGAACCGTCTCTATTTCGAACCGAGAAGAGGCGAGTCTACAGAGACGTGTTACAATCGCGCTAAAAGCGTTTCAAAAATGAAGGCCACGCGATTCGAAGACAAATAGAAGCGGAAACGAGTGGCCGATAGAAGCTTCACAACGAACACATCGTTTCGGTCGTCTCGATGACTTCCTCAGAAATATCGAACGTAAACGAAATTTTAACTGACTTCTGGTCATATTTTTGGTCTCCTGTATGAGCTGAAACCATATGCTGACTTGACAGCAAGGCAGCCTTTCCTCGCAGCACGTGTGTCGATCTTCCACGGTCTTGTAATGATTGACAGTAAGATTATCCTTGGTGGCCTGTTTCTCCAGCGACTTGGCCACCGTCGACCAAGCACTCTCCGTGATGATAGTGAATTTGTTCCAGCCATAATGCAGCAACAACGCGTTCACCGACTTTGTCACCTGCTTGTCCGGTGGCTCGGTCCTCGCGAACGTGTTCACCTTCGACGCCTTGTAGTCCGAGCATTTCTGCAATCCACACGGTTTCCCGATCGTGTTTAGCGTCCGTTCAAATGCACACGCTCTGACAAGTGTTGCGAGCCCGCTGGGATAACGAATGTTGATGTTGCAGTTCGTGTTGGTTTTGCGTTTCTAGCAGGTGTTCACTGAAATGTTGCGTTCTGTGTTGGAGTTTATATTTGTAGAAAGGTGAAATTAAGTATAGAAGGGTAGTTAGTTGTTGTGTCGACTGTGCACGAATTTCGTTATTTTAGCGCGATACATAGTGGCTACTCTACGAGAGAAGTATTCGCACACCGTTGTATTTCTTAGAGCATTTACCAGGTATGCAAATATGAAACCGGAATTTTTGTATAGAAAATACACGTTTATTGCATGAAAATGATTAAAAATATTTTATTCGAAGTATTGCCCATCACTAGCTATACATTTTCCCACCTGTCTGGCAATTGGTGGATGCCACGCCAAAAAAAACTGTCGTTCTTTTGAGGCAAACCAGTCATCGAGCCATTTTCGTACATTTTCGTAAGAAGTGAAGCTCTGGTCAGAAAGTGCATGTCCCATCGATGCAAATAAATAGTAATCGGACGGAGCCAAGTCTGGTGAGTAAGTCGCGTGCGAAAGTATTTCCCAACTGAACGCTTCAATCGTTTCCTTGACCTGTTTTTCTGTATGTGATGGTGCGTTATCATGAAGCAAAATTACTTTATGTTGCCTTTTTTGATATTCTGATCGTTTTTCGCGCAAAGCTTGATTCAAATCGATCATTTGTTGTCGGTAGCGCTCAGTATTAACAGTTTCGCCAGGTTTTAACAGCTCATAGTAGATCACACCCTTCTGATCCCACCAAACACAGAGCATTGTCTTCCGTCCATAGCGATTTGGTCTTGCAGTCGATGTCGGTGGTTCGAAATATATCCACTTTTCATCGCCAGTCACAATTCGGTGGAGAAATGACTTTCTTTTTTATCTGGCGAGCAGCATTTCGCAAGTGGTTTTTCGGTTTTCCTGCTGTCTTTCATTCAGTTCATGTGGAATCCATTTTCCCACCTTCTGGATCTTTCCCATGGCTTCCAAACGTATGCAGACGGCTTTTCGTGTCACGTTTGATTGATCAGCGAGTTGTTGTTGCGTTTGAGCGTCATCCTCATCCACCAATGCTTGCAATTCGCTGTCTTGAAACTTTTTCGGTGGTCTTTCACGTTCTTTGCTCCTCACGCCAAAATTGCCACTTCTGAATTTTTTAAACCACTCAAAGCACTGTGATTTACCAGGAGCATGCTCACCGTAAGCTTCGGTAAGCATTCGATGCGATTCTGCAGCAGTTTTTTTCAAATGATAACAGAAAATCAATGCTGTCCGCAAATCGTAGTTTTCAGGCACAAAATTCGACATGTTCAACGCTATTACAAACTGTGTTGTTGTGTGAAACTTGTATTGTCGTGAGTCAAAAATGTTTGTGAGATGTCAATAAAGACTTTTGGCATCCATGACGCAGTTTAGCAGTAACTATATTATCAGCTAGGGCCATCTATAGGCAAATTCCGGTTTCCGATGTCGCGATCGTGAAAAGGACCAGGAATATCGAAATAAAAGGAGAAAAACCATCGTTGGATATCGATAATGTACAGCGAGTGGCGGACGAGCGCCGTGTTCACCGGATCGAAAAGAGAGAAGGAAAAAGGATCAGATAAGATCGCTCGAGAGAGTAGCGAGTTAATGGGGGAGAAACAAGAACGACCTGGTAATCCAGATGGAATCGTTAAAATTGAGCGAAGCAACGGGCATATCGAGGCAACAATTGAATCCTTGAAGCAGACGGTACCCAGGATGGACCACCGTGCAGCAACTTACCCGTCCCCATGGCTGACAGCAGCCTCCTTCAGCCAAGATCCTTCCTTGTATCCGTAGTCCAATGTTGGCTTGTTTCACTGATCGGTCCACGACACGAAATAAAAATAAAATAAAATAAAATAAAATAAATAAATAAATATAAACCACCTTGTCGGTGATTAGATTCGTGAAAAGGACGAATTCTTCGTCCAGCCGGGAGACCGCGAACGAACTAGCGGCTAGCGAAGACTTTTGGTGAGACTTCGACGTGAGACAACGACGACGTTGTCACGTAATTTTCGTGACTCACACACACACACACAAGAGTAAAAGAAAATAACACTACTCCGATCTCCAGCAATCGTTATTCCTTCTGTTTATTTATGGTTTTAATTTACAACTGGTACAATTAGTTTATTGAAAGATGATACAGCACTCTGTAACTCCTGGCAACTCGACTCTCCATTAACGACTGAACTATATATCCCCTATACGTGCCTTTTCGTCTTCTAGTATCACCGCCACGTCCGTGTTCCGTAACCGTCTCCGATCGCGGTCTTTTTGATAACTGCCTTACTGAAAGACCGACGATATAGATCAATGGGCCGCTTGGTCCATTGAAGTTTCCCGACCTTTTCGGTCTGTCGGCATTTAGACTTTCGTGCAACAATGTATATAATTCGTCAGATATTTCTAGACAATCTTTCATTATATTTTACTTTGAGATTTATTGTATAAAGTTGGGATGGAAATTATATAATTCAGCCGTTATGAGGATGGCACAACGTCATCACCGGCCTGGTGTCGCACAGGCACTCCCTCCTCTCCTTTTCCTTCTACAAACTCCTCTCTCGCCTCTCTCGTTCCTTCTCCTCCTACTTCTTTTGCCTCCCTTCCCTTTGCCCTCACCTGCACGCTCTTCGATTCCTTTCTGTCTTTCACCTGGAACAATCCGATCGCTCTTACCTGTTCCGACGTGCTTCCACAGGGCTCAACAGTTATAGAGAACTGCACGTTGAGTCGGTGGACGCGCCAACTCCGAGTGCTCGACGCTTGCAACCAATCTCCCTCGCGCTCGCGTGAGAATGCCTTCGCGAGGCTCCTCGAAAGCTAGGCTCTGGACTAGTGTCTTCTCTGAAAGCGTCATACAGGACAGATGATCCTCCTCCTAGAGGTCAATCGGGACCAGACACGCCACTCCAGTACCTTGGAATTTCACGGAGGCTCTGCTCCGTTACGTTCCTCAAGGTTGATCGCGTTCCACCCGTGTCGCGAGTAACAAGAAAAGGTTAATCGAACAAAATTGTGGAACCTTGGCATTTAACGAACAACGATTTTCTATATATATATACAGCTACACAGTGGGTGGAAACTATTTACATAACTCACGTTTGATCACGTTTTACATACATCTACAGACGCGAGCCACGATATGCACCTTGCATATCTCGTACCGCCGAAAATGGTCATATCTTTCGATCGTACATATAATTTTAGGTAGACATCGGCTTCGAATGGTTAAATAACCTTGAAGGCGCTCATTGATTTTTTATGCCTGCCGACTCACATAGTCGTGCTAGTTGAACCGTTTACTGATGCATGTGAAACACGATGCAATCTTTTAAAGCATCGAGCAACGATCCATGAGATCCTGATCGAGGGAGATCTCGGCTTCCGTGAATCCAACCAACGATCCTCCCTGTGATATCGAATCGATCTTTTGCCTGATTAAAAAGGGTAAATCTTTTGTTTTCTCGAGATCGCGTTATTTGTGATTGTTTGCCAGCGATTACGTCAACAGTGATTCATGGCTTCACGCAGAGCAATTGAAATTTGCGGGAAAGTAAACCACCCGGTCTTGTTTTTAACCCTTGAAAGCTATACGTTATATAGCTACCTCTCACTGGTAATTTGTTCACCAAAAAGACCTTTATTCTACGTAATAACGTTTCTTCTAACGCAGCGCGTACTATTTCGTTTCTGTCGCAATCGAATCTAAAGCAATCGAATGGACGCGATATATGCGCCAATACAATAGTGAATGTATTAAAGAAAATCATGTAGTGTTACCTGTGCGTGAAATTTCACATCAAAATACATTTTTATTTGTATTTTAAAAGCCAATAATGTCAAATTAAATATAATTAAATAATTATGATCCAAGATAAATAGCAGAAGAATTGTTGCCTGCGATCGTTACGAATGACAGCTTCAGAACAGAACTCTCATCAGATAAGATCTCAACCTCTAAGGCTTAATCGAACTGCAAATTAAAAAAAAAGAAAGAAAGAACCAAGGGTACAACGTATCACTTTATCTTTCAAGTAAAATCTCTTGATCTCAGATACACCTTAGAAGCACACCTTGTACTTTATACGATAGGGAGCTCGAGTTCGCCGAGTAGTATGGGTAACGGGTTCGTAGGGGCACACGTTCATTTCGTATTCTTTTCGACGATGCGCCATCCGCCTGGCCAACTGAGGACAAACTTCGACGCCAGACCAGGGAGAGCCGATCGGTTGCTCGATCAAATTTTGAAAAGTTCGGCCATCCGCCACGCAAACCACCTTGTAATTGGTCTCCCTTTCAACACCTTGTACATTTTTACGGACACGCTCACGGCACCCCGCGATGACGAGAATGAATGCTGACACTGTTCCCGGAGTCAGCCTCTTCCGTAATAAATACCTGTTCCTTTGAGATCTCTCTTCACTCCGGTTAAACAGCTTGGCTACTCCTCTCTTGGTAGCAACTAAACGCTCTTTTTCCTCCTTCTTCTTTACTTTCCTATAAATAACATCCTCCTTTTAAAATAAATTATCCTCTAATCCTAGTATGGAGTAACTATGCAACGTTCTCTCTCCTATGGATTACCACGATTTAACGCTTTATTATCGGTTCTTTTAGTGAAACGGACGTTAATGCACGATAATGGATAATCTTGGTTAGAAAAAAATCTACGCTACTCTGTGGTATTCCGATTTCATGGAAATACCTGTCCTACAGGTTGCAGCGCCATGTTCATCCTTCCGTATAGGTTGAATGAGAGAAGGAAGGATAATTGACCAATTTGCAAACGAGCCAGGCACGTGTCGCCAACCGACGTGAATAATACCCTGTTCCATTGAATCATGCGTTACATAACAATGCAATCGCCACACGCTTCGTCGACGACACTCCATAACGCACCGCGCTTTTCCCTCGACCAACAGGAATTCCTAGATCGGCCGGAGGTCACGATAATCGACGCGTTTACCTCTTTCACGATCGAACGCCGCGTAAAACTATCCAGGCTGATTTATAGCGCGTAATTCGCGCCGCGACGAATTGAAATAGCCAATCCTGCTGCTGAGTTTATTAATGAAAGGCATGATTAACAGCACGGCCCATAACTTTCGTTCCTTTGTTCTCGTGATTCGTTATATCTCTGCAAATCATTTACTCGACTTTACTAAATATCAAGATTATGTTATTGATGTGATGTAATGTAGACTTCTAATCGAGGGTATTTCCACTGCAGTGGTTTTCCTTGGGACGACGATTCTTTCGCGAATCTCTTGTTACTATTGCCAATATTATTGCAAAGATGTTTGGTAATATCGATAACTCGTAACTGGTGACTTGTAAAATTTTTCCAATAATACTGATTTAATAATGCAAGACCATCCAGGTGTTTCGTTCGTTAAAACGCGTCCACCGTAGCTATAACTTTAAGCGTTAAACGAATACTAAAACTAGAACATCGCTTTACGCGATTTTAAACACAATTAAAGAGACTTTTTCATCCGTTGCGAGTTTAATAAACGTGATTGAAACTTTTTCTTCACGCTAACGTCGTCATACAGATGAAACATGGAGCCTGTTCAAGATCTCTCGAGCAAACGCATCGCTTCTGTCAGCATTGAAATCATCGGAGTTAATCACCGTCGGAGGCGAACGGCCGGCAGGGAACAATTAAACGCGTGAAAGTGCATTCAACTCGAACGTCTTTCGCACAGCATCAGCTTTTATGACGATCTTCTAAGCAAGACCTTGTGGGGAAGTATTCCAAGGCCATTCTTTAATATTATCAGCCAAACGCAGCGGCGTCTTTATCGCGTTGGTGCATCGATTATCTAAAGCAGTAATAACCTTGATTATATAATTATTCGCTTGCTCATATGAGAGGCATCCTCCGCCACTTATTACACTTTTTTTCCAACCGGTAATGATCCACTGTGCTCGCCTCGCGAAAACGGAACCCGCCTCCTCTACGTCGTTGATGATCCCTCGCGAGATGCTACACTGCAATTACGCGGGATACTGATGAAATTCAAAGCCGTTCTTCCTGATTCGTACCTACATGTCAATACAAATAGATATGATAACTTTGCTGTTTACTTTGCAACTACAGTTAATTACACGACCATGTATATTACTGTGTGAAATGTTGTGACGGAGACACTCTAAACGGTAATCAATGGAACATCTCTTTATCGTTTTTATTATCTCGAATACCTATTTTATAGCGGAAAATATTCATTAAACTATTCTCTTTTATTTTCCACGTTATGTTCATCATCGTCGATGTAATCTTTTAATCTCGTTTAAATATTGTTTCCTTCGAACTCGAATGAAAGAGTTTTCGAAAGCCTTGATATTTCACAGTCGGATGCGTTACCACTAGCCATGTAGGTAGTTCCAATGTTCTCGCGGCCACGTCCCTCGCACTCACCTCCAGCTTTCGCACCAAATTCAGCATGGATATCCTGAAAGAAAAATTTCAGGAACCAAAGCATAAAATTCCAAAAGATAATCCTCGCTTCGTAATCTTCCTTTGGAAATTCTTCTACGCTTAAGAGAACATATATCCAAGTTCACAAAACATAAAATAAATATCCAAAACTAATCGCTGTGCAATCGAGGAAGATGATCAATTAAAAATTGCTTTGATACGACAGGATTATACTTAGAATTTATTTTACTCGGTCCCAGCTAATTAAATTTCTCAGGTTTTCTTCCACTGAAACGCGCAACGATCGCTATCGGTTTTCACGGTGGAACTGCGTGAAATCCAAAGATCTAACGAAGCAGAGTAATTTGTTAAAGACGGCAAGTTAGAGCAGAAGATTAGAACGTTATCGGATCGTGTTGCAGGTTCTAGGGATGCTCGTTTTCAAGGATACTCGGAATCGAAATGGAGATGAGCTTGAGCAGGAATAGCAAGAGTGACGTAAGCATCCGATCTGAACACGGCTTGCACACCTAGATCGGACTGAGTATTGGTGACTTCACCGACGACAGTGTCGCGACACATCGGTTCAGTCACCACTGCAAATAACCGAAGAAATCGATGAGAAGCGGGTTCCAGAATCGAGAGCGTTCTCATGAAAAACTTATGTCAAACGAAAGAGAAACGCTGCAAGTCGATTTTCATAAATAGACATTAGTCAATTGTCGACCTTGACGAGAAACTGAAGTAGTGCTTTTTTACGCTAGACATGGCGGTTTGCCGATCGTTTGAATGTGAAATGATTTGTCGAAAGGAAACGTGTTGCTCTAGTTCGAACTGACTTACGTAGAAACGATTTATGTTATTTCGCTTCCTCTTTAATTTTCTATAACTTGTTTACGCTCTCCGAAACCAGTCATTTCTTTGTCATTTATAAGCGATTTAGAAGCACTATTGGTACTGTTAGAGCCTCGGTGTTGGTCGTATAGCTTTGCAATCGGGGAGGTTCGTGTCGTGAATAGAAATGAAAATCGTTCCGATAATCGATCAGTGAAAATCACGATGATGACCGCACAGAAATCCAACGAATAACAAAGCGGCTTTTTACTTTCACTGTGTAAAAAGCTCGCTATATACTTTTGCTTTTACGATCGTGATGATACGATGGCTAAATAAAATTTTTGAAATTGAATTCAAATATCGCCCACGGCTCTTCGAAGTGCTTCCATGAAACTGTGTCCATACCAAAAAAGAAAAACAATAAAATTATAAAATTGCAAAATAACAGAAATGGCGAGATACCCGCCCGTGAGTATCTCGTTCTCATATCCGATTCCAATGTTCGATTCAAGGTGACTCACGAATATAGTACGCAAAGTGACCGGATGCATTGACGGTAATTTATCCGCCTCTAAATGGATTCTGCCTTCAATGCTAATTCGTCTAGCGAAAGTCACGGAAGTAATCAAAGACGCATTAGAGATCGAATGACCGAAACGAACCCGAAATGAAGAGCGTTCCTCGATTGAACTGCTCGAGATCAATGCACGACCTTTCGAGTAGTGCCATTAACGGAGCAGTGTCGAACGTGCAAAACTTTTTATGCGTGGTCATTAAATCAAGAGGACCATCGTGATGAATAACTTTCCTAAAGACGTACATACAAACACATATGACGCTCGCGATTGCATAGGCTATGTGGGTAGTCTGGCCTTCAAAGTCCTTCGGTGGAAAAGTAGGGACCAGGATCGTCGGCTACGTGGACTTCCGGTAAGTGGTAGAATTGGATTGAAGGCATCTCTCCATTACGCGTAACTGTACCTACGATTATCGAAAAAGTAATCACGTTCCACGGTGGAATCTTCGTAAATTTATAATCGAAATCATTAATATGAGAACGTAAAAAAAGAACGTGGTAAGTGATATAAAAAACGTGATAAGGTGTAATTCTTAATACGGTAGATTCAGAAATATGATATATGTACAACTTTAAGCTGATATTACTTTTTGTTTTCTTTTTATTCAGTTTCATTCAGCAGTTTTAGCTTTTTTCTGTTTACGTTCTTCCTTGCGCTTTTGTTTCTCAGCGGTATCATGCAGCCGCCTCTTCTTGCGAAGATGCCATACTTCCTTGGCTCTCTCTTTACGACCATCCACCATGCTCCTATACAACTTGCGATGTTTCTTTTTAATAATACGTTCTCGTAATCGATACTCATGCCTCTCCTGCCGTTTCTTCTCCCATGGATCCTCCTTCGTCACTTCTCCATTTTTAACTTTCATTTTCTGTAATTAAAAGTATATATAAAATAAGTATTCGTATAAAAGTATATACAGGGATGTGTTTGGAGATAACCAACCTTTTTCAATCGATTTCGTTGTAATTCTTTCTCACTTATTCCGTCCGACTTTTTACTCGATTCAATTTCCTCCTCCAAATCTTCTTCGGGATCATTTTCTTCTGTTTCATCTTCTTTCCTTTCCTCTTCATTTCCTGTCTCTTCTTCAGATTCTTCTTCTTCTAATAAATAAGGAAAATTAATTTTTTACTACTTATTGCCTATTAATAATTATTTAATTAAACTACGAATATGCACCACCGTTAAGCTTTAATTCAGGGTCCATAAGAGCACGTTCCTCTGGTGGAATGTAAGTTTGATCATAGGGACTGTTCAAGAATGGCGAAAGATGTGGTGGAAGTATACAACCCATTAAATATTTCTCTACAGGTAACAATTCTCTAGCATTCACTGAATCAAAAACCCATTGCGGTTGTACATAATATCTATAAAAACATCAGTTAATTAAGGTATTGATTAAAAACTCAATAATAAAAAAGATATTTCTAAGCATTACCTAGAAATATACTGCTTGGTCATACTAGGTCTATCCACTTTATGATGCGTTATTGTTTCGTCGTTTTCATCAAATGTTGCCCCAACAAAGAGTAATTTATCCCAAGATACTTCAGTTCCGAAATAACGTAAAATAAAAACTAAAGGCTCTCTTGGTACTTCTCTATTCAAGAAAACTTTCGAACCTTTAAAAATTGTTTTTAACTTTTTTATTTTTTCTGCTTCTATCCTTGCTTCTTCCAGTTTTGTAGCATCACCTTCCTAAAGTGAGTAATTATATATGATTATAAATATGTTTAAAAAAGTAAAATATTCAGTTAATTTGTTCATACATTTGCAAATTGATCCATCTCTAATTCTCCATCTTCTATATTTTGCAATGTAGGATCAGATTTAATAGCGGTACATTCAATGCAGCTATCCTTTCTGATACATATGCTTCTTCATCTACAAGTATTTTTTCACTATTATTTGCACATCAAACATTTCCATTACGCAACCGTAAAATCCATCACTTACATAAAAATATTTTATGAAAATCGTCTTACAAATAGTAGTGAATTTTGGAGGATAATATAAATTAAGGGTATGATACAGCCTAAAGTTCACAAAGCCTAACAACAATTCTATAAATATAGACATAATTTTAAAATCAACATCATTTTTTGCTTGAGGCTCAAAACTGAAATGATGAGGCACAATCCAGGTTATTATTTGTCCTTTAATTTCAGCTTGATAATAATATCCCTTAATGGATACAAATACTTTGCGTAAAGCTTCAGCAGCAATTACAGCATGTAAAAATTCAATTGTCAATCTTCTACATAATAAAGACTGGTCTCTTGGTATATGATTGAGAGATGGAAATGTACTGAACAAGAAACATAAAGTCAAACAATCATCCAGATCTCTAAGTGCAGCAATAAATGTAGGATAATGTTCTTCAAGAATGTGATCTAGTTTTAAAGTAGGATGATTACTTAGGTATCTTTTCATATCTGAAAATTCCTTCAAAGCCCTTGCTCTTCCAACTTTCTTATTAAATACCTAAAGAAATATAATTTTTATAAATATTTGATCTTTGGATTATAGTACTGTAATATCCAAATTAAACATACCTTTAATTCTCTTAATTTCCATACTATTGGTTCCTGCATCAAAAATTGAATATCGTTTTTGTGATATAATATTTTAATACCAGGTTCTCCCTTCTCTGCCCTTTTACGATTACGTGGTTCTCTTGGATATATGCCCTTTAATATACATAGTCTACGGAAGTCTGTTAATGTAAGCTGTAACTTTTTCAGGGCAGCTTTCCTTGACATAAATTGTGCTCCCTCCCCAGTCTCATACTACAAATATAAACGAGATTTTAACAATAAAACAAAAATACTTTTAAAAGATAATCAATATGTATATTTTCAAATTTCCTCTATTCTTTACAAGAGAAAATAACCTCAATTACAGTTACACAAATGATTTTCAAGAAAACCACAAATAATCTTCGCAAATACCTTTTTCTTTTCTATTACAACCATTTTGTATCACGAGCTTTATGCAATAAAAATGTAAAACTATATAAACGTGTAAAAAATAAGTTACAATAGATCTACGTGCTTCGCAGGACAAAATAACAAAAGACTCAAGAATTTAGAAATATGAAACAGCGCCACCATATGACAAATCCAATAACATATTTTTAAACGTTTAATAAAACGAGAGACAACAGGTGAGAAAAATATTAAACTTGCGACTTTTGTTATTAATATATTTTATTCTATTGTATTTTTGATTGCACACAGCACAAACATATACAAAGTTATACATTAACGTATTATTTTAAACATCTTAATTAACTTCGTCTGAATCGCTTTCGCCATCGCTTTCGTCCTCTAATTCTGGCATAGGAAAACACCGTATAGCTGCTATTCCAGTAAGTTGATCCAATTCTATATGGAACAATAAAAATATTGTACAAATATTTTAAAATATCAAAATTTGAGCAACTTAGAACTCGTTAACTTACGTTCACCGGATACATGCAAACACGAAAATATTTTTACATCCCCAACAGAATCTCTCACACTTTCAACCAGCTCAACATATTCTTTTCTTATATTAACATCTTGACATCTAGATATAATTAATATAATTGTAAATATATGAATTTAATATACTATAAAAATGAAAGATTATTGTACCATTGTTTACCTAAATAGTTTATCTGAAATGAGTAATATTTCAATAGCTTGAGATTCGTTAGCTTTCTCAATGTGTTTCTTCCCAAAAAAACTTTAGAAGGATCAGTTTGTAATATTGCATAAAATGTCTCTAATGTTTTCACTTCACTTGATGCTTTTGTTTCCGAAATTCGTGACATTACTGCAGGCTCAGCCAATATTTCTATTATAAAAAAAAAGGTAATAAGATATGCGTTATTATATTTACTAAATCTGAAGAATTTAATATACCTTTCAGTGAATGTTTGAAACCAGAACTAGAATGCACAAGTAAGAATTTGCCTTTATTTTCTAATACTATTTTATTATCTGATTTAATGGCCTGTTGTATCACATAATCCATAAATTGATCTTTGACAAAGCCAGGACTTGCAAGAATAATACATTTCACAATATAAAAATTGATGTGTCTCAAAATTCCTTGCATTATGTTATCATAAAATCTTGTTAAATCCTAAAAATTCATATAATATGAAAATTTTAACATTAATCTAAACACAAGTTTTATATATATAACCTTTTCATGTTGCTAAACATTTCCTTTTCTCTTTCTAGGGATAACTTGATCTATTTTTGCACGAACAATTGTCATATTAGAAGTTATTAAGCAAATATGTGTTATACCTTCTTGCATTACCACGGCAGCAACATCTGCATTCTAAAATATAATAAAATAAAGTATTCTGTTCTATAAAATCCCAACAGTGATTTTTGTTATTACTCTTATTATCACAATTTTACTTGTGTAGGATCACATGCAGCATCAACTCTTTCCAAAGAAATAGAATCCCATTTAACTTTAGTAATTGTAAACTTTCTATTTTGTTCTACATCCAGTGTATGATATGGTCCCATCTAAAAATAATTATGAGTCAAATATATTTTTGATAATTTACTGAATACTTTTAAATTAATTTACCTTAACATATTTATTTTCTTCTACGTTTCTACCTTTCAGTCTTAAAACACATGCCTGTGTATCAAAGTCAATACCTTCAACACATATAGTCAAAGTTGTTCTGACTCTATAATTGTTAGAACTACCAGTTGCAGATTCCATTTGCACCTTTCTATATATATAATAATATTAAAGGAAGTATTAAGACTTATTCCATATACAATTAACATTGAAGTTCCTACCTAATAGTGGGACAACTAACGAAATCTCCTTCACCAATAAGATTATATGCATGCCACATATCTTCTGTATTTTCTGGGACAAGGGAAACACTCCTAATAATTTTTTTTCTTTTAAATTCTATTGTTCACTTATATTATGATTTATTAAGAACGTTAATACTCACCCTTTTCCATCTTTATCAATATTTTTAAACACAAGCTTCATTTTTCACACAAGTTTTTTATTTACTAAACCTAAAAACATTTTAAGTTAAACATTACATCCTCTTTCTATCAGTCTTAAGCAACTTATTTAATAAATATTAAAATACACTTTTTAGATGAATTTTGATACAATCCTTGTGCTGATCTTGTTTTATCTTGCAAGGGTTTTAAAGTTCATTCGACATGTTACACAATTAACAACAAGAAGAAATGCAAATACTGAAAAAATTTATTTACGAGACGCTTTTATAAATTATTATACTTATTAAAGTTGAAATCAATGATATAATAGGTTAAGTTCGTATGATTTCGGGATAATAATTTTATGATAGATAACGAAATTACGTAATTACCTTAAGAATAATTATACAAATCTGTATTTAAGAAAATTCGACACTCCATATTCTAAGCTTAATTGGAATAGAGTAAAATAAATGGAACCATATGTCAAACATGATACTTCTCTGTTGGTCGACAGTCATAAAGCATAGATTGGACTTATATCTCGTATTTACCATAATGTTTCCTTTTTTACAACGGGAAAATATCAATTAATTATGTCAATTACATTAATTACATTATATATTAATTAGATAATGTACAACTTTTTAAATACGTATATATTTATCACAAATGTTGTTTTTTATACATTCATTACTTATATTTTACATGTTGCTTAAGTACGTGTATTAATTAATTAATAAAAATATTTTGCTTGTTACACAATACATATATACATATATATA
>JACXIV010000122.1:0-13639 GCA_014737475.1 Bombus confusus
TGACTTTAACACACAATTTTCACGCTCTTATTTACGTACCATTTTCCTGAAATAGACTCACTGTGACAAGCGATTATTGTATAAAGTGTTGTAAAAATATTATGCATGTTTCAATTATAATTAAATATATCTGAATTTTTATTTTAATTAAATATTCATAACCATATCGCATAAGCTGTAATATTGTATAACCATGGATATATCATTTAAAGAAATAATATTGCTAGAATATATGGTACGTAGTTTAGTATCGTTGCATATTAATGGTTTATGAATAATATTGTACTATTCACAATTTATTGTACATGTTTAATAGCATTGTTACTGAAATTGTAATTAGATTCACACTTGTGAAAATTATAAGTATTTTAAAACTATAAGCAATAACAAAACCGACAAAATTTCAAATGTGGAACGTGCACGATATACTAACGCAATATCAGCCGCTGTAAAGTTATTAAACATAAAAACTATGGTCATCATACCCATTGCCTTTCTCCCATCCAATTAGGATTAAACCTGAAAATCCTAGGCTAAAAATATGATTAAAATATCTAGTATATTTTATATCTAGTATATTTATATTATATTTTATATCTATTTTATATCTAACAAGCTAATATGTATTCTTTGATTTCATAGTCTTATTTCAGTTCAAATTTAGAGCTTTTACATTATTTATTTTATGAATTACTAAACTACTAAACTTTAATGAAAGAAATTATTAATAAGGAATATAAAAAATAGATTAAGATTCAATGCAAATAATATGTATTTTAATGAATGATACTGGACTCTAATCGTAAGTGAAATATTAATAGAAATAACCCCAGATGATTCTTTCATCAAAATACATCTTTGAAAACAAAGGAGCGTTTAAAACTAGTCTTGATTCTGAAACCTGCCTATCGTGCAATGTCTTCTTGCACGTGAAATTCGATACATCCTTGAATAAACAAAATTATATTTCAATATCTTGATATTTGTTTCGCAATTGAAATTTTACTGAAATTATACTCAATATAAAACTCAAATAACAAAGTTATTTCCTCCACGCTATCGTAAAAAATAAAATTAAATATCATTTATAACAAATATCATCATCAGAATTATAAGAAGCTCAATTGCAAATGCAATTTTCATAGCCACGAAGTCTGAAGATACCACGCTTCATCACTAAAATCACTAAAATACTTAAACAATATCATTTCGGATGTGTGAGCTTTAAACATACTGATACCGGGTATACTTCGATTTTATAAATAATTGTAATGAATATATTCATGAATATGATTTTGAATTATAGATACATACTATAATAATTATTATCAGCATTAAACTTTTCGTATCAATTCTTTATATTGTAATACAAAACGTAATGTGCAAGAAAACCTACCCTGAACTAATAAATAAAGCACAGACAAGAAAATGTTATTACTCGCAGGGATAATAAGTAGGAGTTGTCACTATGCTTGTCAAAAGTTCTACGTAATACAATCTGCCATCCCTCCCGATTCACATCTTTCATCCTACAACATGATTAAGCGGTCAGAGAAACAAAAATACATGCGAATCTCGATTAGATGCGACGAACGTTGCCACTGATATTGTTATAGTCCAAGGGAAATCATTGTGAAACCGCCATTAAATAGAAATCATCGAATCCTATGGAAGAAGTGAAGACTGAATGAAATCATAAATAGAATATATATGTAATTTCTCCTTAAAGTATTAATTATTTGGCAAACTTGAAATTATGCAAGATCGATTAATTTCTATTAAACATGAAATTTTAATGATATTCAATTCAAGAGAATAAAAAATTTAAACTTGTCACATTTTCATTTTCAGATCCTATTTTTTAATTAATAATAATTAATACAAAACATAAATTATAAAATTAAATAAAGTACAAAATACAAAATTACTTACATCCATGGCTTTTGAAATACCACTAGATTCTTTTCAGGGAACAGAAAGAAGGGAAAGTTGTAAAAAAACCTTTAATAAGATATGAATTGTAATAATTTATTCGAGAAAAATTTATATTTTTCAAAATATAATTCAGGAAGTATAACCTCGGTAAAAAGTTATTTTACATACCAACTATTATAGAAAGCACTCTATTTTGGATATATTAATATTTGTTTATATTATGTGCATTCTTCATCTATCTCACGAGCATTCAATTCCGTATTTTAAAATTTTCTATAAATGCATAAAAATGTGCAATCTAGCGATAATTGCCCCAGCAAACAAGATAATGAAATATGTATAGTAATATTTTAATAAAAAAAAATTAGATTTCTAATGAACTGAAACATCAAAATTTTAAATCAGACTTTATTTTTTAATCAATAATAATTAAAGCTTAATTAATGAATAATTAAATTACAAGGAATAAAATTAATTGTAATAGAATATGCAAACATCTTTACATGTTAACTTTTCAGTTCTGCCCGAGTAACCGAGATATAACAGACGCATATAACTGTGCTCGAGTACAAACGAAAACAAGAGTCAGTGCGACAAATAGTGAAATGAGACGGTTAACTGTCAATGATCACTGTCAAACAATAAAAGTTCCAAAATGCAACATTAAATACCTCCAATCAAAATCACAACTAACAGTGTAAAATATTACATAAGCAAAGTTACAAATACGCTAAGCTGAAAACAATCACTTAAGCTCGTAGTTTCTTAAAGTTCATTAGATCCTCTGTCATTAAGTGCTTTTACGTTCTGTTAGATGCACAGTGGCTTTCTTTTAATATGGTTTGACAATTTTCATTCCGCCACGGAATATTACGGTTCTTATTCTTATTATTTGATTTTACTGGTCCAGAGGGTTCCTGTGCTGCTGATTTGATAATCGTTTTGAGGAGATTTACTGTTTAGTTAATGTTATTATGATTAATTTTGTGTTTTATGATATCTCTCCATTTATTGGTAGTTTGATTTTAAATCTGGGATTTTCGTAATTTTATTTTTATAGGGAAGTGGCTGCTGTGGTATAGGTTATTTAGGACATTTCACTCCATATGCTAGTCTACCTCTGCAAATTGATATGTCTATTACGCCGAATTTTTTTCTCCCGAATTAAGTAGTACGAGGTTCGAATGTTCAATCAGTTTCTCCATGACTTTCTCACAACTGTCTGTCTTGAATGAGCCCCGGGGGGACCGTGACTATTGAAATCGCTAATTAGTAGTATTGGGATTGGGTTAATTAACGAATAGTTGATTGATAAGTTCTTGTATATCTCTTAGGTTTAGAGCTTGACTATTTGGGATGTATACTGTCACGTCCCCCGCTCCACACGTGCCGTTACGCAAGCCAAGAAATAGAACACGCGAGTAGTACGAGCCGCGAATTAAGAATAACGTCGGAAATAAAATAATTTAATAATCGACTAACAAATATACAGACAAAAAATACCATTAAATGCCAGTCAATTAATAAATTAACAAATATAAAAATATAAGATGCAGAATCTTCAGGTAAGGGTGCGCTTTGGCTAAGCGCGACAAGTTTGAGATTTCATGCAGTTGTCACGAAGAGCACGACCCTTTGGAATAATTCAAGATAGTGTTGCGCTTTAGCTAAGCATGACAGGTTTTGTTTAATTCTTTTCAGTCGTAAGCCTATTTCGGAAAATGTAATAAGTAAGAATTTTGTTGAAATAGTCTCCGGACTGTTTCTGGTGGCAGCAACTACCGTATCGATCGAAAATTCGAGTTTAGATTCTAAGTTATGTTGTCACGTTCGAATGAAAGGAGGACATTCCCTGAGACGTGACAATACAATGCAGATATGTACGTTGTTTGGGAGAGCCACCGGTCAGCACAATCGCCTCTAGAGCAGTAGATAATGAGATTTCACTAGTACTGAATTATTCTGAGACCGCAATCATCACTCCACCATTTTCAGGATTCAATGTTGAATGGTGATGCTTTTTAAGATTTGTTTCTTGTAAACAAAAAATGGTGGGACGATTTATTAAACCTTGCAATTGTTCATAATGCGTGTAATGATCGTTTATATTCTACTGAATTATTTGATTCATGACGCGGAGGTTTTTTAATTTGATTGGAATGTGTCACTTGGGGTTAGGTGAGCCAAAAGCATTTGCTAAAAATCTTTTCAGTTGAATATAGTTTAGAATACAGTTGTTCTTTGCATTTTCTATGTTGATTCTAGCAGGCTCGAGTAATTCTTCTATTCTATCTGTAGTGGAGTTAGATAATGAAGAATATCTTTTCTTTTGAGGGTGGTTTCATAAAGGTCTCAGGTTCTGTTTAAACTCAGGTCATTTTTGTGCCTCTATTGCCTGTTTGAAGATTTACAAGATGGGAGTGAGTGGGATTTGTCCTTTAGATAGTCTGGGAGCTGTCTGTATTATTATTGTCGTTTGTGTTGCTGATGTTTGGGCATTGCTTAGCAAGTGACCTGTTAACCTTAGCAAGTCCTGCTTATACATAAAGCAGGTCTGCTTGACTCTGATAATGATTTATATTGAAAGTAATTGTAAACGAACCTGGTACTTCTTTGGCATCCTCTGGATCTACATAAAATTTATATGTGTGAGTACAGAAGATTTCTTCTTTTAAGAAAGTTATTCTCGAATATAATTTAATATTCTGCTTTTTAAGGATATCGGTATTTAAAGATAAGGTACACACAAATTCTTGCGTTTGAAATTCGAAACTTCTTGTGATATAAAGATTCGCCATTTTTTCAGTATTTCTTTTAATATTTAGATAACAATAAATAGTAAATCAGAAGTATTTGTTCTAGTGCTATCTATATGTATACTATACCGATACATAGTGCAATACATTTTTGTTGGTCCTTGTATATTTACTAAAAATATAAAACTTAGAAATTAAAATTGTACAGTGTCCGAATCATGTCGTGACCAAATATGTACATTGTATATATCGGTTGGGATCGGTTAGTGTGTGATGGTAATGCCACTACTTTAAGTCACTAACACTAGTACTATTTCTTTCGCTATCACTGTCACTTACCTTGAGATGGCACACACGGTAATTAGTTGAAATCGTCCTATTGCGGTGGAAGCCAAGCTAAGACTGGTAAATTCTTTTTAATTGTTGTAAATAATGAGAGAACATTTTTGTAATGAAAATAAAACACTTTCTAGAAATATTACAAACATAATATACGTGTTCTATTGAGAACTAATGAACTAAACGTGTACAGGAAAAATTCGATAATTACACAAAAAGAACCTCTGAATAATTGTGTAATCGTCATCACCGCTGGGGTGGGGGGTTCTTGTGAAGCAAGAAACAGTTTGACGGCCCGCCAAGGTCGATTAAAATAACATGATCTAATGTCAAATCCCGCTGAGGTAACGAATCTAGGTACAAATTCAAAAATAAAATTCTTTTATTCTTGACGCTTTTTAAATTAAACTGCTACTATTTGTTTGTATTTGTGAGATCTCTGTGATTAAAATTAAACCAAATACGATATAATTTGAATTATATTTCCCTATTGATATGAATTTAATTATCATTTATTAACTAAGCAAATATGCGCCAAATTATATTGAATTTGATATCATTTTAATCAGAAAAAATATTTTTCACAATTTTTCTACCCCTTCCTTGTCTTACTTTTCCACTCTGTATCCAGCTAGATGAACTTATTGAAAGACCGCATTCTCACCAATTTTGATGATTCTGAAAAAACTACCGACGTTAGCCGATTGAATCCTGCTTCTACCAGTGTGTCTGTGATATAGTTATATAGCCGATATGATCACCACTTCGTTCGCCACTTGGCGATGTGTTTATTTTTATATTATACTTTAAGTATCTAAATAAACAGCTTCTACGAAAATCTCGTTTATAACTGCATACGCGAATGTTCATACTTGTGAGCCAACGCAAAGTGAATAATATGTAATATACATTTTTAATTGTTCTTGTACATTTGTTATTTTTTTTATTAAATTTGTTTAGAGGAACATTTTAGTTAATAGCTCGGTTGCTCAATTAATTCTAAACAAATCTATCATTACTTTTATTATATACTTTGTTATTATTTTACGAAGCGTTGTCAGTTGCTACACACTGATTGGATTGAAAAGACTATTTCAAACCCAAAGCCAATACACTGATGATATTCATTTTTAACACGTTGAATGCCATGCTAGTTTTACAGGGATTGTCCGTGGCGCCATGATGAATTTTTTTATTATGCAACACAAATAATGTTGAAATATTACCTGCAAGAGATAAGTTACGGTGCATAAACATGTTCTCAATGAATTTATTTCACAGAGGAAACCGGTGCCCCCGTTATGCTGAAGTGAGATTTTGCGCGATTCACTTATTTTTTGCGATTATCAATTATCTCATATTGTTTGTTCGCGTTGCTAAAAAATTGTTCCACTTATTTATTCTTATCGAGAGCGTGTAACAATCAGGTAAGAGCGTTTATTATACTTTTATAAGCTACAAAAATTTTTGCACTTCATATCTTCTATTTAATTTTTTAGTTAACTTAAGAGTTAATTAAACTTTAAGAAGTGTGGCGAAGCAAACAGTAATTAGCACACGGATCCAAGCAGTAAAGAAGAAAACACGGGCGCCAATGGTCGAAGGACAATAAAAAGTGAAGTTCCATCATAACCTCCCGGGCGAATCCCGACAGTCGATCCGACCACCAGAGAGCCACAGCAATTGAACGACGTCTCTCGCTAGCAGCCGACAGAAGGCCCCATTCAATATATACAGCAAAGAACGCAATCTGCTATCTAAGGCTGGGACTACTTGGCTTAGCCTTACTGACGAGTCCGCTGGTAGTCCCGGAACGAAACGCTTACGAACATCAACTTCGCTTTTCCTTCGAGGATTGGCAAACGCAATCGTAGAGAACGTCGGAGCCTCCACAGAAGTCAATATGATTTCAAATAAAGATTATGCGTCAAGCAATTCAACTGTGAATGATACATTTTTTTTTTATCATGTCCTTCCAAACGATGTCAACAGTACGCCGTCGAATTGAATCGGATACTAGTAAGTTGAAGATTACGGTAATGATGAAAATAATACACAACAAGGAGGAGTGTGATACAAATTGGCATATTCCTTTAGGCTGTCAAGCGAAGATCACATTTTCGAATTCACAGGAAATCAATACATATCAATCTGAAATTTTTTATTATACTGAACCGTATAGTTTTTATTTTCTTTTTCTTACGAATGAAATATTCCAAATTACTGCGAATCAAATGAATATATATGTTGCACAAATAATGTCAGGACAGCGGTCGAATCGTCTCGATAAATGGTTTGAAACAAATCCCAATGAAATAAAACGGTTTTTTGACCTAATTATATGAATGGGACTAGTGCAATTACCCAAAATTCATTTATATTGGACTAGATTCGATGAGGTATATAACCACACATTCCCATGTACTGTGATGTCAAGAAATCAATTTGAATTGCTTTTGCGGTTCGTTCATTTTAGTAATAACAAAGAAAATGATCCTAATAATAGATTGTCTAAAATTACTCATATTATCGATATATCAAACAGTAATTTTAAGAAATATTACAATCCAGATGAATCATTAGTGCCATTTTGAGGCCGCATAATATTTCGATAATATTTGGAATAAAAACGTCACAGATACGAAACAAAAGTTTTTAAATTATGCGGCGGTGCAGGATACACTTATTCTTTTCGAATATACACGGGAAAAGAAAAGAAAAGAGATAGAATAGGAAACAAATCATCTGAGGTTGTACTGTCTCTTTGCAAAGATATATTGGGTGAAGACCATACTATCTACACAGATAATTGGTATACAAGTGTTAATCTGGTGGAAAAATTAATCACTATGGACACATATTTAGTGGGCACCCTACGAAAAGATCAGCGTGGAAATCCAACAGAAACGGTGTCCAAAAAATTAAAGTGCGGAGAAGTTATTGCTCGCGAAAATGAAAAAGGTATAACAGTATTAAAATGGAAGGACAAGAGAGATATATTGATGCCTTCTACGAAACATTAAGTAGAAATGACTACTGCATACAAGAAATTCTATTCGTATGAAAAACCAAAAATAGTTGTGGAATACAATCTAGGAAAATCATTAGTCGATTTATTTAACCAAATGATAGCATACAGTTCACCACCACGTAAAAGTTTAAAATGGTCTAGGAAATTAGTAATAGAGCTGTTATTAAATACATGTATGGTAAATGCAATGATATTATTCAAACAGATAACTCGCAAAAATATTCAAATTCTCCATTTCAGAATGAAAGTAGCAGCGTATTTAACAAAATGTCATGATAATGAAATTGAGGTTTCCATTTCTCCATGTGAAAGCTTGCTGAGAAAACCATGTCATGAACTAAAAGCAATGCCTGGACAGACTAGAACTGTGCGACGATTTTGCAAAATATATTATCAAAAAAATTCAGAAAAGCTAGGGATGACAACTGCAAAAAGACTGTAGTAAAAAATTCGTGACGTATTGTGAAATCTGTGCTGGTTCACCCTTTTCTTGTTTGGAATGTTTCAATACGACACATCGCAATATGCGCACATAATAGGTCTATATTTCATTATAAAAAATCTATTTTTATATGTTTTATGCTGCATTAATTTCGTCACACCATTGTAGTAACGATAGTAATGATGAAAAATTTAGAACTATTGACATTTGTTCAAATTATGTATTTCTACTAATCTTGGCACACCGGTTACCGGTGGCTCCCATGGCACTACCGACAAGTTGAGTCTAGAAATAAAAAATATCGATCCACTTATATCTAAGGAGGAATTAATAAGGGAATTAAGTAAAGAATTAAAAATAAAAGAAGATTGGGTGGACGTAAAAACAATAAGAGCAACGCAATGGGGGACCTAGCAAGCGATAGCGGTGATACCATCGTCCTGTATTGTAAGACAATAAAATAATAAAAATTAGAACGGGATTAACCATTGCTGCGGCAAAGATTATCCCCAAAATAAAAAATGTTTCAGGTACCACATGATTGGTCATACGACCAATCAATACAGGGCGGTAACTCTGAGAAAGGAATTATGTAGAAAATGTGAAAGGAAAGAGCATAATATCTCTAACCGCAAAAACGAATCACACTGCGCACTGTGCAGTAAAAAAGATCTTTCAAATATAAGGTGCGTCACAGATTCGCTGGCATGCACAACATATAGATTAACAAACAAGCAGACTATTAACGATAGGAAATAATGAAAATACTTCAAATAGATTTAAATAGGTGCAAACTTGCACAAGACCTAATGTACCAATACGCTTGTGACGTCAGAGCTGACATCGTTGTCATCTCTGAACCGAATAAACAGCAGGAGTACAATGACACAAAAGGTGATGCATCTATATGGATTACACTATTTAACGGTGACACACAAGAAGATGGCATAGTTGGATTAAAAATAGATGATATTTTCTGCGTTAATGGATATTGCTCTCCCAACATTAACAAAGACAGTTGTTACAAATATGTAGGTAAATTAGTAATCGTTATTAAAAGAATATACACTAAACAAAGTAAAATAATTATCGCTGGAGACTATAATGCGAAATAAGTAGCATGGGGAGGAGATAAAACCGATAAAGGGGGTAGAATCTTAGTGGAGGCGTTGGTCAAAAACCACATCACACCAACAAAAGTTAAAAAAAAAAAATACACCTATACTAAGGGTAATAGTAATAGCTATCTAGATATTATCAGTGTAAATAATAACCTGGCTAGGCTGTATAAAAGAACAAGGATCCCGCAAATTTTTAATGCATCGGGTCATTTATATGTTTTACATGAATTTTATAATACGACGATTAACAGTAATAGAGGGCATTTCAAATTTTCGATGAAGAACATTGATCTGGACAAATTTATAAACATAATAGAAAGAACGTGTGAAATAGAATTAAAAAATGTCTACCCACAAAGGGGTAAGAAAAATGAAAATTACTAGAGGAATAAGGATATAGCATCACTTAGGAAAATAGTGTTTAAATATAGAAGGACTGCCCAAAGAGTCCGTACAAAACAGAAAATAAAGAAACCGAAGATATTAATACAGAATAACAAAAAGCAAGCTTGGAAAGAATTCGTCGCAACGTTAGAATGGGATCCATGGGGTAAACCTTATAAAATCATCATAAATAAGATAAAAAAACAAGAAACCTACTGAATACCTAAACACAAACAAAATCAATGGTATAATAGAAGCATCGTTTACCACTAAATTAAATATAACTGCCAAAGAAAAAGGAAAGATGAGCATTAGCGAGAAAGGAGCAGATGACGACGTATGTGTCACCGTCCAAATGGAGGAGTTGACGAAAGCCATTGCACGGTTAAACTCCAAAAAGGCAGCTGGTGTTGATGGCGTCCCTGGAACAATAATCAAATTACTATTTGGGCACAGAGCATACGATATTCTAGGTATGATTAATTCTATATATAAAATAGGTAAAATACATAGAAAATGGAAAATTGCCAGAGTAATATTGTTGACAAAACCAGAGAAGGATCTCCTCCCTCTAGCATCATATTCGCCTATTAGTATTCTACCTGTAATGAGCAAGATATGAGAGAACGTTGATCCAAGATTAAGACCACAAGTGAGACTCGTGATATTCACATTTGACATGAAATTAGACCACAAGCCTGACTTTTGATATTCAGGTTTGGCTCAAAATTCTCATCACTAGTCAGACTCGTCAAAGTAGTACAAGGGGTTAAAAATGCATTTAACATCCTCAGCTGGGGGACTATGCTTAATGAAGCCGAGCAAAGGAATCTACCGGCAAACCTTTTGAAATTATTATATAACTACATGAAAGATAGGGAAATTACAATAAAATATTAACAGTGAAGTCAAAAGCAAAGTTTATGCAAGAGTTCCACAAGGTTCTGTAGGAGGACCACTACTATGGAATCTGGTCTATGACGAACTCCTGAATAACTTCAATAACATAACAAATGTCAGAACGGTAGCCTTTACAGATGACTTGGTAATGCTAATTGGCGTAAATAAAAAAGAAAGTGTTGAAAATAAATTAAACTCATACATGAATAGAATTATAAAATGGTATAATAATGTAGGGATGCAAATTGCAACTGAAAAAACTGAAATTATTCTACTGATGAGTATGCGAATAACAAACATATTTAGTGTAAGTATTACAAATAAGTTATTTACCACGACTGAAGACATCAAATACCTTAGAGTAATAATTAATAATGCAAGAAAATGTACAGTGCATCTGGAAACAATATGCGGTAGAGCCAATGCGCTAGTTGAAGCAATGAGAGATCTACCCAATGTAAGTGGTCCCATTAACCTAGTAAGATGGTTATACTACAAGGTCTGGGAATCGGTAGTATTATATGTCTCTCCGGTATGGGTGATGGTGCTAAAAGTAACAAAAAATAAAAAAATTTTAACAAAAGCTCAAAAATCGACTCTAATAAGCACAACGACAGCCTGTAGGACTATCTCATATGCAACACTGTACATGCTGGCAAGCAATATGCCAATATATATAAAAGCGAAAATGAAAGCTAAGATGTATGAAATAAATAAAAAATACTCACGGAGCAAGGAAACCAATCAACCAGGTAGGGAACATAATTCAAAGTACCATAGAGAAGACAATAAAAGAATGGAGGAAAGAATGAAAATTTTATAATAAAGAAAATTGGACGATGAGGCTAATTGACAACACAGTGATATTTATAAATAATATTATATAATTTATATTATTTTCATTATATTATATAAATACTTACCAGGCACGGTATCTTTAATATATATAAATTTAGAATAAATAAAGCAGCAAAAAATATTGGAATTGTCATAAAGAACCAGATGATGCTAAACATGCGTTGTTTAATTATACAAAGTGGATGACACAGCATATGGAACTAGAAAACAAAGTGAGTGAATCTGTAAATAGAAATAATTTGATTAACAAAGTTTTATCCGACGATGATATATGGAAGGGTTCTAAAAAACTGTGCCATACAATCATGAAGCAGAAAGAAAATAAAGAAAAAGAAGTAGAACTAACCAAGAAACGTAGAAATAATTTAGTTATTAATCAAGAATGATTATGATGTCTATGATGGCTCGATGAGAACAAGAGGTTATATCGCAATGACATATAAAATTTTATTATATTAATATTTATTTATAAAAATAGGTTTGATACTGATATTTACCTGACATATTGACACAATGTTTGAATTTTATAAATTTTAATTATATAATAATAGTCTCTAATAGTACTATTAATAAGAAATAATATAGATAAACTTGCACAGAAAATCATAAGAACGACATTACTGCAGCTTTGTTGCATATTATTTAATAAACCAACGATATTAACAAGATACAGATAAATAATAATGAACATTTTACGAACTATACACGTGTTTTTAACATATACCGGTGACAAAACATGAGCGGCCATCTTGGAGGTAATGTTAATTGTTGCGTTCAGGAGGCACCTTTTACATGTTGCGAAATAAATTGGAAATTTTAATAAATAATATCATAAGAGAATAAGGTACCATTGAATTAAATTAAGAGTAAATAAAAATAAAAATTAAATTAATTAAAATATGTAAATTTAATAATTAAATTTATAACTTCAAGCCTAAAATAAATTAAATTAAATTAAACAAAAGTTAAGTAAAATCGAAGTAAATTAAAATTAACAATGAAACTATTAAAATCAAATTATAATTAAATTAAATTTAAAGTAAATTAATATAAATATATTTATTAAAGTAAGAGATTTAATAGACAATAATAAATAAGAAATATAATAATTACTTACAAATACAGTTGTACATCGATAAACAAGAGGTATATATCCGAA
Source organism: Bombus confusus (assembly GCA_014737475.1). Lineage (NCBI taxonomy): Eukaryota > Metazoa > Arthropoda > Insecta > Hymenoptera > Apidae > Bombus > Bombus confusus. The sequence goes on from JACXIV010000122.1 coordinate 12,926, forward strand.
TAAATAATGACTTGCCAGGAAGTAGCCTTTTATTACTAATGAATGACAATAATTATTAACCACCAAGTAATAATAAATAAATAATATTGTAGGAGATAATAACAAGACAACTAAATTAAATAAGTTATCCAAAAATATTAGATAATAAATCAAGAAGTAAACAATTTATATATACAACTAACAGCGACACAGCAGCTTTTGAAATAGATGACGATGTCATAAATTGCATAAAGAGGTATACGGGGTGGGGCATTTTAAACAGGTCACCTGAATAACTCGCTTGTTTTTGAAGATAGGAGAAAATGCATTAGACCAAAGTTACTTGGTATCGAGGGGCTCATAATCTGGTATTATCAATTTTTCTGTAGGTGGAGGCGTCAAGAAGATATGAAGGTCAACTCTGTTTTTTTAAATGGGACAGTATATTTTTTTACTTACATTTTGATAGAGTGTTTCAAGGCGAATACAATCACCTATTATGAAGGTCATTCAATCCAGAAGGACCCAGCCTCAGTACGAAAACCGCACCCAAAACCCAGCATACAAATACGGCTCCAGCTCCAGTCAGTCTTGATATTACCAGCGAAGCTTAGGCATCGTTATTGTATCGTCCTAAAATATTGTAAATCTACATATATCGAATAAAATATACTAAATGAGGAACAAGAAGATTGGTTCTCCGTTCTTCTCCTTTTTTTTTTTTTATAAACCCGC
>JACXIV010000122.1:13799-28986 GCA_014737475.1 Bombus confusus
AAAAAAAAGAAAAGGAATGTTATGTCATTATATCCAACCACCATAAGACAGGCAGCAACCAATACCACAAAGGAGAGTGCTTCCATTGTTTTGATTATTCCACAGTACAGTTACACCACGGAGATAATGCTGGAAGGTGTTCCACGCTATATACAAGAACCTATTTCGATATCGAAGTTTAAAGTTAAAGACTTGCCCCTGTTTGGTTCCACACTAGCTTAGACAAAAACCTATTCACTTCCATAGTATAAGAACTTACTTAATTGTATGGATCTACGGAAGAATTTATATATACTTCTTTGTACACGATAGACAAGTATGAAAATAACAAAATCGCACAATAATTAGATGTGCAATAATTTTGCAGAAATTTTAAGGTGCCTAAGGAAGAGCTATTGTCTATTATATTTTTCTTAGAAAAGAAAAGAAAATATTTCTTGGCAAACGTCAATGGGCCAGTCAATTGATTTTTTAATAATTTTAACATATTTTCCATACATAATAACTTTTTAAAATTATATTACCTTCGATACGATGATACTTTTACTCTAGTGAAATCTAAATATCAATTTTTTAATAACAATTTCACCAGTTGGTGGACAGTGTATAATATTGGGTTGGGAACTAAATGATTGCGGATTTGTCAATAGATGGTCTTTGCACATTCTTTGTTTTGTCAACGTGTTCAAAGCACCTCACCTATATTGTTTTCTTGTTGTTTGGACTTCCACCTTTAATTTAGTAAAAAAATTGTTAGTTATTTAGTTTCGTTTTTATCCCAATTTAAAAATGGAAGAACAAGACGGGCATTTCCGATATATTTTATTGTATTATTTCCGAAAAAGCAAGAACGCATCGCAAGCACACAAGAAGTTATGTGCCGTATATGGGAATCAAGCCTTGAAAGAAAGGCAGTGTCAAAATTGATATGCCAAATTTCGTTCTAGTGATTTTGCAGTGAAGAATGCTCAACGATCTGGCCGTCCAGTTGAAGTTTATTACTATTAAGGCCATTATCGATTCAGATTGTCATAGCACAACGCGTGAGATTGCAGAGAAGCTCAACGTATCGTATACATGCATTAAAAAAAATTAAAACAGATTGGCTATGTCAAGAAACTCGATTTATGGGTCCCTCATCAGTTTAAGGAAATTCATTTGACACAACGCATTAGCATCTGCGATTCGCTTCTGAAACGCAACGAAATTGATCCATTTCTGAAACGACTGATTACTGGCGACGAAAAGTGGATAGTTTATAACAACTTTAATCGGAAAACATCGTAGGTGATGCAAGATGAACCAGCCCAAGCGACATCAAAGGCTGAGATTCACCAAAAAAAGATTATGCTGTCGGTTTGGCGGGATTATAAAGGAATTCTGTACTTTGAACTTTTACCAAGAAACCAAACGATTAATTCAAATGTGTACGTTCAACAACTCGCTAAACTGAGCGATACAGTTCAAGAAAAGCGACCAGAATTGGCAAATCGTAAGAGTGTTGTTTTCCAGCATGATAATGCAAAGCCTCACACAACTTTGGTCACTCGCCAAAAATTATTGGAACCAGATTGGGATGTGTTGTCACATCCGCCATATAGCCCTGACCTTGCGCCTTCAAATTACGATGTAAAATCACATTTAATTCAGTTTTTTTGCTTGCAAAAATCAGAAGTTTTATGAACATTGAATTATGACACTAATTGAATAAAGTTATATTTTTAAGCAAAAATTTTGAATTTTCCTTCTTACTTAAAATACGCAATCACTTAGTTGTCAACCCAATATTTCTCGCGAGATGTATGTACCTGTTCTGCATACGTGTTCGTTTACAAGAACAATAAAAGTAGAAAAACCAATTGATTATAGACAAGATGTAACGACATGAAAACGTAACGACTAATTTGTGAGCCACGATTTTTTTCCACCTTACTTTCACGACTGGACTAAAACTTGTTAATTCTATGAATTTTTATCTCGCAGAAATTAGGAGGATTATGTTACGGTTGACACTTCCATTAATGTTACACATAGACTCTAGCATGTGCTGCGCTGAGTGCACGCCGTTCCCGCAATAATGGTACCGCGTGGTCGCTCCCTTCCCTATGTGACACAGACACCTCCCGAAGCAACCGTGTTCGGTGATTACCTGCGTCATCCCGTTAGTCAACGGAAATCCATCCCCGTCCAGTCAAACGTCCCAAATGGCCAAGGGCGGTCTCGACGACCCGCCGCTCGGCCGCGCCAGTCTTTTCGAGACTTACGCGCCAGGCGTCCAAAGACTATCGAGCTTGAGCTGTCACGGCGGCGCCCGCCGGGTCAAACCTTTCCACCAGCCCCAGGTGCCCAGATAAATAAATATCCCCACACCTCAGGGCCTCAAGTTCGAACTGGGGAAACTTCACAAGAACTGCCGCCGTCGCCCCTTTGGATCCAGTAAACAGATCCGGCCCTCTCGCCACAAGCCAAAGAATTCGTTCCAGGCCAGGCATTTGCCAAACAAGCGCTTCAGCCACGGGGCCACCTCCTCGGCTATCGCAGAGACCTCTGCGCCTCGCGCAGATCCTCATGCAAGCCGGCCACTGTAATCCCATCCCCCCGCCAGCTGCAGTGGGCTCTGGTGCATCAGCGCCGAGAGCGACCGTCTCTCTGAGGCGCTCTATGTCGGCCGACCACCAGAATACCGTACCATTCGCTTCAACCGGTCCGCCTCCGCCTCCGCATGAAGGCCTGTCCACCATGCGATGGTACCGTGTATCGCAGTGTATCGGAGCTGCCACCATGAAGTACTCGTCTGACGACTTTCCTTCGCGCCTGTCCTGCGGGTCTAACTACCCTAACTCTACGAGATAGGTGTTAAAGTCCCCCAGGTCTAGCGTCCGCAGGTGTGTCACGCACCACGCGAGCACGTCCAAAAATGTTGGGAGATAACTTCTGAGGAACTTGGAGGTAAATGCCTGAGCTAGCTGAACGGGACGAGGCATTGTATCGTGCACCCCGGATGCGAGCTCGGTCCCGTGCCTTGGCCTCCCGCGGATCTTCCTTGCTGCGAAGTTTCCGTGATGGCTCTGTCATCGTGGTTATTCTCTTTGGTCGTCATTCAACGCTCAACTTATCACCATCCGTGTGCTTTTCCTGGGGGGTGTTTGGTATCATAGATAGTGTAATATGGTATTTTTATGTAGCTTTTTGGAGTGAAATGTACTTTTCAAACAAGTAATATGTCAATATTATTGTTATACAGAAATGTTTTAGTTTCTAGCCCGTTGTTGTAGACCATTGGAGTTCCAAGCTGCTATTTTCGACGTGTCCATTCCTATTTTTTACTTAACGTGTTTGTAAGCAGTTGTAGCATGATTGTAATTTGTTGTGTTTGTTGTCTGAGTACTGCATATTGCTCACTTATCACTTTTGTTAGTATTTCAGTGTTTTTGATGGATTACTTGAGCAGTTCCTGGATTTTTGTAGTGTCGTTATTGATGTTGCTTTGGTTTTGGTTGTTTAACGGTAGCGTTTGGTTAGTTGCTTGTGTATAACTTCGTCTACCAAAGGTGTTGGTGTTTCTATGATTAGTGTTCCATACATATTGTACGTGTGGTGTTCGATCTGATTCTGTAATATCTTGTTGAAAGTGGTAGTTGCTGTATGTTCTGCTTCGAAGCGGTAGAAACAGTTTACGTTGCAATTGTTTTCTGACTTCGCAACCTTTGTAGCTAGCTAGGTGGTTTCCATTATAACATTTTATTTCATCTATGTTTCCTGCCTATGGGCAGTTTATTGTTAAGTGGTTTTTTGTACATTCGACACGTGCCGGGATTCTATTGCAGTAATTTTTTGTGTGACTGTATTGCTGACATCGTATGTATTGCGATAATTCCTTTTTATAACGAGGTGGCTCAATTGTTACTATGATGTTTAGGATTTCTTTTTATATCGAAGATTTCTTTGTTATTTGTTTTGGGTTCAAGTTCTGTTAGAAACAGTGGCAATGGCTATTTTGTATCACACCTGGTTATATTATTTATTGTTCTTACTTACTGCCCGATTTTTGTTACTTCCTCATATATATTTTTGGTGTTTGTTCTTCGGGGTAGTCCTCTAATTCCTACTTTGTGGCTCTTTTCTGTTTTGAGCTGGTATGTATGATACCCAGTATTTTTCTCTTTTAACGCTTTTGTCACTTTTCTAAAGATTTCTGGGGTGTTTGTTTGCACTTTTAGTTGATCCAGTTTTAGTTGCTTTATACTGTAGTTTTGTTTTCTAGCAGTGTTGTTTAATAGTTCGACGAGGGGATTTATTATTTGGGCATCAATGTAGATTAGTGGTGCTTTAACGATGTGAGTTGCTACTTTTTCTGTTGGGTCCGTTTCTACTTCTTCTATCAGTGAGCTGAATGAATTTCGGAGAGAGATGTCTTGTAGCCACTGTTGCTTTTCTGTATCTGAAGCTTTCAGTGGGATGTTGCCACCTTCTAGCTTTCATTCTGGTAAGATAGTTCCTTGTTGTTTCTGTTCTCCTCTTGCTTCTGCAATGTTTCCATTTCTATTTCTTTTATAGCTGAGCACTCCTGTTCTTTGATAAGTGTTTGTTTTCGGCTTAGCGTATTTGTAGCTTTGTTTATGTAGTAGTATATTTCACCGTTATTTGTGATTTTTATTGGCGGTATTTGTTGTTGCATTTTGGAACTTTTACCATTTGACAGTGTTCGTTGACGTTTTAACCAACCTTGGTATATAATCTGGAAAATGTTTCCCGATTAGACGTACAGTGATTGGTTTAATTGACCGAGTTCGAGTTGGTTTCACAATCTGCAATTGTATTTTCAATGCATCCCATCAAGAACTTCACTGTCAGGTCCTACGCCTGGTATCCCTTTTGGGCTGAGAGGTCCGACGCAATGCGGTATGAGCGTTGGCTGAAATAACTGGTTTTGTTATTTGCTTTTAATATGGAGCAAAGAGAATATCGAGAAAATCATGAATGCGTGTAAAAATAAGAATCATAGATCGTATGTTAATAGTCGTGGAATAGTAGAACATTTTTATTCCTCCATGTTTAGATTGTAGATTATGAATATCAGATTATTAAATAGAAATGATTGGAAAAATAAAAAGAGATGCCAACACCACACGGAGTTCCCAAGCAGTCAACTATCTAAGTACTATCCGTGCCCAGCAATGCTTAATTTTCGTGCTCGGACGAGAACGAGTACTTCTTTCTATGTATCTTTTTATATATAACTCTTATTGCCCTAGAAAATATAGATTACATATGCGTATTGTGAATAAACAAAGAATTTCTTTGGGAAAGTGGTTTTGACAAATGTACCGTTACTCGACTGTACGACGTAGTTGTATAATATTTGGTGAGAGGAGAACGAGTATATTTAGCGCGGTATGAGCGTTAGTTAGGATAGTGAATTTTGTTATTTGATATTAGTCTACAGAAAAATATTTTAAAAGACATTATTCATATACGCGAAATAAAATTTTGCCTGGCTTCACTTTTTAAAAAATGGGCTACGAGGTTCCGTCATCTATGCGTGAACTTCAAGTCATGTGAACGGTACTTCATAATTGATTTTATCCAAAATGAAGTCTTGTATTAAAAATTATTATCCTTCATTTTCGATAATCTTCGCACACAGCAGAGTATAAAGACAGCCGTTACCTGTCAGGTGCATGCGTACTTGAAACTGCATAGTCGATTTGCTCGAAACCGGAGTCTGGCATTGTTACGTCGCGTGACATAACTGCGCGCCGTCTCTCGTCGAGAGTGATCGCCAGACGTCGACCGCTCTTAACTCGAACAAACAATCAACCCAAGGAGTGTCATAAATCTATCTATTGTCAAATTAGGACCACTAGGCCCGGTACGTGTCTTCGGGCCTAAGAGCGGTCCTTAAAACATTTCCTTGGGTTCATTGTTCGTTCCTGGAAAGTACGGAGAAAGCGGTTATTTTCTCACGAACAAGACCACCCATGATTCACGTTTAGTAGGAGACTTCTTCCACCTATCTCCGAATAGGAATCTTTTTAAACCAATCAATATCTCGCAATTGTACCCTCTCTTGGCCTAACGAACATTACAATCCACGAATCCGCTTTCCCCGTGCTCAAAACACACCCCGTACGAATTTTCCTCCGCGCAAACACGGAGTCGGAAAGTGAGTCGAATCACAGCTTCTACATACTAGTCTAAAACGACTCGTCGAAGTCGAGTCTAATACAAATCTTCTTATACATCATTACAAGTCTAAATCGATTCGTCACACCAGTCGAGTTCATGTCCAGTTGAAGTCAAAGTCAATCTAATTCAAAGCTTCGTCAACATACAAATCTAATTCAAATCGTCTACTACTATAACAGTTCAAGTCCAAGTCTAACTCGTCAACGTTCACGTCTAATCGCAACTCTTATACCTTCATACGGCACACGGTTGCCTAACGATATTTGGTTAACTAAGAATCACATTAACTTATTCGCAACTATCATTTCTTCATACGGCACACGGTTGCCCATCGATACTTCACTAACTCGAATCACGCGTCTATCCTTGTGTTCAACGACGTTATATTTACCGCGACAGTGAAGTATACGACGCGATACTATTACATAAACATTTGTACCTTACAAGATAAAAGTTGTTGTTAATAAACTGTACAATTAGCTGTTACCATAGTGATATATCATTTGAACTATCTTGATTCTCTTAACCGAAATAGGGGATCGGCTCACTTCGCGGCATCGGTCATCAGATCGTAACGGGAATTTACGCCTCCCGTTGACGCGACTCTTCGCGAACGCGTCTCCACGCGAAACGGTCGAACAGGTATTAAAAATTGTCACTTTACATTTTTAATTTGGATTTATATAGGGAATCACATCAGTTATGCTCGTGTTAGTGTTGTGATTTTCGATATATCCTGCATATTTTTTCGGTTGCCAGAGGGCGGTTTTATCGAAAATGTTACAAGACAAATAGATTCATGTACATAATATTCATAATAAAGCAGTACTTCGTTACTTTGAGTGCAACATATGTTTAAATAAATAATAAAATTTGCCTTCTAAATGGTTATCACGTTAATGTGAGTCATACAATCGGCTAAAAGTATCAAACTCTAAAAACACAAAACTTTTGAACCATTAAAAACTAGTAAAAAATATATCGTTTCTCTTAATCGAATTATTAGAAAAGGAAATTAGATTAAAGAAAATGCTGCGTTGCCCAGAAACAAAATTTGACCAAAACTCGAGGTCAATGTGCTGATACCGATAATTAAGAAATACTGAACACACATATGCACAGTATGAACATCTTGCACTTACCAATTTTTGAAATCCAGTATTTACGAAGAGGATTATTTTCTTTCAGGAGGCGATACGGACGACGTATTCGATATCGACCGTTGTTGCATTCGACATAGGTGCAAATCTTCTTCTGCAATTCTATAACATAAAAAACACGAAACAAAACGTATCTACAAAAATAAAATAGAAGAAGAAAATGAATAAGCAAATAGAATTAATTACAGTCAAGAATAACCCTTTATATACAGGGTGGTTGGTAACTGGTGGTACAAGCGGAAAGGGAGTGATTCTACGCGAAAAAAGAAATCGAAAATATAGAATAAAAAAATAAGAATAAAAAAAAAATAGAATAAAAAAATATAGAATAAAGAAGTCGGATAGTAAGTTAATAGGTAGGAAAACACTTCGGTCACATTGGGTGTTTATCAACATAACGTCAATCGAGTCAATGATCTACAGTGAGATCCGTTATAACGAGACGTGATAAAGTGCACGCGTACCGAGCGAAAATTCAAAGTTGATTTTCTCGAAAACAAAGCCTCGAACGAAAAATTTTTATTCTATATTTTCGACTTCTTTTTTCGCGTAGAATCACCCCCATTCCGCTTGTACCACCAGTTACCAACCACCCTGTATATTAGATATTTGAGATACATATTTGGTTGTCTGTGGTAGACAACGGACTGATAAATCTACGTAAAATTTATTTTTTTCAAGATTAGGGATAACACTTAGATTGGACGATTTGTAAGATCATTCGTAGAGAAAGAATTAATAGAAGTGGAAACAAACGGATTCGTCTATTGATCATTAATCGACCGATCCAATTAGCCTGCAATTGTGTTAAATTGTTATAAAAATTGCATGTTTTAAAAATTTTATTAACAAAACGTGTGTTAAGAAATCATAAATGACGTTATCGCCACCATTATCTGGCCAGCCACCAGTAACGCCAGGTTACAGTGCGGTATTGTAGGGAGCTGAAAAGCTTTCATTTGGGAGGAATGCGGGTCTAAGTGGTCAGACTGGAAGAGGCGCTCCTCCTGTCACACGTATTCTTGGTTCTAGCTACTACCACTATTACTATTCTATTAGTATTACTATTACTATTAGTACTATTTCCCAAGCAGTCACACAACCAATTCGATTCGCGTGACGAAGACAATGAATGAGATGTCTCGAGGTAATGCGAAGTAAGCGACGCAACACTGAGCAACGTAAGCTTCAAAGCATTGGCGGAAACACAGAATTCAGAATATACAGAAATATTTGATAATTACTCAAAAATCGGGACACAAATATTGTAATTATGGAGATGTACAAACGATTCTATTCCTCGAAACTGAGATTTCAAACGCGCCGAAAGTAGAAAAGGACAATGCGAGAAAAAGAGAAAGAGGGGCTGAGAGTCGAAGCGTTCGGCAAATATTAAGCCCACGATAAATTTAGAAACAAAGAATGGATGTCATTAGTAAAGCAACAATAGCATATAAACTTTTAGTCGGTTTCTTCTCTTATTTAATATGAGACTAGTTTCCGAAAATAATCTTTCGCAGGGGATTATATGGCTACGATAGAAAATAATTGTTCTATTAAGTTTTTTAGTAGTGGAAATTAAAACTTGTGTTCTTTCCATCATATTAATGGATCCCCACTTCTGTCATAATAGTCTCCTCTCAAATATTGGCCCACTTTCACAGATATTTTCTTTTCTTTTGTTAGGACTTTTGGATTATTTTTGCTTAAATTTTCCTTTAACACATCCCATGTAGAAAGCTCATCCGTATTAGTTTTTGTTTTTTCTTATTTACTTAACTTAAACATATATAGTTTGCATATGAAAGAAAAAATTCATGAAAAATCAATTACTCTTGTGGAATGATATTGAGTCGAACACAAATATCTTGATTCTTTCCGAATATTATTTTTTTTAACAATGTACACATCTTCGTGTAGGATTACTTTTTGAAGATGTGCTTGATATATAATCTGGAAAATGTTTCCCGATTAGACGTGTAGTAATTGGTTTAGTTGGCGAGTCGTGTTGGTTTTATAATCTGCAATTGTGTTTTCAATGCATCCCACCAAGAACTTTATTGGCGTTAATTTTCCATTGTTCTTTTTATATAATATAAAGGAATTTAAGTAAACAATATTTAAAGGACGAAGGAATATTCTTTTATAATATTTTTTAAGCCTCTTCTTTGCTGAAGCATATGCAATAATTACACCATCACTCATGTCCACTCCACCCATTTTCTTATCGTAGTCAAGAACTACACAAGGTTTCTTTTTTAGTATCTCCCTTTCCTCTATGTCTACCATATTGTCGCCACAAACTTAGGATATAAACTTCCCTTTTATTCTACCTGTTACGTCGCTTAACACAATCGCGCGCGGCTCCTTGTTGAGGGGGGTCTCAAAGCGCCGACCGCTCGTAACTTAAACAAACAATCGGCCCAAAAAGTGCCGTAAAGCTATCATCAGCAAATTAAGACCACTAGACCGTACGTGTCATCGGACCTAAGAGGAGCGGTCCTTAAGATATTTCCTTGGGATCATTGTTCGTTCCTGGAAAACACGGAGAAAGTGGATATCTTCTCACGTACAAGACCACACATATCTCCGAACAGGAGACTTTTATTAACCAATCACCATCTTTAATTTTAGCCCTGCTTGGCCTAACGAACACCACAATCGACGAATCCGCTTTCCCCGTGCTCAAGACACACCCCGTACGAACTTTCCTCCGTACGAGCACGGAATTGGAAAGTCAGTATAACACGAGTCTTCAAATACTTCAAATCGTCTATCACGCTTAATCATAAGCCTTATACCTTCATACGGCACAAAGTTGCCTATTCGTACTTCACATTAACTCGAATCAATAGTTCATCATTGTAACTAACGACGTTCTATTCGCGACACGAAGCATACATCGCGATTGTAAGAACACTTGTATCTTATGTGAAAAAGGTTGTTGTTTAATAAATAGTATATTAGCTGTTACCACAGTGATTGATATACTCATTCGAACTACCCCTATCTTCCTAACCGACATAGGGGATCAGCTTACTTCGCGGCGTCGGTCTGATGACCTGATCTGATGATCGTAACGGGAATTTACGCCTCCCGTTGGCGCGACTCCTCGCGAACGCGTCTCTCCGCGAAACGGCTGAACACTACCATTTCATTAAAATAATTTTTTTTTAAATCTTGCAACACAATCTCCTTTCTTAGTAGAGATTACTGCTCTTGCGAACGAATGTCAACTCTATTTTTTCGTATTGTACCGATTATATCTGTTTTATGTGAGCAGAGTTTTTTTAAAGTGGTCTACTAGTATACCAATTATCTCTATATAAACTGTACTTACGGTATAAAAGGTCATGGCATAATTTGAGAAGAATACGTGCAGAAGTCTTGTATTCCGAGTGTTCGACCGCTTCGCGGGGAGACGCGTTCGCGATGAGTCGCGCCAACGAGAGGCGTAAATTTCCGTTACGATCTGATGACCGACGCCGCGAAGTGAGCCGATCCCCTATTTCGGTTAGGATAATAGAGGTGATTGAATAGGTATAACACTGGATTAACAGGTCAAATATACTATGTATTTCCAACAACTTGCCTCGCGGAGAATATAAATGTTCGGAGAGACTCTGGTGGTAAGTTACGATGTCGAAGTGTAATGTCGTTTACAACAAGGTTTAGAAGTGCTTGACTAGTTTTACTAGCAAGACCACGATGTTAATCGTAGTAGGAGTGACTTGCAAGTAGTGAGTTATGGTGTCGCAAGAAGTATAAATCGCAAGTAAGAGATGAACCAAGAGATGTGTTCAGCGATTTAGCGACGTGGCAACTTAGCAACTGTGTTTTGACACCTGTAGATATGACTCGCAATTAACTTTCGGCTGCCGTGTTAGTACGGAGGAAAGCTCGTGATGGGTGTGTCTAGAGTACGAGGAAAGCGGATTCGTTGATGGCACTTTTCGTTTGGAAATGTGAGGGTAAAAGTCAGAGATGTCGATTGGTTAGAAAAAACGTTATTCGAAGATAGGTGGAGGAAGCCTCCTACCAAACGTAGATCGTGGGTGGCATTGCTCATGGGAAAACCCGCTTTCTCCGTGCCAAGGAATGTTTTAACTCCTTCCCGTGCCCTAGCGAGTTTCACTCGTGATGAAGATTTTGGCCCAAACATAAACATCGCGAACCACGTTCGTGAACAGAAAATCGGGACCAAACATGTACATCGTAATATGACGATCGTAATTGAATGTTAGTTCCTATCAGTACGCCACGTGAGTTAGTCGCGATTCTTATAATTGAATTTTTTGTTTATAATAAGCTATTTATTTTTAGGCGTAGTTATTATTACATTCCTTAGGACAAAATCACATTTGAAGACACTTGAATTTCTATTGAAGTATTGTTTATTCATGAAATATAATTTTGAAACTGTCATCTATTATGAAATATAATATATTTATAATATCTATAAAAGGAAAAAGAATTAGAGCTTACTTACCCAACAGCGGTATCGCGTAAGACTATATCACAGGCTTAACATTTCGACTCGTATTGTGACTGTTCTCGAGCATCAGGCTGCTTTGTTTACACGCTTTGGCGCCGACCGCTTGGGCCCGAGTTTCGTCGAGCTAAATGACACTTACGGGTCTTGAGAGTCCTAATTGTTAAAAATAGTGAGATTAATGGTGGCTTCTTAGGTTTATTGTTCGTCTGAGTAAGGGTAGGTAGGCATCTGACGACCGTTCTCAACGGTATACGGTTTATGTCATGCGACGTAACATCGATAGTGAAAAAATATCTTCTAAAAAGACATTATTATCGCACATACACATTCATACAACTGATAAGGTGTTATGAGGAAATCCCACAAAGAATTATAAAATTTGAGAAAACCTGCCGACGCAATGTGATTGAGCTTACTCAAAACTCTCCTTGCACGAATACAAAACTGCTCGGTGCCTACACCGCTACGATTATCGAGCTGCGATCAGAATAGTGGCTTCAGTAATGATTACCAAAAGAAACCAATACATTTACAAAGGAAAAAGCTACTTTGTTCACACTATATGTATTTTTTCATAACAATTATTTATGTCATTTTATTTATTCTTTTTATTTCTTCTTGGCCTCTAAATATTCAAAATATCTTAAAATTGCTAATTAAATTAAAATTGCAATGTAAACAGCAAATTATAGCTACTTTTTACGCATGACGAGGATACTCGTCATAATACAAAATACTGCCATTTCTTCATGACGGGTATACCCATAAAAAACAACAACTAACTGCTGTGCATACTAAAATAGATACTGTAGGATATTTCTCTCCACTGAATTTTAGTAACTTATTCTACAGGCTCCGGCATTATTCCGTATTTGAAATGTGTATATTTATAATGGCTACTATAACTTTAATAGGTTCCTCTAATAAAATGAATTTAATTATCATTTGACCGATAGATTTCCATCTGGTTGCTACATGATGAATTAACCTGTATGTATTTCTTTCTGAAATTACTCGATAATTCCTCAATTTTGCAGCAACTGTAGTGTTTTTAAAAATATTTGACTACTATTCTTACATTGTCGATAATCGAATTCATAGTTTTAATATTTAGACTGAAGTCTACAAATAAATTTAAATTATGGGCAAAATGTGACATATGTTTCCATTCAAAATAATTTACAGTTGCGTTTTTCATATTTAAGGCATTGTCTATTATAGCAAAATTAACTCTATTCAAACTTGCTCATTCTTCGCATGTTATTTTTAAACTCTTTGAAATATTTTTACCTATATGTCATCCAATAATTTCTATACAGTTCAAAAGTATTGATTCTAGTTTGAAGTTATCTATAAAATGGGCAATAGTTGTTATAAAACTATCTGCATTTCGTCACGTCCACGTGTCTGTCCTTATGCAAACCTTAATAGCATTTTTTAATTTTCCTTTACAGATACTTGTGCACTCTTCAAAAAATGCTGGCGTGAGTGAATTGGAAATGAATTTTCTCTAAATTGGGAATTCATAATTAAGATTTAACTAAAAATTCCTTAAATCCATTATTCCAAACGGTTTCAAATCTTCTATGAATAAGCATAATAATTTTTTGTCAATATTCTTACAACTCGTTACATTATTTTTCTTTGTAGAAATGATGTAATTCCCTATTGAGTTGATATTGTTAATTAATTTTCGGTATATTCTGAGCTATGTAGTGTTGATGGTGGCGATGATGCAATATTACTTGAACCAGGTTGAGAGATTTCTGGATCACTAGGGTTCATTGCAAACTGTGATGACTGAAAAAGTGAATAAAAGAAGTAGAAATATGAAAAAATATATTTCTAAATTTGTGTTTCTAAATTCTAGAATGTTTCTAAATTTAAGATAATTGAAATATTAATGTGTGTAAAGCAAAATAAATATTTTTGTTATATATTACTTTGCATGCATTATCATACAAAACAAGTTACAATTGTATATTTACATATTTAACAAATATATTATTTATCTTACAAATATATTTATTATATCTCATAATTAAGATTACCTGAAGTGTTCTTTGCTTCCATACTAGTGAAATAGTAGGGTGAACTTCTCCCAAGTGCTTTCTTAAATTTGTGGTACTTGTTGAGTACGTACGTATAAGTACGATGACTTTTTCTGCAGATTTTGTTGTATTCAGTATTGCCCATTCATATAAAGAAGTTCCACACATCACTTCTTCCGATGCTCTGGTTTGAACAGACATTTTAGTTTATCTTGATAATAATTTACAATATCTTGAACAAACTTCCCTTATATAATATTCTCTATTTAAGGATTGAATTCGCTTAGTTTCCGAGATATTTGCTAAAAATTGCTGGTACTAGTCCATCAAATTCTGCCTATAATTGTGGGCCTATGGCAGTGTATATATTGATATTGGTTGCTGCTTATCATCCGTTTATAAACGAGTTTCGAGCGAGCTTAAAGTGCACAATATGCATATGCAAGGCTGCAAGAAATGTATAACAATATGAATTCACTTAAAAATGATAGACGTATCGTAAAAATTCAGGAATCGAGAAAAAATCAACTTCATTTTTTTGACTGGAACTATATATTTTGTGATACATTAATCTGTCTATTATGGCATTTCCTATAAAAAATTATTAACTTATTCATGTTGAAAAATTATTAGTAATGGATAAAAAAAATTCGTTGGCAAGGTTAAAAAAAGTTAATAAAAGCATAAAATTTTGGGTTTCTGGCAAACACATTGCTCAATACTAATTTTCTAACCTTTAGCAGGAGATTCTTGTAAACCTTTACGAGCCTTTCAAAAACATTACAAATTTTCGAATTTGTAGGTATTTTTTACTTTTACAGTAGCAGCTATTGAGCCATAAATAATAAATAATAATAATAAATAATAAGTAATAAGTAACAAATAATAAATAATAAATAATAGTTCTGTTTCTTTCTTCTTTCAACTATTAAATACAGATAAATTTTATCATTGCAACGATTCGAGTGTGATGCGATCCAACGGTTTCCTATTATACGCTTTACTCACTCTACGATCGCACGTACACATACATGGTGTTTTTTTCAATACTACGCAATGGTCCGCAGTAGCGACATTTTTATATTTATTTGGGTGTATTTACAATCAATTCTTTATAGAATTTTCAATAAATTCAGCTATCGTGTTACAATGTCATGAGAATAAAGAGTTTATTGGATGTTTGATTCAATTGAATCTAGTGCTTAAATCTAGGGGGTAGTGTTTTTCTAACCTGCGGATCTGGTCCGTCGTGTCAAGTAATTGAGTGACAAGAGGGTTTTGGTGGTTGTTGA
>JACXIV010000123.1:0-73380 GCA_014737475.1 Bombus confusus
TATATATATATAATATATATAAATATATAATATATATATATATATATATATATATATCTAATATAAATAATCTATATATATATACCAACCTAACCCCAATCTATATATATATAGATTCTTATGAGCATATACATTTTGGTCTTCAAAAGTTTCATTCATCAGAATATGCATCCACTGTAATCATAGCCTAATGTTCAATAACAGATATTTAACATCATATATGACATTATTATATATTACTTATAAATATATTACTTATTTTATTTTCTCATTAGTCTCACTGGCAAGGGGGCCGTTTAACTTGTCCGTATCATATATGTCATACATGCAGTTCAGACAATCCTCAAGACAGTCATTCAAGAGCTCCAAACGAGAAATTAGCACGATGCGTTCGTTGTCCTTCATCCTATCATACATCTACATCTTGTTTACCTGCTGGTTCGGTAATTTTAACTGGTAGCCAAATAGTTTGTCCGAAGCATTACCAAGCCCCACAACCTCCAGTAAACGCAGCATGGTGTTTTTTATGTACAAGAGGCGGAAGTCTTATCTGTTGCGATACATGTCCAACGTCATTTCATTTGGAATGTTTAGGTAACTATTTTTAAAGCGAATACAATAGTTATAAAATAGTAATACTATTGATAGCAAGTATCAGTTCTGTATATTTCTAATTATAGTTCTAATTATTGTATACAAATATTGATATTAGTAGAGTGAGATAGTGAAAATAGTTAAAAGAATAATTGAGATATAATAAATGGATTTTATATTTAATGATGACTTTAGGTATTGATGCTCCGGATGGTGCATTTATCTGTGAAGACTGTGAAACAGGAAGATTACCTCTGTACGGAGAAGTTGTATGGGTTAAACTTGGTAATTACCGTTGGTGGCCTTCTCGTATTTGTTATCCTCATGAAATTCCTGAAAACATAGAAGCTATACCTCACAGTCCTGGTAAATTTTGTGTAATGTTTTTAGGATCAAATAATTATCATTGGATTCATAGGTGAGTAAACTACTTAATTATCGTTTAAATTAGATTAAATATGAAGAAAGATATTTAACAGCGGTAGTTGTCTTTTTATTTATAGAGGACGCGCTTTTCTTTATCAAGATGGTGATGCAAACATAAAACCGCCAATTGGTAAAAAAAATAGGGATGATACTTATCGTAAAGCATTAGAAGAAGCCAGTGAGATTCATCAGCGTTTAAAGATCGAAAGAGCTGCAGCTAAAGACCATGGACCAAGAGGATTGAAACCTCCACATTATGTCAAATTAAAGGTATTTCATGTGTATGCAGGCGTACTTTGTGCATATGTAAACACTAATGCATGAATACTATAAGATATAATGTATAAATCTATGACTTATATCTATTTCTAGATGAATAAACCAGTTGGCAATGTAAAGCCATCAGAGGTTGAAAGCATTGTTGCGTGCGATTGTGATGCAGAATGGGAAAATCCATGTGCTCCCGGCACAGATTGTCTTAATCGAATATTATTAGTTGAATGTAGCCCTGGTATTTGCCCAGCTGGTGCCAAATGTAAAAATCAAGCATTTGTACAAAGACAATATCCAGCTATGGAGCCATTTCATACCGTAGGACGTGGTTGGGGTCTTAGAAGTTTAGAACATATTAAAGCTGGTCAGTTTGTTATAGAATATGTAGGTGAAGTTATAGATGAAGCTGAATACAAGCGAAGACTACATAGGAAGAAGGAATTAAAGAACGAGAATTTTTATTTTTTAACTATAGATAATAATAGAATGATCGACGCTGAACCAAAAGGCAATTTAAGTCGGTTTATGAGTAAGTATTTCTTATTTCTTAATAAGTGAAGACCAAAAATAAATAAATCGTCTTTTATTTCAAAATTCTATTTTTGAAACGTGGTAGATCATTCGTGTTCACCAAATTGCGAAACGCAAAAATGGACAGTTAATGGAGATACGCGTATAGGTCTGTTTGCATTATGCGATATCGAGCGCGGCGAAGAATTGACCTTTAATTATAATTTAGCTTGTGATGGAGAAACTCGAAAGCCCTGCCTCTGTGGAGCGCCAAATTGTAGTGGTTTTATAGGTTTAAAAGTACAGAAACCACAAATAACTACACCTTCAACAACAGGAATTCAACAAAAAAAATTTGATAAAATCGATAAAATGAAACGTCAAAAAAGGTAAATGATGTCACATAAAATGCACATATCGTGTGTTAATTTGTCTAACACAAATAGTGGAATATTGTATAGTTTTGCACGATCGTATGCAGCAGATATGTCAAGAAGAAACAGATCAGTATTTTTTATTTTTTCGTATCTCTAATATTACATATTCTTATCTAATATTTCAGATAAATCATTTTTCCTTCTAATAATTCATTATTTTAACATACAAATAGTGTGTAATAATTTGTAATAATGACTGTAAAATAACCAGGTTGAGGAAACATGTACTATGTTGGAGTTGTGGGCAGGAAATTGAAAAGTTGGCAGATTTTGTCGTTTGTGATCAAAAGACATGCAATAAAAAGTACCATAAATCTTGCGTGATCATTGATGATACAGATTCGAGATTCAGTTGTCCTTGGCACCATTGTGCAGAATGTCGTCGTAGAACATCTGCACATTGTTCGTTTTGTAGTGCTGCTTTTTGTCAAGGTAAATGATTTTTCAATATAATTGTTTAGTTTATTGTTTATCAGTATTATTGCATTTACCGTAAAATTAATCACATTTATCAATAGTACATCTGGATGGGAATTTATTTGAGTACAGTGAAAAAGCTGGTTTTGTCTGTAAGTTGCATGAAAGTATGGATATGCAAAGATCTGCTGAAGATGAAAAAGATTATTCGGATAATGATACTGAAACAGACAAAGAACATTCTTCTACAGGTTCCAATAGTCCGTTGATCATAATGGAAAAATCAATACCACGTGAACCATCACCAAGAGTTTCCATAGTAGAGGTAAGGTAAAGTCTTTTAGATATATTCAATGTTGTAAATTCTCAGTGAAAATGAGTATTCTTCTATGCATTTTAAACTTTCATCCAAAAATATCTTACATTTCAAGCGTTGTTATAATTCTCGTTCGTTTATGTTATTTATGTAACAAAAAGTAGGCAAGTATAGTTGGCAATTGGTGGTGGTAAGCATGAGAAGAAAATATTGTACGTAGAGTATAATGCGTTTTCTCAAGGGATGAAAAATGGTCATCGCCAATCTGGTCGAAGAGTCATAGACCTATGATAAAAATGTATCATCCTTTGTCTTCCAATGCTTTTATTTTAATTAATATCATGTATATTATATTTCTACTTCTCTAATTCGTACTTATGGAATCTTTTCTGTAGAGATATAATATTTCATGTTCGCTAAAATATCAATTATTATTTTCAATTTCATTAATATCTCTATCTGCACACAAAAAGTTATGTCAAAAGTACTTACATAGTTAATTTGCTTTGGAATTTTGTGCAAGTAAATACAATTGTTTTATTTATATAACATTTATTAGTAAGATAATTCCAAAAGTAGAAAGAAAAAGATTAACAACTATTAACCTTTCTTGTTCTTTTTTTTTTTTTAAATTGTTTTTCACTGTTCCCAGCATCCTCTCCCTGACATTGGCAGTAGTGAGAAGTAGTAGCAAACAAACATGTTCTGTTTAAGTTTATACGTTCAAGTGAGTGCATTTTTTAGTATTATCTCTTCGGAACTCTGATCCATTGTATCACAATAAGAAAGAACTATCTCGTAATTAACAAATAGCTTGTAATAAGTAGTTCAATTATCTTTATTCTTAATTATGAAATTTAAAATATTAATTGGTGAGTAAATTTCTTTTGAGCGTAACAGACATTTAAATACCATCATACTATATATAATTCATATTGTGAGCATTTACTTTACTTGTAGTATTTTAGGATACGCAGTTGGTTTTAAGCTTAAAGAGGGAATACACTGTAATAGTCAGAATAGGGATATCTTTAGAAAATTTAATTTTTTTTTTCAAGCAAAAAATATAAAGAAATCAATTTATTGCTTATTATGATTAACATGTACATACTAAGGAGTGTAATGGAATATTTTGAACCAATTTTATCCACATTCGTTTTTAATAAATAAATTATTCTTCAAGATGTTTTGCTAGCTATGACAAAATTGGTAATTCTTCTATAGCTAGAGATTATGCCATATGATGAATACGAAATAAAGCAAAAAATTAAAAAAAATTAGAAACTAAAAAGTTACGTCTATCAAACTATGTAGAGAAGCATTGGAAAAAATTCAAAAATCAAAAATTGATTTTTTCAATCATTTACAGTGTGTTACCCTTTAGGTCAATTATTTATGTTATATTTAAATATCATGCTTCTGAAGTATTGATCAACAGTAGTGTTTTTTTTTTTCGAAAATAATAGGAATAATTTATTTTGTCCAATACATTGCATATTATTAAAATGCATAGTTTCTTTTTATGAAAAACATAGAATAAAATATGATTTATAGGTTCATCCAAGTAGTGAGGAAAGCGAAGAATCTCAAAAAGAAGATGATGAAGAAGCAATGCAGTCTACTAATTTTATTCCTTGTGAATACAGCTCGAAAAGTATGAAAAGAAAAGAATTGCACCGATTATCTTTAAGATTGAAAGGAGAAAAAGATCAGGTAGAAAAATTTAGTAATCTTACATCTAGTCAATTGGAGGCTATAATCGGTGGCAGTTTATTTGAATGAACCATTTATCCTCATTGATTAGGATCGAACGATGAAATATATTTCAATGTGCATAGTTTCAAATCTTCACGATTGATAAATCACAAATTATATAATAAGAAATACGAAACAACTGTGAACGTCAATATGAGTTAGTAGTATTTGTAATTATATGTATACATTGTTTGTAAAACACCCATTCCATGTCAAAGGGATCAGTTGAATAACAAATTTTAATAAATTCCAATTTTGCTAGCGAAACAATGAACTTTTTATTCTTAATATGATAATTTTTCTGTATACACCTATATTACGTAAGTTAGTAAGCTTTCTGCATATATATATATATATATATATATATATATATAGATAATGTATAGATATATATATATATATATATATATCTATACATTGCATTTGTGAACCTTATGCATATACATATATGTATATACACGCACACTCGTGCATACGCGACATACGTACACGCATTCATCTAATCGGGTTGACATGGAATGCATTTCTTAATTTACAAGTAAAATAGTATAGAATTAAAGTTCGTGCATATACATATGATATTTTTTAATTCTATTTTGATATACAATTAAATATCTAGAATTATATATACTAATTCAATATTTTGAATTATATATATATTATATATATAATTTCAATGTTCGTGTAAATAAATTTTTGAGGTTTCATAATGTCTATTTTGTAAAATATATGTACACATTAGTTAAAAATTTTCTTTTAATCGTTTTTACATTGTAGTTTTAAATGTTTATCTGTTACGTCATTGTATTCATAAAATAGTCATTATATTTGTTAAATTGTGACAACTGTCATTACACTGCCTTGTGAACTTTTGAAAGTTTGTATTACACAATGTGTTATTTTCAAAGACATTTGCTATTACAAAATACTAGTTAAGTGATATCTTTACCATATATTCCATAATGTTCCGTAAATTCCGTGTTCTTAATTAATTTACTTAGCATGTTTAAATTATCTTATTGAATTGAAATTCTTATGCCTCTTTAATTCGATTTGATTTAGTTAAAATTTTATAATATATATTAGAGAAAATATACATTATAAAATTTCAATTAAATCTCTAATTGTATATTCAGAGAATTCAATATAAGTTTGTTAATAGCGTTTTTATGTATTTTAAATTGTACATACATTAAATAAGCACACTGTTAGAAGAAACTACAAAAAATTATTAGATACAAAACAGTTTTTTTTATAATATAAATAGTAATTCCAATTATTTCCGAATTTATAACGTATTTTTAAGTTTTTATAACGATAAGTATAAGTACATAATCAATGAAAAATAAAAGAAGAGAAAAGAAAAGAATACTTTTTTTGTGGGGTGAGCGTAATATAATACCTGATAATACCATATAGATGTAAATATAGAATGCGTGAATGAGCTGAAAAAGCGATATAAGAATAGGAAGAGAACGCTGCATAGAGGCCACTTATGTTCTGTAATAACGCATGCACACGCGTGCGTTATTACAGAATACATGTTAGTACAATGTACAGTAAATATATATGCAAGTGTAACACCGATTAACAAACAGCGTCAGTATGCATGCATGATCAGACAAGGATAAAAGGGCCTCTGTGCAAAGTTCTTTTTCTAATCCCATATTACATCTACTTACACAGTACACACAAACACACAGTGTAATATAAGCGATAACATATGACTCGCGTACTCTCTATCTCTCTACGTATAAATACCCATGACATTTTTGTTTCACCGAACTGAATACTTAAAACTGTTATAAAACTTTATTGGTGACCACACACAATGTTTAAAATTATAGACACATAGATGTTATTAATAATTAACAATTATTTATGAAAAATGTATATGGTCAAAAATATTTTATTAAAAGAAGAAAACAAAACGAACCAGATAAATAATACCGATTATTATTTTTATTATTATTATCGTTATTTTTTGCATTATTACTAAACGTATAACAATTAATGTTTACTTTGTTTGTAATTATTATATTGCAAATGAAACAGTACTAAATGCTTCTCTTCTCACATATTAACATTTTTATAGGTTTTTAAAGTGAAAAATTATATTTATACACTCCTTTTATAATTTTAACTTTAGAAGATTTTTTCTGCTTGTTAAGAATAAATTCGTTTCCTTTTTCAAAAACATATTATTGTCGTATTTACTGATACGACACAACGACATGATGTTTCAATAATCAATTAGTATTCACTGTGCTTTCATTAAATTGTTTTAATACATCGCTTATATGGCTAATAACCAATATTGTAATCCAAAAGCTATCAAGCTTGTGATTCTTTACCATAGTCTTGATAAAGTTTCGAACTACCTTGTATTGAAGAAGCACTAGTGCTCCTTAAGCTTTGTGGACTGGGATCAGAATTCGTAACGATGGATATAGTTTCTTCTAATGATGTCTGTTTCTTTCGTAATACGGGCGCAATAAAATTCTGACCAGCTGATAGATCTCTTTTTTGCATTTGTGCCTATAAACATTGTTTTCAACTATTTAGATATTTTTAAATACAATATGGCTAATTGCGCTCAAAACATCAAAAAATACAACTGTACTTTAAATTTTGATGTGGATAAAGTAGCACCAGTAACAAGACCTAAAATACTTGCAGCAAGACCACTAAGTTGTACTGCAGCCAATGGTGATAAACCTCTCCTTACCAAACCTAGAGCTAACAGTGCAGCTTGTGCCAAAATCGGTGCGGCTCCAGTAGCACTTGCTGCCGCACCCGCTAATTGGCCACCGCCTATGCTTGGACCATAGGCAAAACATAAGTTATGTCTATCCACCTACAATACACAATTTTATTAT
Source organism: Bombus confusus (assembly GCA_014737475.1). Lineage (NCBI taxonomy): Eukaryota > Metazoa > Arthropoda > Insecta > Hymenoptera > Apidae > Bombus > Bombus confusus. The sequence continues at coordinate 7,608 of JACXIV010000123.1, forward strand.
TATAAACATAGCATATTTTCATATATTATTGTTATATATTACTTATATATTAATAACATAAAATATTCAAATATCATACCAAATGTTTCACTACAAGATATAACAGTCCAAAGGGTGTAATTAATGGACAGGCCAAACTATACACTGTTGTCATAGTAAAGACTAAGAGTAACCAGGCATAATGAGCACCTAGGGGAAATTCCCATAATACTGCCTTTCTAACATGTATTCTTTCAGCCCTACTACGTGCTATACACAATCTGAAGGTATATAAAGCTAGTTCAGGAAACCTGACTAACTCCAATCCACTTCCAAGTAAAGCTGCAGTAATTACGTAATTTACAAATAAAGCACCCTAGAAAAACATAGAAATTTTACACGTTTGCATAAATTATATTTGTGTCGTAATTGTAAAATAGATTATATTTCATTAATTTCATTGTACTAGGTACCTGATCAGGTAAAAACACACAGTCCCATCGGCCTGTGTCATTTGCTGCGTTTACCGTCCACTCTAAAAACGCTTGTGCACTGGTTAGACCTAAGCTAGGTAATATAAGAACCATTAGTAATAAAAGAAGTAATGTTTTTGTCATTACTGCTCGATTTAGGCTGCTTCTAGTCCAATGTCTAACTAATGATTCACTTCTTGCTACTAATACTGGCATTAAAGCAGCCACGCTAACTAACAATACAGTTGGAAGAAAAGATGAAACTATTGGACTCAGATTCATAATTTCTCCTGTGATTGGTAGTTTGTTTAAAGCGGTTACTATTACCTGGAAAAATAAAATATGCTTCAACTTATTTTCACTATTTCATCATTACTACTTTAACTACAAATAACTTACAGCTGGTGTAGTAAGAAAAAATAATACAATGCCCAGTGAAAAATTTATTAAAACAGCATTCAGATACCAACATGGTCTTGGTATACTTAAATTTTCCCAGAAGATATCAGATGGCATAGGTGCATAGTCCACAACCCATTTTGTACTTGGCAAAGAACATAAGTACTTCCGCATAACCTTAGCTGCACCAGATGTACCTTATCATTATAATTATTGTTATGATTATTTAATTATATTATATAATTACTTAATATAATTATTGCCAATGTGTATGTTTACTGTTTGAATAATTTATATAATAATTTATATAATAATTTAGAGTTGATTATAGTTGCTTATAAATAAAACTTAACATAATATTATTGTATATTGCTGACAGTATACTCTCTAATAACTCCCTAATATAAGAAATTATAATAAAGTAGTAACTTACCTAAAGTTACAAAAGCTACTCCAAGAGGCCTGCTTAGTGCCACTTTCTTCTCTTCTTCGACTAATGCAGTCAATCGCATTTCTTCATTTGTATAAAATTCTTGAGCATCAACTTGCTACATAAAAGAATATTGATAGGTTTTATACTGTAACTATTGCAATAATTTTCTGAAAGAATTACATACATTTTTACAACAACAACCTATCACTTGGCCACATGGATATGGATACATTTTCAATGGCTCCCTTCTCCTTGCATAGTTTTCGCAATATAAACGTGCTTGTTCAGCACAATCTTTTTCTACATTTAATGCAGAAAGCTGTCTGATATCATAAGCCAATGTGACATCTTCCACTGTTAATGTGGGAAATACTTGTCTACAGAGAACCATAATATGAGGAAAGTAGAATAAATAAAATAATAAATGTTACTATGTTTGTAAACACAACTTTGCATACTTGAAATAATCAATAAGACTTTGTACATCGCACTGTTGTTTTGGTATTTCTGTAATTAATAATGTCCTAGCTGCCAATTCACCACCATGCTTGGAATCTCGTACCTATATAGTATGTATCTTTTATAGCTTTATCATTTTTTATGTGTTTTCGTTGCATCTTTTGTCATCGTTATTATTTCAATCAAACTTCAAGTTCTAATCATAGTTTTATAACTTAACTTTATCTATGTGTAGTTAATGGAACATACCTTCTTTAAAAAATGTTTCATGACGTATCCACCAATTGGTAAGTAGGATAAAATTAAAATTGTATGCACCCAAACCCATGTAGACATTGGGTCCAAGTTTGATATTGTTGTATGACCAAATGTTGCATCATCACCTTGCATATTACCATGAAAGTTAATTGGTAATGCAATACACAACGATACAATAACCATTAAGCATGTTAAGATGATCAAATGACGTTCAAATGAAATATACAGTAAACCATCTGGCCCGGCTCGTTTTAATAGTTCCTCATCTCTAAGATTAAAATTATAAAACATTATTTAAAATTTCACTAAATTGTTTGCTAACACATCAACATTAGATTAAATTATTTAATTGTTACACATTTAATAAATATGTAGCAAATTATGAAATAAGAAATTAATATGTTTATTATACTTACGTAACTTTAAATGCAGTAACAATCCATGATAAGAAACCTCTATCAACTTGTGAAAGTTGAGAATTAACAGAAGTTTCTATGCACAGCGCTTCTGTATCTCTACCCTCGTTATCTCCATAAAATAATTCCATCCATCGTTCATCAGTTTTATTTAATAATGCAAGACGTCCATAATTCCATGCTTTTTTACGTAATAAACCAAACAAGATAACAAGGAACTGTCAAGGTACATCGTAATATTAAACAAGAATATTAAACAAATATAAAACATATAAAATATATCTACATCTAAAAACTTATGTAATTTATAGCAATATACTTCCTCAAAAACAATTTTTACCAAAAATCCAAAAAAATTCAGCAATAAATTTTCTGGAATGCCTGCATAAACATCTGTTATTATTGTTGTATTGTGCCTTGGAATTGGAATGCATGTTTCTGAGGATGGAATTTCACGTAAAGTTGAGCTGTAATTTAAACAATAATAATCTTCTGCATGAAATTTGTTTATAAATATTTAATTCTAGGCGGGAATCCAATTAGATATATAACAAAGACAGTTTCTATAATGAAATTTCTACATAGAGCATACAAATCTATTTGCAAAAATAAAATAATTATATCATTCAATAGTAATTCAATAATTGTTTGTATATGTATTGTATATATACATATTATCTCTATGTTGTAAACAATGATGTTAAAGGGTTAAACACCTTTCAAGTAACAACTGAAATTAAAAACTTGCGCAATGACAAAGGAGCAATAATAAAAAATCGAAATACATAAGGAACTATACTTTACTACTTACTGAAAATGTGGGTAATCCATATTCATTGATATATATATATTTATATATGATTAAATAAATACAAAGATGCATATCAATAAATGTATGTCAATTTGACACATTATATTAATTCCGTTACGAATAGCAGCAAGTATACAAGTTAACATAACCTAATCTGAATACAATGGTTACATATGGATAATATGTTCCCACTTTGACTCCCACTTTCCTCTTTATAAAATTTTTCCTTTGTTTATATTGGCTTACATTAATCAGTGGAGATATAATGTTTTTTTTTATTACAATATTGTTCAAATATCAATAAATTTAATTTGGACCAATTGAAAAAGAAACGCTTTCAACAAATGTTGAAAAAATAATTAAAAAGAGAAAAAATAAACTTTTCATAATTAAATATGAAACTTCGTTCCCCTCTTTCTAATATTTTTAAAGTTATTCATCTACAATCCTATACATATTCTATACATATATTCTTATTCACTGACTGAAGTATTATTTTAACTACAATTGAAGTCCTCTTTTTTTATCTACATACCAAAATTTGTATGTACTAAAATATTTATGTATTGTAATGTTGAGAAACAATAATTATATACAGATATACGTAGATATAAATTGTTTTATTTTTGGTATACATAAATAATTTATATATGCAGTAGGTATGTAGTATATGTAGCATATAAATAATAAGTTATTAATAATGATTTTAATAATGACAATTTGTACACGATATTACACACACATACACGCGCGCACACGCAGCAGACAAGTATGATTTGTATTTTTATTATCAAGTATCATTTTTCGTTCGTTTATATTGATTGTGTGGTTGTAATTCACCTGATGTGATGCAATCTAAGATCCAAGTTTCCTTTAAACCACCTACACCAATCAGAATTCTTGCAGTTTTTGGACATTCTGTAATACAACCACCAGCAGCTTTTATGAGATCTTTTAATACATTACAAGATGGTGTTGTATTTTTTTGAACATATATATATCCACAAGCAGTAAATAATTCTGAAACATACGACTTTCCAAATAGTTGCCGGTCTTTACGATTTTCCTAAAAATTATATAGTATAAATAAGTATAATATTGTATACAATAGTTCTTACATATATGCATATGATACATGTATGTATGATTATATATTTTATTTACCAAAGCTGCTTTTGAAAAATGCACTATTTCATATTTTTCTGGATTTAACCAAGCTTTATTTTCTAAAGATTTTGAAACCCATTCAAAAGTAACTAACCAACAGCCTCGTATGATACCATGTAATAAGTTTATCGTACGTATACCTGTAGTTACGATATGAGTTGTATTTTTCGTAACGTTTGATTCAATTTTTGCTAAACCAAGAGTTCTAACAACATCTTTAACTATATCCTTATTTCTAAAATAAGATGATTGTAATGAAATATTAAATTAAAAAATACATTTTGTAATCTTATAACTTATGTAGGATGAATATTTTACATACTCATTAGATAAACCAGTTGTAACAATATTTAATCTGTACATTTTTTTTTTTTTTGTAAAATGTACAATAGATGAATGTTTCAAGAGTTGAAAATCATCTGATGAATTTCTTTCTGGAGTATAAACATTTGCTGTTTTTACTTTGTTAAGATTCTCTTTATTTTCATTTAATCTCCTTAAAATATCTTCATTAACAATTTTCTTAACAACAATTTTTTTACTGATTATTTTCTTTGTTCTTTTTTGTATTTTCCCATCATGATTTTTATTATTTTTTTTAACAATACATTCTAAATTATTGACATTAACTGTCTTATTAGGTTTACTTTTCTTCTTTTTGTGTATTTTCTTAAATATTAAGCATGGAGGTGGTGAATATTCCTTATTCTGTACTGGAGAAAATGATAGTAATTGTGAACATTCATGTAGTGGTAATAACTTCCTCTTAGATTTTCTATCAGACAATGAGCATTTCATATTTTGATCTACTTCTATGTCACATTTACCAGTTGATTCTTTGATAATTGTAGACATTTCCGAATTACTATGTGACACAGCTATTGAATTACTTACAATTTCATCATGACTATTTTCTAGTGTTACATCATTTTGACGCTGTGCCTTGTAATTGTTGCTATGTTCATCATCAAAATTGTTTCTCGTTGCATTCATTGGAAAATCATCAATTGTATTATCATTTTGTACCTTATTTAAAATATCTAGTGATGTATACATTTGTAACGAAGTATAAGTAGTATTTATATTTTCCTGCATAATTTCAAAACTTATTACAAACATATCTGTTTGTTTATTTTCAGAATTTTCATATTTTTCCTCTTCACAATTTTTCCATCTATATCTATTTCCACATATGTTATTGTCATTTATACAATTAACAGATGTGTTAACATTTAAGGACGTTTGCACTGTATTTATATTATCTATTTCAATTAAATCTATGCTTTTATCACTTCCTTTTACCTCAGAATGCTTAAGTTTGTTTACATTTTTCAATGGAGTATCATAAGAAACTGTATTATCTATATCAGAATGAACATCTATTTGTTCAAGTGAATCATTACCAGAATCTGTTAGATTTGATGCACAACTTAAATTGACTTTCAGAGAACTATGTTGATGTTTGAAGCTATTTCTACCATTTGATATTGCTTTAATTCTCTTATTTTTGTTTACTTCCATAGTGTATATTTGCTTCAGATATTTGTTGTCGATTAAATCCATATGATTTGTAAACTTTTTTAAAGTGAAGATTTGTTATCTGAAATTAAACATTGCGAATAGTAGCATTTATTGAATTCCCATTGATTATAATAATTGTATAATAATTTTTAATTATAACAAGTGAAATATTTATTATAATAGTCAAAATTGCTATTATTAACTAATTTTAAGGAGAATATTTTCAAACTATCTCCAAACATACTATATTTAATACAATACTTAACCTGTTTAAATGCATTGATACTTTTGAAGCTATCTGATATTATACCTATGTATATATCATGATCGTGGCATATGTATATATTTCTTATATTTAAAATTTGGAACCTTTAGACTATTTGAATAAATGAGAAAAATAAAACTTTCAACATTTCGAAGAATATTAAATAATGGATTTAATAGTAACAGCTGAAGTAGTTTAGTAGTAGTAAATTGAAGATGCTACTTAGAAAAATATACTTCACTTTAAGATGTTAAAAGGATTTTTAATTTTGCTGATCGAAACAATAGTTTGGAATTTGTAAATATGTATGTATGAATACGTATACCTATATATAGTGGGTGACAGTGACGGTGTACAGTCTATTGTAGTCAGAGACGTCAGGGTCAGATGTACATTGTACATAAACTGGTCACGCATGGTCCTTTAAGTTTGTTAAACGTTAACATAGCATTGATTACAATTAATTGAGCAATTGAAAAACATGGAAGCCGCTGATCAAGATGCTCATGATGATTATTATCTAGAACTATCTTCAGATCCAATTAGGTTTGAATCAGTCAGTTGCTTGACAAATGTTTTCTTCGATGACTCAAAACAACAGGTTAGAAGTGGATTTTCTTCGTTTATGTACAATCAGTCACAGAAGGATTCGAACATAGTATAATTATATCTTCAGTAAATGTATAAGAACCAACAAAAATGTATTATGTTATATTATGCTATATAAATAATAGTAGAAAAATACTTTTGAGTTATTATCTATTATTGTCTAAATATTAAAAGATACTGAAAAAGAGTAAATTTGCGTTTTTTCAGTATTTCTTTTAATATTTAGACAATAATAAATAATAACTCGAAAGTTTTTCTTCTTGTACAGTGCCAGAATCTTTCTATGATCGATTGTATCTTAGAATGGAAGTTTGGTCATTGAATAAAATTTATTTGTGGTTCAGGTATTTGCTGTTCGATCTGGAGGTGTAACAGGTGTATTGGTTAAAGGACCAAATCAAAATTTAAGTTTCCGAATGGAAGATAAGGGTCCAGTGATCTCTATCAAATTTTCTCCTAATATGAATATTCTGGCGGTGCAACATAATAATTCTTCAGTCGAATTTATAAATTATTCAGTAGTAGCTGGATTAGATAACATAGAATATTCACAATCATGTAAAGGAAAAAATGCAACTATATTGGGATTTGTTTGGACACATGGAAATGAAATATTGTTTGTTACTGATTATGGTGTTGAGTTATTTCAAGTAAAAAAGAAAGCTATTTTAATAAATATCTGTATATAATTTATGATTAGTATACATATACAATAATTAAAGGTATTTAATCATTTTAGGTAAATCCTGAAAAACGCAATGTGAGATTTTTGAAATGTTTAAGTTTAGGTGTTAATTGGTTTGTATTTTGTCCGCAAAGTTATTTAATATTGTTATCATCAGGGACAGTGGGAAATCAAATGCAGACATTGCATGTAACACCTGGAAATCTTCATAAATTAACTAAATTCGAGGGTAAGGAACCCATTTGGTATATGAAGGAATATCGTGGTAAATCTAACATTGTCTAAGAATAATCCTAATAAAGTTGCCCATATTAAAATCATTTTAGTGGAAGTTGGTACAGCAAAACCAGGAAAATTGGCTGTCTATGAAAGAGACGTAGCATTGACAGTTTTATATGGGATACCTTGTATTATTTTGCTACGTCATCAACCAGGTACTAATCGTTCTACTGGGGCTGCTTCTGTATATGTATATACTGTGCATAAGTATGTTTTTTACAGTCATTAATTGATTTAAAGTCAACTATATATCTGTTGTTTTATATCTTATATGCCTTTTACATTTTTTAAGTAGAATGGCAACAATCAAAAGAAGTCATATCTTGAAACTCGATGTTAGTGGTAAATTTGCCATTAATGTTGTAGATAATCTTATTATTGTTCATCATCAAACCACTAAAGTAAGTAAACCAATGCACATTGAAACATGAAATGTATAGAAAGTAATAAATGTACATATACTTTGTAGACTTCTATGATTTTTGATATTATGTTATCGGGCATAAGCGATGGTACTGTAATGCATCATACTAGCATGGCACCAGCAAAACCAATCAAACCATATAGTTTAAAAGTTCCAGGAACAACTTTGTCAAATGAAACATATCAGCCTTGCCAATTATGTATCCTTAACAAAAATGAGATAGAAAAATTGAGTATAAAATAATATTTCTATTGTTTCTGTATCTTTTATGTATTTCCTTAATACTAGTGTTCTACCAACAGATTCGCCAAATTGGGTTGTCTTTCAACCAAACATAATAATTGATGCAAAATTAGGTTGCCTCTGGTGCGTAATGACCTGTCTTTGTTACACGATACCTTTTTTTTTTCTTCTATATGTATACAGTAAAAACCAAATATAGAAAAATTTATTGTAATACTGTTGACGATTGTGCTTCATATATACATATAGGTACATTGAATTAAAATTGGAATCTTTGGCGAGACTTATCACAGACAAAGTGTTGCTCGTCGAATTTTTAATGCAGCGGACAAATACAAAGTATATTTTGATACACGTATTACAAAATTTTATGATGCAGTTGCCTATAAGCTTAATGGATATGCCAATTATATTCAACAAGCTAAATTCCGTTTATAGGAATTACCTAGAAAACGAAATACAAAATCAGGTAATTATGTAATTTTGTTTCTTCTCTGCTATTCATTGATTTAGTTAGTTGACTAGTTAATTTACTCACTGATTTTCACTGACCATATATAATGGTCATTCAGATGGGTACTCCATTGCAAAATAACGCAAAATGCCTAAGCACGACAACAGAAAATTACAAGTATAAATTGCTGCTTGATCAAAGTGATGTATATAGTTATATATTATCGAAATTTCCTGAAAATACCATTGAACCAAAAATGATTGTATGGGTTCTTTTAGAATATATCAGGTATTTCTCCCCCCCCCCCTAATCTCTCTCTCTCTTTCTTATAAAAGCAAAAATTTGCATGTTTTTTTGATCGCACAGCGAATAATATTATAACTAAATTTTTCTATATTATTTATTTTAGATCATTAGCGGAACACAGTATACCCGTGCAACATTATTTACACGAATTAGTTATTACAACATTAGTTCAACGTAAAGCATACTACCAACTTCATCAATTACTACAGTATCATGTAGTTGCAGATTCGAAACCTCTTGCGTGCCTATTGCTCTCTTTAGAGAATCTGTATCCAGCTGCTCATCAACTTGCACTGGATATGCTGAAACGTTTAGGAAATGCTCATGAAGAAATAATCGAAGTTCTTTTATCAAAAGGATATGTTTTACCAGCGCTACGGTAAATGTTAAGCATTTTTATTATACATGTATATGTAGTAAGATAACATACAGCATGCAGCACATGAATGACATACGACGTAGTTTATGAGATAAATTAGTCGATCCTCTCGAATCTCGATCTGCAGATCGATTCATCACCATTTTATTATTCACTTGTTTATTAATTTTAGTTACATTCGATCAGTTGGAATGGTGGATCAGGTGTCTGACAGAAAATTTCTGGAAGCAGCAAAGGCAACTGAGGATGCAACGCTCTTTTATTCGGTTTTCAAGTTTTTTAAACAGCGTAATTTATATTTATATAATGCTACAGGCTTTACAAAAGCGGAGCGCTATCAGCCTTACATCCAACATTACAAGTATCTATTTGAAGGAATTGACAATGGTTGTAATTCGGACACAAATTCCAATGTTACTACAATTTCATCATGAGCTTTTGCTTTCTTCTCTGACTGTATTCTTCAAACAGTAACACAATTCGATTCTATTGTAATATGAAACACCAACTACATATTTAAAAGTTACAATATGTTACAATTAGAATGTTGTTTAGCTGTTTTCATATTTATTCGTTTTATATATTTCCATTTGTAAAATATTTTTGTATTGTACATATATTATATATACATACACCCGCGCGCATTTAATTATATTTAGATATATAATCATATTAGAAATATAATATCTGTAGTACTTACAACAACTTTTGTGTAACTAATACAGCCTGTTAAAAAATTTTACATATCGTATTTATATTTTGTGTTTCGTCCAAACACGTTTGGTTTCAATATGTGATGAGCTATTTGTCCTTTAATTCATGTTGTTTGTATCGTTACGACAATAATTTTCTTTTTAATGCAAAACACGATATGTAATAGACGATTCACGACTAGACTTCTGCTGCAGTATGCATAGTTAAATTTATATATGTTTCAATTAAAGATGGAAGTAGCCCTCAGAACATTTAATAGAAAAAATATTCTGTTCGTTATTCGTCGACATTGGTGAAATATTTAGTAAGTACAACTGTTGCATGCTTGGTGAAAGAATTGAAGCGGGATCACTTAAAAAGATCGACTTAATATAAATATTGAAAGTTTTGTTTTATATACCATACGTAATAGTCCCACGCTTTCCATATATCGATATCGGACTGTCTTCATGGTGTATATACATTTCTAAATTTAACACACATGGTACTCAATATGTAGCATACGCGCAGTAGTATCGCGCGTATACGTATTCATGCGTACGTACACGCATATAAAGACATAGATATAGATATAGAGTGCTTCAGACAATTTTTGACGAACAGACAATTGTTATACATTTTATGATAAAATATCAACGTATAAAAGGACGGACTGGGTTAAAATAGATACAAAATACGAATAAATGAAAATCCTCTAGTAGGGAATATAGAGAAAGAGGAAGAGGAAGAGGAAGAAGGAAAGTGGGATAAGTTTTGATTGGTCCATTGGTTTTTACTTTCTTCTAAGAAGGCGATACAAAAATTGAAGAAAGAAAACATGAAATATTGTTTTGAAGTACATTATAATTATTAAAACTGGAAAATTTGGTCCTTTTTTTATAATTAATGTATACGACCAAGACCGGCAAAATCTTTTATCGATATTAGAATACCCTTTGTTGCTATCTTATAAAATGCTATCGAATACGAGATGACAGTGTTTTTATGTATTGTATCAGATTCGTGTTATTTATTTAATGCGAAAACGAAAATGATCGAACGTACATGATTCGCAGTACATTCTATGATATCGTTCCATTAGCGAATCTTGCGACAAGATATACACAAAGAGTTAAACAATTACACGTAAAAAATGAGTAAAATAGGGAAGAGGTGGAGAAAGATAGAGATAGATAAATAGATGGTTACAGTGATGGATAAAATTACAAGAGACTTTATATATTTCTATACATATGTAAAAAAAGGGAATATACTCCAAAGTGAGCATACAAGACCAGTTCATATAATATGATATATGTTCTTATAACATAAGAGTTAGGGGAAGAAGTACAAATTTGAGAATTTTTTTTTCTTTTAAATAATATTATAACAATCTCTAATATTTTAATTAGATGATGAAATATCATTTTTGTGTCTGCTCGTAATCGGATAAAATACAGAAAAAAATCGTAAAAATGAAAAATAAGCCAAGTGTCTTATAATTTTGTCTGATCAAAATTATAATCCAAATTCACATTTCTCTCCCTAACTTTTACGTTGTATATCATATTACGGACTTAAGATTTTATGTTTGCACTCGGGAGATAGTATGCAACATTTAGGGTCTATAAAGTATACATTTTCTTCTTTTAAATATACGAAATATTCAAATATGTAAAATGTAATCTTGTCCGATACCATAGATAGATAGAAGGGGCAGAGAGGAAGGAAGAGAGGAGAGAGCGAGCAAGCGAGAGAGAGAGAGAGAGAGAGAGAGAGAGAAGTGGAGAGAGGGTGAAAATTACGAGATATTGCAGTCATCCGTATAAGTGTCTCTAATTTGTTGTTTGGTTTTTCGCGAAGTGCGTCGAATCAAGCTACGACTGCGCGGTTTGCTCTTCGCTTCCTCATTGACAGTGACGACATTTGAACTTTGCGCTGCGACCACTTGCTGAGAATTGCCAACAGAGCCGGCGCTTCCGGTTCTGCCATGTGGACTTCCAGACCTACCGACTCGATCGCTTCTGTAATACGCGAAATCGATCAAGTAACGATCGAGCATTATATATGTATATGTTGGGAAAGGGTTCGTAACATTATAAAAGCGTTACGCGACGCGTTAAACTTAATTTTCTTTACCTTTATTCATCGAGATATCGTGCTACAATTTTTAGTTTGTTTGAAAAACGCTTCAGTAAAGCCGAAGGATAATTAATCTTGGCGTTCGTAACAATATTGCGATTGACAATAATATTCAATTTAAAGTAAATGATATTGTAATATTTTCCAAATATAAGGATCGTACGTTTACGTGTTGCTTCCAATCTCCTCAATTGTATCGTAACGCGTATATTTTACGTACTTACACGTATACTATACGGACATGTGGGATAGCATATTACATTTTTAAAAATTTGTTGTTTATAATTAGTCGGAAAGTCACAAGTAATGAAAAGAAAGCGATATGTGTGCTGCAAAGTTAATCGGCATGCCGAACAGATAAAGCGCAGTAATAAGAATGTAAGGTAATGACTGAAGGAGAAATGAGAAAAGGTGAGAAACGAAGAGAAAAGAAGAAGGGGAAGAGGGGAAAAAGAGAGAGTACCTGCGCGATCCGTACGCCGAACATCTTCGTCGAAGGGCCGATTCGTCCGACTCGCCAACATGATTCTTTGGTACGATTTTGGATAAAGTGACGAAACATCGGAAAATATCTTTGACATTATAATCGTCCTTAGCCGAACATTCCATTACTTTGGCACGAAGTTTCGGCAACTCACAAAATAACCATTCACTCACGTCTTCGATTGGTACTTCTCTTCGCATCGTTGCAAGGTCCACTTTGTTCCCAGCAACGACTATCGGTACTTCCTACCGCACAGTCAAACGTGGAAACAAGTAAATATGAATAATACTTTATATTCTCATAAATGATATTCTCAGTTTATTAAATCAATATTATTTTCAATATGGTACCTGAAAATCTGATCGTTGTTCTCTGACTTCTTCGAAGCATCGCTTTACGCATTCGAAGCTTGGTAACGATGTCGTGGCATAAACAAGAAGAAACGCATGTGCCGTAGCTATGCTCAACCTTCTCATAGCTGGAAACTGTAAATCTCCTGAAATCGTATGAAATGCATGTTATCTATATTAATCCTTATTATTTTTATAATACATATATACGTATGTATTATATATACGTTATATATATAATATACATATAACGCAATGCTAGATGGTGAAAGAAAAGAAGGCATTTACCGGCGGTATCCAGAAGATCGACTTTGAGAGTGAGCGTACCGAGAACGCATTCCCTCGAATAGAGGTCTTCGACGGTAGGCCTGTACCTTTCGCTGAATCCTTGGCCGAGCAAACGACGTATAATTGCGCTTTTGCCAACACCGGCACCACCTAATACCACCAATCTGATTCTTTCGTGATCGGCCATTTTACAAAGTTTCTTTAACTTGCTGTAACTTGATCCGAGATCGCAAATGCGAATACGAATATGAATAGGAATACAATGAGAATGCAAATAAAGTAGATAAACGCTAGTTCAAGGAGCCATTGGTAAATTTGTAATAATCTTATTTCTGCTTATTTTCCCTTCTTGCTAGTTCTTTTCCGTTCTTTTTTTGTTTTGAGCAATTTATGTGCCACGTTAGATACGATTTAAATTAATTTCACAATTTTCCTTCGTCTTGGCATCGTAAAAATATGTTTTTTACACAGCACTCCAATCTCATGGTCAGCTAAAAACAAAATTTGTATTTTATTCGATCAGAGAAATTGTACTTATTTCATTCGATTAAGACAATCGAAAAAAAATAAGACGAATATCGATCAGATGAAACTTCGATAAACACAGAATATATATTTGAATCTCATCGACGATTTAATAAACATAAAGTGTGTGGTATGTTTATGTGAAAAAACATCTAATTTTCGTGTAAGTTGGATGGATTTCTTAGAAAGCGTTTTCAACGTCTCGCAAGCTGTGTGATCGATCGAAACGTGTTTTACCGAATGCCAGAGAATTAAAATAGACATATATAATATATATATATTACACAATATATTATAAGAATAAGGATCTGGTTGTGAGTCAAGAAACTGAAACCTATGTACAATACGGTATTAATTGAAACTAATTTTGCGACACTCTGTTTCTCGTTATGTTTGTCAGAGCTAGTCCGAACACGCTGCAATACCTAGCAACTTGTTTGCAACTTTTTTTTTCCTCTTATATCAAGGAAAAATCTTTGTTATCAGTTATATATATGAAAAATTGGCTTAAATACATATTACCATATTAAATGTTTGGTTAATCGAATCATTTACACAGTTTTGGTTCTTTTTTATGCTTCATGGTCCATCGATTGTGATCAATTTGTACTGTGTACGGTGCTCTGAGGTATATCTTTTAATTAATGTAATTTCAACGAAAACTTGTGGTATGAAAAACGTTCGGTTGTTTGGATGATTTCAAAATAAAAACGAAAAAATAAAAATGATTAGTAGATTCTCCTTGATAGGCTCAATTCATTCTTATTATTATCCATCAGTACGTCAAAATTGATTAGTGTTACAACCGTTAAAATTGCAAACTGTGAATAAATGCTGCAACTATTCTATATCGTTGAGATGATTTGCGTCTCGCAGTTTATCGGTGTTCAATTATTTATTTATCTTTTAAATTATTTACTATTTAATTATTTTAAATTACCGAAAAGACCATTGACTTTTTCTCTTAAAGCATATGTTTTCCCGTAAGTAGATCAGTTATCGGAATACATATCATTATTTGGTGAATTGCAAAATGTTAAACATTCCCAAAGTTTTCCAATCGCTAAAAAATCGTCATTGCACGACCTGTAAATTGATACAGAGAGGATAATGCATGCAATGCACCACTGGTATACAATAGTACGTATATGTACAGTACCGGACAATTGATTTCTCTTAGTTTTTATGAATAAGTCACGATATTAATATAAAATGAATTGAGCAGTTTATGAAGGTCAGGGTGATAAATAACGTATGTAAACCAATTTAACAAATTGTAACATTAAAATATATATTTTGAACAATAAACAAAAATTTGATTGACAAAAGTATTGGGACAAAACTTATATCTTGAGAAAATTATAATNATAAACGAATGTTATTCATGAAAATAAAAGAATAAATTAATATTTAGTAGAATAACCTCTAGAATCAATAACTGCCTGCATTCTTTTGGGCATAGATTGCAAAAGACTATTTAATGTAGCAGGAGTAATGTTTTGCCATTTTTGGCAAAGAGTGTTGTACAATTTGGGAGCATTTAGAAATTTTCCATTTTTTATGGATAGTTTCAAATGTTTCCAAAGATGTTCTATTGGATTTAGGTCCGGACTTTGCGATGGCCACTTAAGAACGTTCACATTATTTACACGAATCCAATTTTTCACGGCACGAAAGGCGTGTTTGGGATCATTATAATGTTGAAATGTCCAATTTTCGTCCATGATTTCCCTTGCATGAGGCAATATGTCTGTCTCTAATATTTCTACGTACTGTTCCTTCTTCATTATACCTTTAATTTGCCGCAATGGACCAACGCCGTGACCGGAAAAGCATCCCCAAACCATAATGCTTCCACCTCCATGCTTTACTGTGGGAATTTGATAACGCACGTTGAATCTTTGACCCTTTGGTCGACGTACCCATTGAATTCCATCAGATCTAAATAATTTGAATTTACTTTCATCGTTGAAAAGTACATTGGACCAGTCTTCTACTGACCAATGAAGGTGGGTGTTCCTGAGCAAATTTAAGTCGGGCCATCCTATTCTTTTTCGAAATCAATGGTTTCTTCACTCCATGCCGTCCATGTAACCCCAAAGACATTAGACGACGTCGTACTGTACGCACACTAATATCCAAGTCGTCAGTTTCAATTAAACTTCTATGGATCTCTACTGCAGTCCTCCTGGGATCAGCAATTGACAGACGTCGTATTTGCCTGTCTTGTCTAATTGAGGTCTTTTTCGGACGGCCAGACTTGAATTTCTTTTCTAAGTGTCCTCGTTCTTGAAATCGCTTTTCAATGCAGTACACAGTTTGTTTTGTGATGTTAAAGCGTCGGGAAACGTCAGATATGGATTCACCATTTTGTAAAGCATTTACAACTTGTTCCTTCATATATTTCGGTAAACTTTGTCCTCGCACCATCTTCGCAAGAATAGAATAAAAGCACAAAAAAAGAATTTAACAAATATATCAATATTAAAAAATAAATTACACTCATAAATGAAACGTCCGAATACTTTTGTCCAAACAAATTCGAATAAAACCTACCTTATACGTAATATAGAGTAATTATCTACGTCTAACTTCCTCGTGAGTTAGCTTTCAACTAATAGAAAACAAAACATAGAGGGGCCTTCTCCTACCAACAATGTCACAGCGTAGAGAAACAAAAACATTTCTGTCCGATTCATTTGTCCGGTACTGTATTTACATACATCGTACGCACACGACATAGATATGTATGTATGTACTTACATGTTTACTCATATAATACAGAATATACGATACATTCATAGATTTAAATGTACATATAACACCGCAAATACTAGTGTGAAAAACGATTGTGGCCACATCGTGAAATTTAATAAACTATAATAAATCAAAGTATGGTATTTTATTTGTTGGGGCTACATCTTGATTTCATCCGAATGCACAACTTAGTCAATCGTAGTTAAGCGGTAGCACCAGGTAAAGCACGAGTACAAGCATAAAGTATAAGTAAGCATACTTATACTTGTTATATATGGCTGGTTCATAACCGATGCGGTAAGAGAGATCCATAAGAGATGCGGCATTTCGTATCATCGCGATACATATTCAAATGAACGACCCCGCTGTGCCGCGCCATGCCTCGCTGTTTACGAGTTGTTCGCGCGCAAACTTTGCATAGACAAAGTGCATCTTATTTCCGTTCGCTACACGCTTACCCTATTTGTTCATCGATTTTCTCCTTGATTCAAGAACAAACAAATCTCACGAAATTTTGTCGATAAATTAAGAACGATGCATCAAATAGTTTGCACAGTGTAACCATCTCGTTCTAATCCATTCTCGAAACAAATTCAATTTTATTTGAGACGAGACAGTTTTCTTTATTCGATTGTCAAATATCTTTCTTATAAATCCAATTTTTTATTCTGTGTAGTTATCGCAAATAGAGCTATACATGCGAATTCTCATTGCCAACATTTTCCGAGAGAATAATATTTTGAGCCAAAAGTTCATAGCTGCGTTGAAAGTACATAATGATCGAATGAACGCTGCAAATCTTTTTTCGCATAAAACGGAGTATACGAATAGAATACCAAGCCGAAATAGTATGCACATATTGTATATCCTTCCATCAATTGATATTCGCATACTATCTTTTATTTTTCCATATCGCCGATTAATAGCAATCTCGAAAAACTAATTCCCATTATGTGTTTATTGAATTCAGTGTCTGCACTTGCTACTTGTACCATTACTCGTTCACAACAAAAACGGGAGTAAAATACAGATCTGTGACCATTTCGTGTGAGTCGTTTGACTCAAGCGCTAAAAATACACGTGTATAACAGAGATTTAAGGGCATACTCTTCATATATTGAAGTTGATCTGCCGTGAAACGATCAAAGGCAGGATACGCGCGCTGCTAGCCGATCTATTTCTATGCCGAGCACCCTTCATTGTTGTCCTATCTCGGACGGTTTGATCATTCTCTCTTTCATCTCTCTCTTTCTCTCTTTTTGTTGCTTCCAAAACGATCCCACTTATTGGAAAAATTGTCGTGTATTGTGTCGAATTTTCTGCTCGATCCTTGTTAACATTGGTTTATTCACGACCGGATTTTTGTTTCAAAAGACAAAATATTTCCTTCCCTATTTCTTCCTTTCTTTTCGAGCAATGTACCAAGTAAATGAGTTAAAATCGAAAACAAGCTGAAGCACGAATTGTTAGTTTATAAATTTAACATTACGTCTTTTTTTAACATCACGTCTTCTATAAAAGTATTGACGATACGTGTTAAGGATTCTCAAAAGCCACGAGTTTAGGTTCTACGAGTCACAGATGTTGTGCTGTAGTTTCTGGTGTCGGTAAGGAGCCGGATATTCTTCTAATTGGTCGTTAGGAAATACGCATGTGTGACACATAAGTATATCTTACAGTTAAAAGGATCTGTTTATGAAGTGAGGAAAGTAATGTTTTTGTGACAAGACGTCAGACGACTGACAATGGGTTGAATAACTCGGCACCTGGGACTTTGCACTTATCCCAAAATCTCCAGAACAACGTCATTCAGGGAAAATTTCTACATATACATATGTATATATGTATATGCATATGTATGCAGTTAATGAGTAAAATAGCATAATATTAATGTTTTAGAAATTTTTGTTCTAATGGTTACCTTTATCTCTTTTTTTTCAATATCAATTCTTGCGCAAGGCAACCGGAAAAAATTATCGGTCCTGCGTTAATGTCAAAGGTCGATCCTCCGTCCACCGTATGACGTAATAATTAGAACTTGTTTTTTTAAAACATTTATTTTATGCACGTCGCCTGCTCCTTGTCGCGTAACAATTTAAGGTTAACGAACACGTCGGTTGGTCTCACATTCGATTTTCGATGTAGATGAGCCGACTATTTACTGAACATGATCAGGAATATCCATGATCCCTTAATAAAGAAGGAAAGCCAGGTAAAGTAAAGGAAAGGTACGAAGAAAGTATGTGTTTACGAGAGAAAGTTGCAATATGTATATCAAAAAATTACGAATTTTTCTAGAAGGATAGTGATTGTCGTTAAAAGCGATAGGTACATATAATACACTAACTAATATGATAAACTCGCAATATTAAGGTTATCCAATACGTAATTACACATATACTATGTACATACACACAAGAAAATTAGATATTCTAAACCATGTTTTGTCATACATCATTTTTGTTTTGTTGTATATATGTATATTTTTATTATATATATATATATATATATATATATATATATATATATATATGTACATATATTATACGTATGTTAATAATATACAGGGTGGGTCATTTTAAACAGGTCACCTGAATAATCATTTTCAGTTAACTGTTGATGAAGTGATATGTGGAACGGGTGAAATTTGTTAATGTGTAATATTCGTAAAATACCTCGTCGACTGATCCCACTTTCGCGTTCCAGCTGTCTTGTACTAACATGTGGATCTCGTATTACAGCTGCTACAATATTTATCGAGTTTCCATCATCAGTTGCTCGTTTGGCAAGATTACGTGTTTTGTTATCTACAGTTTCTTGGAACTTTTTTATAATGTTTGTAAAGACAAAAAGTGAAGGTCTATTATTACGATCGGGAAATCTTTCACCATACACACGTACCGCTTCCTTCATAATTCTATGACATTCACCATAAATAAGAACCATTTCTGCTTTCTCTGCTATCGTGTAACGCATTTTAGAAAACTGAACACTTAGACTGAGTAAATATTATATTACGAAACTATACTCTAGTCGGTAGTTAAATTACCAATAATGTTTGAGGATACAGATAAGCGTACAATGTGATTGAATGTTCGTTTATCTTTTGTGACCCGTGTCACGTAATACACACACGTGATACACAAGTATTTGAAAAGTACTCTGAGACAATTTATTTTCTACTGCAGTTGACATTGGATGACCTTGAATGATCTTCATAATAGGTCATTGTATTCGCCTTGAAACACCCTATCAGAATGTAAGTAAAAAAATATACTGTTCCATTTAAAAAAACAGAGTTGACCTTCATATCTCCTTGACGCCTCCACCTACAGAAAAATTGGTAATACCAGATTATGAGCCCCCCGATACCAAGTAACTTCGGTCTAATGCATTTTCTCCTATCTTCAAAAACAAGCGAGTTATTCAGATGACCTGTTTAAAATGCCCCACCCTGTATATATATAATATATGTACATATATTATCGCAAAAGCTTCTAATAATTCATCATTTTCTTTGTTTTCTGTAGTTTCTTCTTCTCATTTTACAATTAATTTTTTTAAGTTTCCTTTTTCCAGCGAATATATAATATTTATTAAATAAAGAGACAGTTTTTCGTTAACTTTCTTCTGTCCAATGAAAGAATGATATCGAACGACCATACTTATGTTCCAAACAACTTAAATTCGAACAACGTTGGAATAATTGAATTAAACTAATTCAAAAACTGATATTCACTGATTGATAAAGAGAATGAAACATGAGAAACATAGATACGAAACACAAATTATTTCGCTGTGTTTTCATCAAGAAAAGAATTATATGCAGCCAATCTTTCCCTTTAAAAATTAAATTTATTTTAGTTTTATTATCTCTAAAATATTAGTTGCACTAGTCTACGAACTGGAACGAAGTAATTATAATAAGTACTTGTTTCATTCAATTGGAATATATTGCGACTTAAAATAATGATCATCTAATTTTCTTTTAATCAAGGTTAATTACATTATAGTCTCCACTGATTTTTTATGTCATGTACGTATTTAAATCTTAAGTTTCTTACAAAAGTATCTCAAGTCCAGTTAACTTTGCGTTTTATATTACTCGTATGTGTCGATATGAACATGCATACATACTACGTATGCGACTATATTTATATATAATGCACATACAGTTGAAAAAAAGCGTACATAACCTTAAAAATCTTTAACTTTTTTATAGGTTCAAAACTTAAACACGTGTTTCTATTTTTGATAAGGAATATATAGAATTAGAAAAAACATTTTAAAGAAGAAAGTACACACATTGAAACAAAATTAAAATGTTTAACGTTGCAACGTTATTGTAAAAAATCTTTTATGTCTCTTCTATTTTTCCATTTTTATCAAAGTAGGATAAAATTAATTAATAAAGCGAAAATTAAATGCAGAAGAAATATATATTGCATTCGATCAAACACGTGAATGTGTATATTTGTGTCAAAAATAAACAATGTCGTAGAATATTATTTGTAAATTATTCGAAAAATATGAAAAATATCGCTTACCAGAAGAAAATATAATCAGTAGTAGATTCTAATCTAAGATGTATAATAGAGTAGATCGTTGGTTAGGCTGTTAGACAACACGCATGAATACGATAGAAGAAAGATAGATCCAACTCCAACTCCAACTCCAGCTGCTGTCAAGGCGACACTGAACAACCCCCTTCGCAGCGTTCTGTTATGGTTATGATTTGCGTTAGCTGTCGGGTACTGTGAAAATCAACTTCCCTTTAAGGAGCGTGCGCAGCATTATTTATTTTCCGATAATGCGGTCGATTGTGCCTGTATAATGGAACATTCATTTTCTTCCTTTCATTACGGTTTCATGCGTGCAATTTGACAAATATAATATAAAGAAGTATAGGAAAATCAATTATTATTAATATCCAATAATATTGTTGATATCACACGCTCTGTAATCACAGTACAATTTATATAATAATATGTACATATGTATGATAAAATAATGTTGTGATAATATCGTGATGCTTCTACATGAAACCAGGTACAATTTGAATATGTCAGTGTTTGATAAAAAGTATATTTCATCACCTATGTATGTGTGTATGTAATGTGTTAACGTTTCTCTTAAATCATTCAATAATTTCGAATAACTATACTTACTGCAAGATCGAGTATTTTCACAAGATTTATCATTTATCGATGATTAAAGTCCTTACATAACTCTCTGGTATTTCTCCAGATTAATTTAATTAAAAATCGCTTGGGACACATACATACAATAAAATATAATTAATTGTCCATAACACGAAATAAACAATTATGTGTCAATAATAAGTATAAAAAGCTAGTTTGCACCTGCATCGATAATTGCAAAATTATACTGATAATTTCAAGTCCATTTTTGGACAATAATCAAAATAAAAATTATTAATAATAGACGTTAAATAAATTTTCTATCTACAAAGGAATAATACATCCTGTTTTACCTACGTTTCGTTATTTAACTTTAACTATACGTACCTATACATGCATAAATACAAAATTCTTACGGATCATATTCCTTGGTCTCTTTTCTTCCCCCTTTTCTTTTTATACTTTACGTATACTCTTACACATTTTATTATTATTATATCGTGTTAACTGCTTTTTATGAATATTGTATTATACATATTATTATACATACTTGGGTCATCTACTTGGAAATTTGTAAACGCATTGGAAAAAATTCTACAGACACGCATTAAAGTTACTCTTGCTAACACTTGTTAGTGAACTTGAAATTTATCAGCATTGAATACTCTCACCTGAGTTTTGCATATGTATGCTAAGCAATGATAAATTTGTTAATGTTAACGCGTAATTCATAATTTCAGGTTCATTTAGATTGCTTAAAAAATCGAAACATTAATCTGTAATGTATCTGTGATGTAATTATTAACCGATCGTGTACAGATAGAAAAAGAAGGCGAATCGTTAGTAACTATTCGGGTATGAAACAAGCATAGAAATATTGATAAAAGTATCTCTTTCTAATAATTCAATAGACCCCTAGTCCTTAAGACGTTTGGAAAGAGTAAATCGCAAGTATAAAATAAAAATTGCAGCATATTATAAAGAAATAGACTTGTATTACAAATGTGTTAAACATTTGGAATTGGTTCTTTTCCAAAAAATTGATGTTTTGTTAGTGGAATGATATGCAATTATTAAAAAGATGTTTAATTCATTTTTTATTGTATAAATATATCACCATAAAATATTACTAGAAAATCATTTTTGCAATTTGTAACAAGAGAAAATAAAAAGACAGGAACTGAATGAAAATTTGTAACATAAAGAGACGAAAGATGAGGGAGTAAAATCAAAGTAAATAAAAGGTTGTAACTACATCATGAAGAAAGTTGTACAGTGTAAACATGAAAGCGATTAATTGTCAGCAAAATATTATTAATTGCAACGACGAACAATTATTACACAGTTTTCCCTAGCAAACCATTTTCTCTAAGCGTTTTCTCGCTTTACATCGTAATATATATCAACAGTAACGACGTCAACGGCATCATCAATGTCAGTGCTATGTATGTAGTTGTTGCTATCTCAAGTATCGCAAAGCTAAGCGACTTTACGCCGCTGTTTATGTGATGTAGTAAAAAATATATATATCTCTTCGATTTTTCTACAATTTCTTTACAGTTACTGTTTTACTTCTCTCAGATACTGTTTCACCATCATTAAAATAATGAAGAATGGCGAACATAGTTTGCTATTGTTATATGAAATTGAATTATTATTTTCTTATTCAGTCATAGCACACCATAGCGAAGAATAAGCGTAATTGTTTTCATTTATTTCTTTTCCAACATAACCGACAATCTGTACATTAAATCGTCTCGAGTCCTAAGCGCTTATATAAGGAAATTATTCGAACAGAATGTTTAATTTATTAATATTATTACCGCGGAATACCTGTTCTGAGCTTGTTTGGAAAAGTGAATAGTAAATAGAGAATAATAATAGGAAAGAGTCGTGTGTAAATATATACGCGCGAGCGCACTCGAATAATGGATTGTGAGGTTTTTTTTCTTTTCTTCCGCTTCTTCCTTCCTTTATCTTTTTCCCCGCTAATAAGATATTAGGTTGTCCGAAAAGTGTCTTTCTTTTACAGACACGTCTTTCACAACAATGCATCTTTATACAAACATGAAACCTAATCTGTCGAACGTTGTGATCTTTATTTTGATAGAACAGAATGGATCTACGTAATTCGATAAAATAATATAAAACGAAAAATGTTGTGCATCCATTATTTCCTTATAAAACGAAAGAAACTTTTCGGATTCGCGCAACATCGATATACGCGATTTTTCCAGTTTTTGTACAAGTATGTGTCGCTTTTATGAAAAATACCGAATGTTCATTTTAGTAACTTGCCTATTTTGTATCGAAAGGAAGAAAGAGCCCGTGTACATGTGTGAATGTGCACATAAATCGAGGCAAGAGCCACGTGCAAATTATGTGCAAATATAAACAAATTTTTGAGTCGTTTCAATCTTGCAATGCCCTTTTATATTTTCTTGATATGCATATTGCAAGTAAAATATCCGGTCACGATTGTGTACTAATATTAAGATGAAGAATCACCAAAGAAAGTATATATGTATATCTGAAAGTACTGTAGCGCTTCGAATTGAAATTGTTGTACATATGTAACCACAGTTTGTGAGCGTAGTTAATATAAAAACTTCTTGGAAAAGAAAATAAAAGTTAAAAGAACAAAAGTCAACAACAACCACATTTCTCTCACTCGCTCACTCACTCACTCACTCACTCAATCACTCTTTCTCTCTATCTGTCTGTCTGTCTGTCTGTCTCTCTCTCTCTCTCTCCCTCTCTCGGAAAGTACAAACTCTTAAGTTACCGCGCTTAATAATAATCATTTGAAAATATTATTCTAAGAAAGCTTGTCTCACTACCCCTTTCTTTTTTTCTCGTCGTTGCGCTTTCAAATCAGTGGCGAATATCGCTAAATCTGTCGTGGTATATCTTATCGTTAATCCCTTAACCTAAAACGTTGAGTTAGACTCGTGGGACGTCTTTCGGGCCAAACATAAGAAACACGAGTTAGACTTGTGCTATGTCTTATCGTTAACCCCTTAACCTACAACATCAAATTAGACTCGTGGTATGTCCTTCGGGCTACATGCCATTATTTTTTCCTGGCCGCATTCGGACGTGCAGATATACTTTCTTGAAAAATATTAGAAAGATACCCTTAAAAATCTTGTTCAATGATCAATTAGTAGTAATTATTTATCAAACATTTTGCAACATAAAATTAGTTGTACCTTGCACAACTTCGAACGCTCAGTCGGACTGTGAAATGGCTCGACGTCTAACCGACCCTGCCGATGGTTACAGCATGCGCTGTTGGAATTTAAATCGTAAGGCAAGGGGTTAAATATAGCAAATAATGAAATAGAACTATAAACCATGCACAACTATAAATCGCGTTATATCACATTCAGCGATATCGGACCCCTATTTTGAAAAAAATAAGCACGAAAGACACATGTTTCATCAGCAATACCCAATAAGGTAAAACATAAGATATAAATCAATCATTGTACCATCCATATTATTATGCAGATTTTTCATAATAAAAGTTCTTCATTTCGTTACTCTATTTGAATCCTATATGAATCTTGTATTATCATGAAAATTTCACTAATCGTCATTTTAATGATATCTTTCATATAAGCCTTCACGCATAACTCGAATAGTCGGTATCAATATCCTATAGGTTGCCAAACACCGGTGGTTTCGTCCCGGCGATAATAATGGGGTCGATTATCGCGGAAAACGGTGACAGCCGGAAACTGGTTGTCCTGTATGTACTTGAGTGTTGCGCGTACCTAAGGCAGAACATTTCGACGAACATGAACCAAAAAGAATCAGGTATAATGACAGGTTAGAAACATTTATCCAATGTTGATCTTGTGATCGTTCGATCGGTTGCATCTCATTACCTGTGATACAAAATGTGGCAGTTCAACTTCCGGCGCAGTCGAAAGATGTTGTAGAATAAACTGATCGGACTGGGCTAACCAGAGATCGACCCCTCTCAAAGGATCATAGTTGAACGGTCCGATTCTAAGTAAACCAAGCGTACAGTCGTAAACATCCAAAACCTATACAACAATGGACAATTCTTTATGGTTATCAACAATACGTTGCAAGTAATTCAGGTTAAAGGAGTGCGTAATAAAATCGTATTTAGAATTGAGATTTACATATTTGCGACTCCTTCGAAATACTTTCGTACCCACCTGTTGACCTCCGGTTAAATGCCTAGCGCATCTCAGCGCCTGATCGGGCCCCTTGTCGGGGAAAGTTGCAGGGAAAATCTCGCCCGTTTTTACATTCAATCCGATACCGTATATTACCGGCCAATGAATGCTACCTCTTATCGTAGTGTTCAATTCGCCTACACAGCATATAGTTAGATCGATCTCCACTGGCTGCTTGTGAAATGCCGCTAAAAGCAAAATGCAACGTTTTTTATACTCTATCTAAACAGAAATAATAAAAAAAATGACCGGGGGGAAGGGGAGAGGAGTGGTGTTGATGGTAGCGGTGGAGAAAAAACTTACAAAGAATATTGCAAAACAATTCTTCAGAATAATTTCTTGGATCAGAATAACCACCGACGAGTTGTAGTTCCAGACGACCCTCTGGAAATCCAAGGGCGAGTTCTGTTACCCTCTGGATCATTGCTGCTGCTGCATCTTCTGTGCCAGCACCATCCAGGTGCGCTAACGCGGCAGCACCGGAACCTAAATCGCATATTGATTCACAAACGTATTCAATGAATGTGCGTGCGTTTGCGCGCCCGCGTGTATCGAACTGTTGTCATCGTTTATTGGCACAGTTAAGCGATAATCGAAATCCTTATGGTAGGGCTTACCGGAATGCCTCACAACGACAATTATACAGGTAGTCATATCATCCGAGCCAATGATGCTCACATTTTCTGAAACAAAAGAATAAAGAGATAAAAAGTTAAAATTAATTATTCCCAGGACTTATAGATTACTGTTTTCTTTCTGCAATTCGTTTGCCTCTGAATGAGATTGGAGTTACAGAGAAAAGCAATGACTGCGAACGAAACACGGAGAAAGCTAAAGCTGATGACTTTTTCTAGTAATGGCTTGTTTCATTCACATGAGAGCTAAAGTATCGCTAGATCTACTCGGTTCTTTCTTGTATTGACTGACTATCAGTCTCTCTCTCTCTCTCGATGATATATTAGGTCGCATAACATATACATGTATTTTTGTTATTTTTCAATACTGAATTGCGCAGTGTATTCTTCCGGAAGATTCTCGAATAAGACAAACTGGAGACGGCATCTAGTCCAGTAGAAATCGTTGCAACTAATATTATGTAGTCGCAGGCATTACTGCAGGGTAATTCTCTCGTTAGTTAGATCAAGGACAAAATAGTACCGCAAGGATTACGCTGTTTAATTATACACGTGATTTGTCATCAGATGAAACAATATTGGCTTTATGTTAAAATAGGGCCGATTATATGAGTACATACATATGCATGCACGATCCACAGTGTGATTGACGGCACTGCCGTTGAGTCAACTAGCAAATATGAAATTAAAAATGAAACGTAAACATTTCCATTGTAAATGTATGTTAACAGTTTTTGATTTCCAGAATTAGTAACTTATGGCGGCAATAGTACGATGTACGTAGAACAGATAGAAATGCAATACTTTTATATTTTATTTAAATATTCCCTTTTTTCCTCGCTTATTTTCTTTCTTACGCACGCACGTACGTGCATAAAGATATATGTACCCACAGAAAAATCGGGGTCAATTACATGAGTTGTACAAATGAATGAAATGGCTCATATTTACTGTCATGTGGCAAAGTAGCGGCCATTTCCCTTTGCCGTACGTAAAGAAGTCCCATCGGTCCCACTAATTTTGCTGGCATCGAATGAAGTTGGGCTGCAGTTTCACGATATACCGGATGAGCTACGTACAACGATCTGCTATCCGTTGGAATGTCCTCTTGTAGGACTCCGTTTACCACCAGCACCATTCTGTGTAACAAATTATGCAAGCTTCGTTAAAAATCAAAATGGCAGTAATAAGCAGTAAATACATCATACGCAATTCCGTAGTAAATCGGAATAAGAATAATATTACAACACGACATTTTATAACGTAACTCGTAACCATAACGTAAGAGCGACACTGATTCGTAGATATGTAGCGAAAACGTGCAGGTACATCGCGTACGTGCTACTTCCTTTATCAATATCCTTATGAAAGAAAGAAATAGGACATAGATCTTTAGATAATTGAATAATCGACTAAAAATAAATATCGCGATATAAATGAACAGAATGTACATGGAGCGGTGTCGAGAAAATTTGGCGATACATGCATACATGTTAGATGCATCTTTTTAATAGAGTATTTTTCTACGTATCTAGATTTACGATCTAAAAAATATTACGTCAAAGCTGGTTATGAAATCGAGAGATCGAAGATCAGCGGCAAGCATTGTTGGCACTCGGACTCTGCCGTTTGCGTTAATCGTATTAACGATAAAACCTCCGGATAATCGTGCTAGCCAGCCAGCCAGCCAGCCAGCCAGCCAGCCAGTCAGCCAGTCAGTCAGCCAGCCAGTCAGTCAGTCAGCCAGCCAGCCAGCCAGCCAGCCAGCCAGCCAGCCAGCCAGCCAGTCAGTCAGTCAGTCAGTCAGTCAGTCAGCCAGCCAGCCAGCCAGCCAGCCAGCCAGCCTGCCAGCCAGTTAGCCAGCCAGTCAGCCAGTCAGCCAGTCAGCCAGTCAGCCAGTCAACCAGTCAGCCAGTCAACCAGTCAGCCAGTTAGTCAGTCAGTCAGTCAGCCAGCCAGCCAGCCAGCCAGCCTCTCTTCCTAATTTACTCGAAAGGTTAAGGTCATTTGCCCCGAATGACATTCTGCGTTTAACCTTTCGTTTGTTTAACGAGATTACTAACAAACCGAGAAGCGAAACTAAAACGAGCTTTCTTGAGATGCACCACCTCGCTGCTCATTCCTAAAACGATTTCCTATCAGTACGTTTTCTCGACTCTGATCTTTTATCTGAATGTAATTAATTTGGCGATCGTTTCTTTTTTCCTTGAAATTATTATCTACACGATTAATAAGTGGAAACGGGAAACGCAAAAGAGAGAAACGGGAAGTGAACAAAATTTTACTGATCAATGAATGGCCTGTGTACCTATATGTACATATTCCGAAACATATACATATAATACTTACGTATGATATAAATATAATTTATATAACACCAACATGTTTTGATTTGAGTCGACTTTCACCGTTTATGTATATTTTTCTCATATTTCCATCGTAATTTCATTAAGTTTTCGAAAAAAACACACATTTTAAGTATAACAAAGACACGAGAGAAAGAGATAGATAGATATATAGATTAGAGAGAGAGAGAGAGAGAGAGAGAGAAAGGGAGGGAGGGAGGGAGAGAGAGAAAGGAAGGGAGAGACAGACAGACAGTGATAGAGTGAGAGGGGGAGGGAGGGTGGGAGAGGGAAAGTAGCTCAATGTGACAAACGTTTTCTTTTGACTTGTTTCGTCTTTTTACAGAGCTCACCTTCTAAAAAGAACTATGAGGTGGTTACAATTTTCCAAATAGATGAAACTTTTCTTGATAGAAATGATATTGTTGAAGAGCCAATTTGGAAGGTTAAAAATTTAAAAATCCTTAACTTCTCTTCGCTAACTAGTTGGATTCTTGATTTGACGAAATCGTAACTCTGTAATATACTTGGATAGTTTCGATTGATAATGAATTTATTAAAATTGTCTACACGTTTCCATCGATGACGTTCAGAGCAACACAGCAGACAGAGCAACATCGGGAAATTTTCGGGCAGAAGTTTGATTCATATTTCATAGGTGAAATGAATAGTTTGTAAAATAACACAGATATACACAAAGTCAGAGCGCGGTTAATCGTAGTACTTAATGCACACAATGTCTACGTGATAGAAGAATGAATCGCGATTCGATCGCGAAGGAATATTTGAAAGAACATGAATCCTAAATCAAGCACACGACTACGACTAAGCATTCACGACAACGTTTCATTCAATCATCGTCTCGGTTAGGCTGAACTCATTAACAAATCGTGCTAATTATGGCTTCCATTATCGGTTAAAATGCCGATTGGTTGATCGGCGCGATCCATACACGGGTAGTGGGATGGGTTAAAATCCAGTCGGGACCAATCGAAGCGGGTGGTACCGATCAGATATCGAGTCGCCGCCGCTGCCGTTGCCGCCGCCGCGCAGCCGACATCACCATCACCACGAATAACAAAATATGTTTGCTTCGCTTTTATACCTCCTCTCTTATTCTCCGTACCTCGAAAAGTGCTTTAAAATCAAAATCTTCCTTGCACAACGCTTTTTTCTTTCACTTATCCTGTAGCTGGTGTACCGTTTACAGATGATCGAAGCTATTACTAGAATAGTGGTAACGTACTACTCTGCGTCTAATTCGATATACTATAGATGTGCATGTAGTTTTATCAAAATTCATATTGTCAAAACAAAATTTTAAAACTGAAATCTGTATCGTTCCCTTTGAAGAAGTTAATTCGCGAAATGAATTATCCATACTCTGACACTAATTATCTATGTATCAATCTCGAATTAAAGACATGGTAAGTTATGGAGGAAGATGGTAAACATCGTGAACGGGAGATAAATATCAGAATAAAGATGCGTTCAGATTGTGCCTGATTATATAAACTGTATTTTAATGGCCTTTATCTCGATCAGACCACATAATATATGTATATATTCTCTCTTTGATATCCCTAACCTTCCTTATCTTCTACAGAAAATCTCTTCTTCCCCAAAACATTCAACTATCGTATAATATAATAAATCTGAGAAAATGAAATTTTTTGAAATTTCTTAAATGCGATCTTTAATCGCTTAGCAGAGTCATTTGCTTAACATTGTGTTTATTCTATGCGAGTATTTGTAATTTTTATTATAATTTTTCTTTTCGTTTTGCAAACGTATCATTTATGTTATGCGTATATGTTTATACAGGTGGGTTAGCAATATTCTTGATTTCATAGGGAATATCCTTCTTTTTCGCAGAACGATCTTTTGTATACAACACACGAAACATGAGTCAGATGCAAACTTATGTAGGATGTAGAAAATGAAAACGATGTTCATAGTAAATGAAGATTAGTGTATCGTTATACACCAAAGAAGAGTCGCATTCGTCGCACAACGTAGCATGTAAATAATCTTCCTATCCCTGCTCTTTGCGATTTCTCTGTAAGTCATTATATCCGATTTATAAATATAAAAATATCGTTTATTTTATCCGAGAATGAATAATGAAACAAATGCAGATTGTAAGTATATAGCCATCCTTGTCAACCTGTATGATCTTTACTATCAAAGTTTGTCAGGTAAATATATAGCAAGAATTAAATTTAGCTAAACGAAGAATTATCGACGAAAGACGAAAAGAAAGGAACAAATGTTAAATCGAAAGTAGAAAAAGATCAGTCGTAAAAAGGGGTAAGGAAAAGGATCAAAGGAAGAACGGTGGAAGGGAAAAGAGAGAGAAGAAATGGAACGAAACATCTTGGTTGTTCGTGACCATAACCGGCGAAGAGGTTAGTAATAGGTTGGTTAGTTGGTTGATTCGTTTGTTGTTTGGTTGGTTGGCTGGCTGACTAGCTGACTGTGCAGACCGAGCCACACGGAAATCCACTTGAAAAGTAGCCATTACCTTAATTATTGGTCTTTCGTAGAGAGACTATGTGCACGTTAGCCAGAATACGATGCAAAGTGTGTTGGTCGGTTCTCCTGTCCTGTACAATTGGTTGAGAATTCCTTTCCACGACATTTTGCTCAGAATCTAACATTAACTTTGCAAGCTAGTTGCAAGAATAATAAAAACGCAAAGAAACGGAAACGTTATATCGTCTAACGAAAGTATTTCGAAATCGTAAGGAAGCACATTTAAGGGTAATTAAAATAAAAACATATTAGTAAAGGAAAGGTATTCGCTAATAAAGTTAACATTCATAATAAAATTAGAAATAAAATAAAATTTGCATAGCATTTGGAGGAACGATCAAATGGCAACATGCGAGAAATTGCCAAGTATATAGCTAAATCTCTCTCGATCAAATTTTTTCATATCTACACGATCCTTGCTCTTTTCGAGAGTATAATTTCGAAACGACATACCAGAAACTTGGTATCTGCTCCTCCTCGTTCGCTCACTCACTCACTCTTCCTTTTTTCTACTGATTACTCGCATAATGCACGCCAAGTACGTAGTTACATTCGCGCCACGTTACATGTACCTATATACGGCTGAGTGTAATTACACAGCTAGGATGCGGCCACGCAGTTATTTATTTAAGCGTGCAAAGGGCCGTAGCCATTAACGGGTGCCTTTCCTCGAATCACCTTCTCTGTGGGGCTGGTATTCTAATGACTGGTGATTTCACTGAGGATTTCTACCAGGTAAATGTAAATGACTACGCGCGACTTTGCCCAAGCAAAACGAGCATTTTCAATCGAACAATTTTCTTCTTTCTATCGTTCACTACCATGTGGTGTACCACATATACCCATCATTCACTTTGCTCTGCTTTATCTTCTTCTTAACCGATCATGATTTTTATTCTGTTTATTATTCTGTTTATTCTGTTAAATCAATTTAATTCGATTGATTAAATTAACCAACTAACGGCAAATTACCATTATCATTGTCGTTATCAGATATAGATATAGATTTTGTTGGGTAATCGAATTTTCAAGTCTAAAATATAACGATATGAATGTCATAGCTGATAACTTGTAGTCCACGGTATTCGTAAGGGTATGCGGGTGTAGTGTAATGAATATTTGTGTTAGCGTTATTATGTTATAGGAAAATGAGAAAATGATCGAAATGCGTGTTACCAAAGGCCCTCCTCACACTATTTCATACTGTTTGTGTACGGTATACTGTAATTGTAGTATACAACGTCTGGCAAGCGGGGACAGCGCGAAAGACCAATGGAAAATTTCACGCTGTGCCGCCGTCGCGTCGGGTCGATTGCAGACGTCACGAGTGAAATGATAAATTATTATTACCAACAGAGAATTGTTTACGCGAAATAAGGAGGAAGCAAAACGAGAAATCAAGTAACGAAATCGAATCATTCTGTGATAACAACATGAAAAAAGGAGGTCGACATCATTTAGTAACGCGTTTTATCTTGGGTGGAATTGACTTGCGAGTGCGACCAACTTGTGTCGTAACTTGTAACGACAATTCGATAATTTCACTGTAAAAATTTTCTTTTATTTCTTTTCTTTCTGGTTATTCGTGCACTGCGAATCCAATTGCAACGATAGTTCGATCGTTCTTTCCCTCAAGAAAATTGTTACGATTTATATATGTTACGAAGAACCAAATTACGTGTGTAAAATTTCAACTGGCTTTCATATGTAGCCAAGCGTTTCATCTAGTCATACACCTCATCGTCAATATCAATGCGTAGCTGAATTTATTTTGAATTTGGCGGAATCTACGAATCGAAGAATTCCGATCGAAACAGGTAGCGTGAATAACGAAGAGTGAATGTTACTACCGATATAATATATAATAAGTAGTTATAGCAAATATTGTTTATTAAAGATATGAAATATCGCGATTAAATATCTATGCAATAACAATTAATAACAATCATGCTCCTTTATTTGCTTTGGTTCGGTTGGAGACGATTTTCTTCGTTCTTTTTTCTTATCATGGTCGCATTAATTACATACTAGTCGATAGATTATTCGATTCAATAGATTAACGTTATATGGGAAAAGAATATCTTAGCTATAATCACTACTACTACCACTACTACTACTACTACTACAACTACTACTACAGATTAAAGTAATCGTTGCATCGCCAATGGTTTCTCTGCATGTTCTATGTAACAATAAGAATCTGTAGCACGTTCAATGAACAATAAGTTTTTGTTAATAACGATACGTTTGTCGATGAATTAAAATCCTCGTTGAATCCCTAGTACATGTAAGTATATGTATGTACGTATACATGTATAATCCAAGATAGAAAATTTATCGAAAAGGTTATCAACGGAAACCGAGAAAAAGACATTCTAACTCATCGATTTGCTTTTTTTTATATACATATGTAAGTACGATGGACATGAATAATTACCATTTACGATTCAAAGGGATTCTATGCGGTTGGTTTTTTCCTCTTCCTAGATTACAACTAAAACATCTTGGAGAAATAAATGACTAAACCGTTTTACGATAAGATTAGTATAGAATACGATCATCCTATATAGTACGCCGAGGGAGAATCGACAATGAATTGAAAATAGAAAAATTGACTACGTTTGAGTGACGAAGCAATTTGACGATGTAATCTGTTTTTCACCAATACGCGAATATCGCGTTTAATTTTATGATCGTACATAATAATCGTGAATATTCCAATACGGTGCTATTAAAGAATAACCGATATATGTATTATTCTAATTATCTGAATTAACAAACATTGAAAACATTGAAATAAAAAGTATCTATGTATTTAGTTAGATAAGTAATAAGCAAGCGAAATCATGAATACAGTAAAGAGACGTATGTAAGTATTTATAAGTGGTCACTGCGATCAGTAAAACTTTTACATCTTCGTCTTATCTCCAGTTTTCTTTCTGGAACCGAAAAGAGCCAGCTGGACTAAATCAAATCGAACCGAATCAAAAATTTGTACACTAAAAAAAGATACGGACAGCTACTTATTCGGGTTTAGCAGTTAGAATTATTGAATTTATAGTTTTTCCGTAGTTGGAACGGGAGACGATAACGCACATAATAAGCGTGCTCAGATAACGAGTAGACGCTTGAGCTAGCGTAGTCCGATAAACGGTGCTCAAATACCATATGTATATACGTACATAAAGACGACCATCATCTAAAACGGACGAACTACAAACAACTATTTACCAGATTGATTATCGAACATTCAAGTCTATAGATATACTGATGCTTTATTTCGACGTGTTCGTTATACGTACAACGTTTGTTATCTAACGATTTCTATGATGATCTTGTTGTTTTTTCTCTTTGTTTTTCTCTTACCGAAACACGGTTGTTTGCAATAATGCAAATGATAAATATGTATCAGAACTTTGTACATATACTTGACATAAAAGAAAATAGCGATTACGATATAAAATATAGAATTAGAATAGATATTTGAAATGTAGACTTTAAGAAGAACCAAAAAGCTAAAGATGTACATAATGTAAAATCGGAAGTTCGCCCAAACCCGACAGAGGAAGACTAAATATAATAAATAATATGGTTAAATTTTTAGTCGTTTCGATTCGTTATCGATATGGGAGTGCAATCGCAATATTGCATCGCAAGCGTTTTTCTATACTCACTTTACGATTCTTCGGATTTTTCTTCAAACTGATCGACACGTTCCTGCCGCCATTTTTGAAGAAAATGCTGCGTTTGGTATTGCTTTTCGTTCCTTTCTTGCTTTTCCTCCTTCAACTTTTCGCGATCTTCCTGCAATATTAAAAAAGGAGAAGTTTTGAAAACGAAGCATGGAAACCAGCTCCCAATTTATGATTCGAACGTTTTTATCGTGTCTTTCTTCTTTAAACTTGGTTCATTAATATTCATTGACACACTCATAAGTCATATTAGTTAAATACGCGCATGTATTTGTTATGCATGCGTGATATGTATCTCCTATTCGAGTGAAATAAAACGAGACATTTCTTGCGTTTAATCAAATCTAAACACCTTTCCCTCTCACTCCGCTTGTTACATCCACAGGAAAATTCTAACAATTGGAATGATTTATCGCGAGTAACGGTAAATTATACCTCCGTTCGTACGTTATACTTACGCTCTAACTTCGATATTTCAAGCATCTTAAAAACGCATTTACTTTGGTGCGAGGTTTACTTGGATCATATGAATCAATTAAACAATAGGAAATAAAGCTGTCGGTAGAAAAATCTTTCTAAAATTTAAAAAAATGTAGAATAGAGCTCGTTTGTTGTTTGTGTCGTGAATTGCACTTCACCCTGCTTACGCCACGCTACAGGAAGCCAAATTCAGCGATTCTTATTTTCTTTTCAACACTTTTTGTTTCCCCCACTGTCTGGCTTTTACAGAAAGAAGAAAACACGCACAAAAAAGAGAGAGAAGGGTAGAAAGGAAGGAAGGTACAACCAACTACATATGCCACATACTCTCAACTAACATAACTATAGTACCTATATATACATACAATCGTAGTAAATTGAATTTGCATACAGTAACCTAGCAAGCCTGCAATCGTCTGATTCGCTACATATTTATGCGCTACGACTTCCTCCGATTGTTTATAGATGTATTCGTTTATACTGAATGTACAATGTGACGAACTTATATCCTTTCTTTTTTCCTTTCTTCATATACTCTTGCGCGTACAATATGCAGTCAACTTTCGAACACGATTAAAACACGTTCTGTATTTTTGTATTTGATACGGAGTTCTCAATTTATCGACAGTTAAATATCGAAAGACTAGTACCTATGTTTACCTGCAAACGGTAATGATAATAATAATTCCATAATCACGCTGATCTATTATCAAAATGTGTGATTACGTGCACCTAATTCTTGCATGCTCGCAACTGTATAGGTGAAAAGAATACGGATAGGATTCACGGCGTGAACGGCGCGCGCGTGGACACGGACGTAAGTAAGTACATGTGCACGTATACCACAAGCTAGTCCGCATTCCACGAGTGGAACAACCGGTACACGATCCAGTGACTCTCAAGTTGCATCTCTCGAAGTTGTGTTCGAATGGGATGGAATCGTTATGCAACAGACAACAGAAGACGAGAGTCAGTGGCCCGTTGGATTCGCGGAGGGTAAACTGTTCTTCCGGGTCCTCTCCTCTTCTTTTCCTATCTCACTACCTTTCTCCTCTCTTTTCCCTCTTTACTCATTTCATTCGTTTAGTTTCGTCACTTTCACAACGAACACGCGCTTATAGTTTGCGGATGGATTGAAATCGAAAGTTACACTGTCCATAATACAAAAGAAAAATGACGCACACCTGTTTCCTACAGATAGTCGTCACTTTTTCCCCTCTTTATCTTTGGCTTCTTGATTCTACTTTTCACGTATATCTGTATCCTAATTTTACGAGACATCATGCTTTTCGATATCCGCGTTCATACAAACTACGGCTAAAGTTAAAATGCACTTGCCTTATCGATTCGATTAGAACGCACTTATCTAACGACTCGCTTAACCGTGGTATTTTCTTTCTCTATTTAAAAAATGTTCTTTTGTAAAATAACGACGATCGATTTGATAGAATAATCCATGACAACTCTACCTTTCTCTCGAATATGTCTGAATCTGAGGATATCAGTGTCAAAATATCGCTGTCAAAAAGTATTAGTAGAACAATCTTGGTGTAACTAGATGTCCACAATGCTAAGTTTTGCCAACAATTGAATTGCCAAAATTGATATTTTGAAGGGCAGTAATAATACATTCGTAAATCCCTATGAGCGATAATTATCTAGGGAGCTAGAGTGGATCTAAATTTCTAATCTCTCCCTCCCTTTCTCTCTCTCTCTCTCTCTCTCTCCCTCTTTCGTGCTTCGAACTAACAATAAACTTAAATCTGAGTTTCTGATTTATGTAAACCCCGTAGGGAGTGCAGTTACCAGACCTCTCTACACTCTAAACTTTACAAACTACATACTACACACACCTTCTTTGCGCTCACACGCGTATACGTAGATACGCTTCTATGTATATATCCACATACCTAGCGAATATACTATATACGTAAGCACATGCATATGCTTACATCTATTCC
The DNA here is from genome assembly GCA_014737475.1 of Bombus confusus. Classification (NCBI taxonomy): domain Eukaryota; kingdom Metazoa; phylum Arthropoda; class Insecta; order Hymenoptera; family Apidae; genus Bombus; species Bombus confusus. The sequence goes on from JACXIV010000123.1 coordinate 45,410, forward strand.
CGGTGCGATGTGTAACGATACGCATGAACGCAAGACACATTATCCTATTAGTCGTACTTACCTATATGTGTTGATGAAACGCATCATAACATATTCCTATGAATATAAACACCGAATGTGTGTATCTATTGAATCGTAGTGCGAATGAATTTATCCAAACGAATACGTAACGATGCACTTAAAGTCAACGTTTATACAACTGTCGTCAAATTTTAATTGGACTTTATTGAAGTAATATATGTCAATAGTACTTTTATGTAGAAGTTTCTTTTAAAGGAAATGATCTCTTATTTCCAAAAATTTCTACGCACACGTAAATCAAATTTAAAAAAACAACGTCGGCGAACAAATATATAAAATATAAAAGAATAAAAAAATTAAAAATTCATTCAAAATAGATCATGTCCGATCCGATCGATACAATATTGCGTTTCGTGTTTAAATTCTGCTTTTAATTAAATTCGATATTAAAACGTTAATGATACTGCATTGAAATATAACAAATTTAACAATAATATCAATTTCATTCAAAATCACCGATAATCGACAAATGCGAAGATCTAAGAACAACTAGAACAAAAAAAAACAACACTCGTACAAAGATATATGCGAATTAACGTTACAAAGAGGAAACCGAGTCAAATCGAGTCATCGAGTCATACATAAAATTGAAACGTTACGGAAAATGATGGTATATCGTTGGATGGAACTGGCAAGTAAGTAGCTGTCACAGATGAACTAGCGGAAGAGTAAAAGGTTAACACCCTCTACTAGCCTTAAGAGCATCTTAACTCAGTTTAGTCCGTGACTTAAGAGAGTTTCAAGAGCCGAGAGACTCGTGTATCCACCACTACTATTATCACCAGCCTTACTCTTAAATACACATACACTATACGTCCATATTCTCATCTCCCTGTCGCCGTGCTGCCTTTATCATCATTTGAAAAGATTCAAAATCTTATATTCCAATTCCAATATATATTCCAATTATATTTCCAATAAAGATACCTCTGCCTAATCATGTTACTGTTTCCAATTTCTTTTAATCGTTTAATGATTACTCTCAATAGAGTTTTGCAAAAAATGCAAAAGAGTGAAACATCTACCGTATATACTTTAGTCTGGCAAATTTGTTTTTTTCTCTTTCATTAGAACGTTTAAAACTTGAACCACCAAAAAAAGATTAAGATTAAGATTAAATCTGTGGGAAAGTGTGGCAGTTTATGGCTCGGGTTTGTGGGAATACCAGGGATTATTTACAATTTTATGCTACAAATCATTTTAATATTTTGTTATTAAGCCACATAATCACATTGCACGAGTTCCTATTACAGTTGCAGAGAAATATATAATATAGTCTAAGTATATACTATGCTATAATATATATGTACATACACCAAGTACAGTGTACATATTAAACATGTACACGAATACTTAAATCCTTTTCAATCACATATGAGTATCTGCAATGAGTCTTATAATAATTACGCGTGTCTAATGTTCAAGAATAAAGGTAAAAACTGCGAGATTTCGGATCGCTACATATATACAAATGCACTATGTTTCAATCTCCATTGAATATATAGAAATATTGAAATCAAATAGCTACTTTTTTTCTCCTTAAGAGTTATAGAGATCATTTAATCAAAGGATTGCTCAAAATAGAATTAATAAGAGCAACTATAAACGATGGATGGATTTTTTAAATTTTATCTTATGAATGTAAAAATTCACTTTCCTCTTAAAAAAAAAAGAAAAAAAGAAAAAAGGAAATAAGTAAAGTATATGAAATTAACCGTATTTCATTAAAAGAAGATAAAGCAACAGTTCCAAGGACGGAAAATAAAAATATACAAATTTTCTATAGAAATCATAGAAATAATTCAAAAAGCGGAGGAAAAGAAAAAGAAAAGTTAGAAAAAAATGGACAATATAAGATTGAAGAATGGCAAAATATTAGAAAAGAGAAATGAACTTGGGCATACAGAATATATAGTAGGGCGAATAAAGAGAATAAAATAAATAAATACATAATAAATGAAAAAAAATGAAATGCACAAACGGTAGAATAAATAAAAAATTAGACGCGTGAATATATCGAAAATATGAGTCGATGATTCTGGTTAGTGTTTAATATTATGCATGTGTGCACCTTTATCTAAATGTGACACCTATAGTAAGTATTGTATACACACGTGGTGTTCAAGAAAATGCTTGATACCAAGAACACACGTAGACAAGATACAACACCGAAGCCTCGTGGCTTCAGGGTCCCAGCCACGGCCAGATTAATGAAGCTCATTCGCACAGTGACTCTCAATCGTTAATCGGTATTTCGTAAAACCATTTTAGTTTTCGCTGTACAACAATTCTTCTTCTTTTTTCAAGCTTTAATTATAAAAAGATTCCGGTAATATTGCAAATAGTAAAACAACTGATAACAATATACCACTTTCTATAATGAATATTTCTTCAAATCCTGCCATTATATCATATAGTTTTATCATTAATACAATTTCATCGAGAAATCAACTTGTCGGTTAGCTTCAAATATTATTATATATATATAAATATATACATATATAATTATTCGCATTAAGTGTGTGTGTGTGTGTGCGCGCGCGCGCGCGCGTGTGTGAATGAACGTCTTTTCGCGAACAATTAAGTTTAATCGTCCATATATTTTACGAATCAATTTTATTCTGTGCTTAATAATTCAAGAATAACAGGAACGAAAAAGAGTATTTTCCAATCGATGTTTGACTGGTTTTATTTCTCAATATTCTTCATCTTTAAGTAATTTTTAAATAAGTTTCAGTTCAAAGGTTAACGTAATATTTAAATTAAGTAATTTCACTTATATAATATTAGACAAGTACAATGAAATATTGTTTCTTTCTTTCATCAACAAATTAGATAACTTATACCATATAAACATTTTATAGCAAAGTTAAAATCCAGATTTACCGTACGATGTATTGATATATCTATCGATCGATTGATCTACAGGAAAACAATATTAAAATAACGAAAGATAAAAAAAGAAAAACAGAAATTGATTGATCGACGAAAGAACGTATTTAACACTCAAATAGCGTTACAATACGAGTACACTGTACACGACGCGCCGATTCCCTGTATGCCTGTATGTAATGCGACACTCGGCTTCGATAGTGTCACGTTGTCGCTTGTAAATTGTGCAAGTTGTTCTACGACGCAATTTTCCTACATACATATGTATACAGATATGTACATCTTTTCACTTGATATCACTTGTATACCTCCACCTTTGCATACTTTGCGTATGAAAATTCCAGAACGTAGCGTTTATATGCTCTGTTTCATTTTATCTCAATTGCCTTAGTAGATTGTAAAAATTAAATAGATTATGCTCATCTGTGTTTTTTATATGCGAATATTAACATATCTGCATTACTTACAAGTGTAAAATTATAAAAGTAATTCTAACGGCAACTACATTATTCTGTTAGACCATTTACGGACTTAGTCGTAAAAAATCATTTACAAACACATTGTTTTGGCGGTTTACTCCTAACGTTTACAAATACGTTAGAAACAGTTGTGCGCTGTGGCGTACTGCTGAATCCATAATTATAAGAATTTTCAGAAATTAAAAATCTGTGAAAACCAACATTTTTTGTGTAATATACTTTTAATAAGTTTCAACATCGACAATGACAACACTTACCACGTTACAGCAGCTGATTGAACAAATGGTGTCCGATTTTGCAAATAGATGACGAAAATGTAATGTCTAGTAATGCTGAACCTGCATTCGACAGGGCAACGAGAAGATTGCTATCGTAAAATAGTAGTTACGCAACAAGCAACTGGTTGTATACACACGCGTGTAGTCGATCCGAAACGAAACGTCAGTGGTCACACCGTCGCCGTCACCGTCGCTGTCACCGTCGCTGTCACCGTCGCCGTCGCCGTCACCGTCACCGTCACCGTCACCGTCACCGTCACCGTCACCGTCACCGTCACCGTCACCGTCGCCCGTCGCCCGTCGCCGTTACCGCTACCGTTATTGTCGATATTGCCGTTCACATTGCTAGCATACGATATTATCGAGCACACACGACGTAATAACTAACCAACTCGGACTCGTTTAAAGCTTGAAAGCGAACGAAACGATGGAATGACGAGAGAAAAAAAGCGTATAGATAGAAAAGATACGATCTGATCGTGATAGTCGTGTCACTTACGATCGCCAGTTTCACACAGTCCAAACAGAAAAAGTGAGGCGCTTCGAGTGATAGTTAAACAAAAATCAATAAGATTGAACCGACACGTTTTCTTTTTCATTACAATTGCTTACACAACATCTACATCGTCCGCACTGACACTCGCGTCTGCACTCGACCTCGTCCTCAGAGTCGCCTCGTCTCCTACTATCTAGCTTCGTTTGTTTCCGTCATTCTTCGACTTTCGCGGCAACAATGGCGCCTTTTGCAATTTGAAATCATGTTTCAACTAGTCTTAATTACAAAACCAATTGATTTTCTACAGTCTAAGCTTTCTTCTTTCGACAAATTATAATTATTATTTATTGCTTGTTACTTCCTTCGTAGTATTCTGAATGAACAGAAAACAAGATAGCTATAAAGCATTATAAAGCATTTCACTTTAATATGTGCATTTATTTTCATACTTATTACATATCACATATAACTAAAAATATATATCAATCTTTTCACAATATCCATTAAGAGAAGTAATTCTATAATTTAATTTAGAATTTCATAGAATCTTCAAAGTAAACTAAAAGTAAAATATATAACCATATTCGAATATAATCAGTTTTTATGTGTTTTATATATATTTATAATTTTTATCGGTGACACAATGTACCGATGTAATATATTTTTTTAAATACAAATATTATCATATTATATATTCTCACAATGTGTTTCCTAACTTTTATGTTTCGTGAAAACGTTGTGTAATATCTTATTGTTTAATGTGTTATATTACAGATGAGATACCTCGTTTATGCTTACATACATACATGTGCATATATACACATATATGTGCATTGTACATATTTGGGGCGTGGTTGTAGGTTGTTACTGGGGAATCTACTATATCGACATATGGTATTCTTTAATATCCGTTGAATCACAGTTGAATTTAGGTGATTCGTGCAACGTAGCACACCATAGAGATACATACGATAAAAACAGAATGCGTGAACGAGCTGAAAAAGCATAATAGGAATAGGAAGAGAATGCTGCACAGAAGCCCCTTCTATCCTTCTCTGATAAAGTATGCACATTCATAAAATAAATATGCAAGTGAAACATCGATCAATGAGCGGCGCCAGTGTGTATGGCCGATTAGACATAAATAGAAAGGGGGGACCTCTATGCAGAGTTCTCTTCCTATTCTTATATCGTATCTACTTGACTGTTTTACACGGTAATATATGAGTGGTATACTTTACCTTAAAACTCTATGGGTACAATCACACAATGTATATATATACCACAGATGAATATACACCCCATTCTTAGTCAGTATACACACATATGTATGTATGTACATTGAAAAATATTTATTACTGATTACACATTTAATATAAAAGTAACTTCATTGTTTAAACTTTTTCAAATATATAACAGTTACCAGGCAAATTTCAGATATCTAATTACATATCAAGTAATCAAAAAAGTTCGTAGGTTCGCCGTTTCTGGGTTATTAAGTACAATTTTTGTAAAAGTTTGTAAACAAAGCGATAAATGAACGAAATAGAAAAACGCGGTACATTTTAATTTTCAAAAATATCGTTTCGAAAAGGAACACAGAGAGAGAGAGAGAGAGAGAGAGAGAGAGAGAAAGCGGGGAGAGAGCAAAAATACAGACATTTAATCAGGTACATATCGTATTGAGTATTGCACATGTGTACATATTACACGCCACGTTACATATGTATATTCATAAGCGCATATATGTCATATACAATGTACACTGTACATTATATGTATAACATACACATTTGCTCAAGTCTTGCGCACCATCTATCGGAAGAAGATGGTACAGTATTTCATTAGAATTGTTTCGCCCCACTATTCAGCTTTCGTGAATTTCATCGGCAGAGTAGAATGTGATTTGAAGATGGCGATACAGGAGTAGGGTTGAGCGGACGCTTCGTAAGGAAGCCACTTTTTTAACAGTAATAGCTGAAATTTCGATCGCTGTTGTGTCTGGTGAGTAAAAAGTGATATCGAAGGAATTTTGAACAAATTTCGAGTGAGATTTGAGTAGAACATGAATGGGCCGGAGATTTCCATCGGTTGAGCAACGAAATCTCGGGATACGTACTTACACAAGACATGTGTACGTACGTATGTACGAACCGTTCCTCTTTCCAGGCTGAGAAGTTCAATACGGCGCACGAGCATGTGTCACGTCGCAATCAAACGAGAGCATGAGTTCTCTAGCGACCGTCTGTATGCGAACAGGAATATTTATGAGCATATAATACACATGATCATACCAATTTGTATTTGTGTACTCGCGCGAGATCATAAAGTTGATTCAAACCAGAGACACGAAAATGGGCAAAAATCTGAAGCGTAATGGTATCATCGATTCATCTCGTTTAATCTAGTAAACAAAAAGTAGAAATTTTTCGCTTGAAATGAATTTATATGTAAATTGATTGTAACGTTAATCGACTGAGAATTGAAGAAGTAAATACATATTATTTAATTTAATATGAAAAATGTCTGTAATTTATAATTAGTGAAACAGCGAAGTAACAGTGAAAACGGTAAGATGGAAAGTAAACACTGACATCAATCGATGATACATATCTATAATATGGTATAACAATTGGTTCATGTGCTTGTTCTAAATGACAATAATGCATACATACTGATAGATTAAAGACAGCAAAGAAATACCTGCGGTATTTCTCTTGGTTTCTTTCAGATGGTGGCGGGTTCTTTGCTTTTCATGCTAATGAAGGGAACAATTCCAAAGGGGACAGACCTCAAACTACTAACACAATTTACTAATTGAGGTGGAGATGGATTGTCTTTGTACATATATGTATATATACATGATATATATATATCTGCAATTGCCAAGTATGAAAGAGGACAAGCGATTATGGAATACCAAATGACCAAGCAGTACTCTCGTTCGCGTAAAGTTAATACGCATGCGATCTAGTCAAGAAAAGAAGACTTAAACTTACTCCTTAAAGAAGAAATTATAACATTTTGTCATATAAAAGAAGATGATGCAATCAATCCAGAATATGCAAGCTTAAATATAGAAGAAACATAATAACTGACTTGAATTGCGAATGTTGTTCCAATCGTACCTTCAAAGTATTGCAAACAAAGACCGTATTTCTGGAAAATTGAGAATCGTGCATCAGATATCGCATATGAATAACAACACACAGGTAACTCCATTGTAATGAAATATCAATAACGTACCGATTCCGCTAAAATTTTATTACCAAAGGGAATATGTTACCAAAGAAATCATTAATCGAGCACTTGAAAAGCATCTGTGATGGAACGCGTGTAAACACATAAGTATATGGTTTAATCTTATAGTAATGTGTCCTGCTACACACACACACACACACACACACACACAAAGATTAGATGACCAATTTGAGGGGGACTTGGTTTTGATCAATTATGTAATGAAGAACGTACTGCATGTCAATAATTTTTATGCAAAAGGTAATGTACTGTAACAAATCTCGAAGTAAAAGTAACACTCGCCACCCTGAAAAGGAGTTATTAACCCATGGAAAATTATGATGCCTTTATCGACTTACTTTCGTTCGTTGGTGTCAGCATTTCCTAATTTAATGCCAAAAAAAAGAGAAAGATACGAATTTTCCAAGTATAATTTTAAAGATTTATATTTCGTGACAAACGATAAATTTTAGTGTAAAAGAAGAACGATGCTTTTTGTTCATATCGAATGGTCAACACGGTTGATTTGATGTACGTTATCATCGGACGAACAATCGAAAACGAAAGACTAAGTGAAAGAGAGAGAGAGATCGAGTAGGCAAATGAAAGGGTGGGGTTTAGAACAATTAGTATATCGTGATGGAGAAAGCGAGAGGTAGAAGAGGCATAAAAGAGGGAGAAGAGATATAAAGTTCTCGAAAGATTCGCGTATAGCAAAGCTGGTATCTCTATCTGAATAAATAACTATTTTATTGACAATGATTTTATTGACAAATCGGTGAGTATCGAATTCTCCTTTGAAGAAACGTAATCTCTGAAGATAACGGGGAATTAGCGTAGTAGCGGTAGTCGCAATGGGACTCTGTTAGTTGAAAGAAAGTAGAGCGAATGACCGAGTTGGAGGAAAGAAGGACGAAAAATTATAGACGAGAAAATTGAAGGAGGAGGGTTGAAGAAACGAAAAAGGTATGGAAAGAGTCTGAAGCAGGATGAGGAGGATGTCTGGCTGGGTTAAGGGGTAAAATTCAGAGCGATATCGACCGCGAATTGCGCTTGCGTGGAAAAAGGCGCGCAATCGCTGTCGAGGAAGCAGCGTACCGCCTTGAGGAACGCTCGTTCCTTAGTCAGCTTAGTCAGTCGATCTTCGCGACGGCCATCACCGACGGACAATAACCCTGTTGTTCTGCCGTACTTTCTTTATATGACCTCTTGTACTGATATCAATCATTTTGTCGGTCTTTGTTGTTTTTTCTATTCCCTCTTGTACTGATATCAATCATTTTGTTGATCAGAAGGAAAAGCTCCGCGTATTCTCATTCTCAGTAAGTTGGTCGATTTCATCACGTAACCATTCGGCTGAATTCTTTGATTCTTCCGCGAAAACTAGGTAAATTGTTGTTCTTCGACTATCGGTTTTACCGCTGTTTCATTTCTTCTGGTATCCTTGTATCCTTGTAACAGCCGCGGTGATTCCAATGCGCGCACAGACGAAACGCGCATTTACGGATAGCTACCACGTGAAAAGAAAAGCTGTCATTAGTAAATATGCACCGAAGGAATTGTAAGTAAGAAGGGAAAAAGAACGCGCCTAGTTATTTCCATGATATTAGCTTTTTTCGTATTTTTTTCATTAGCCGACTCTTTTAATTTCTGAATTTCGATTACGAATATAGGATTGGTAAACGATTATGACTATGATTTAAGGATATTCACAACGACACGTAAATTTCAAACAAGAATAAACGTATCACGCGATGCACGCTTGTTTGATGCAATACGTAAAAAGTTAATGCAATAGACTGTGCAGACGAAGGAAAGAAAGAAAAAAAAAGGAGTTAAAGAACTAAAGAGAGGAGAAACGCGAACAAAAGTGGGAGAGCAGAATAGAAGGAAGTGAGAGTGGGAGAAGAGAGGAAATATTGAAACGATAAGAATACGATAATCGACTATAGTTACTTTGAACAGACGTGTATTGTTTCGCAAACTCCGTTGCTCCTAGTTCTTGTTATAACAAATAAATCGAAAATTTTCCTCCAGAACCAAAGTAGAACCGATGATGAACGCATTGTACGATTTTAACATTGATGTGAAAATAAAAACAATCACAATTGACGTGTGTTTTGACAAAAAAGGAAAGAAAGAGAAAGGTAAAGGGTGAATCGCAAGTTGAGAACGTAATTGTGTAGGATAAAAGAAAAATAAAAAGTTAAATGGCCACAGTCGATATGCAACAAAACGTTTTAAGTCAAGTAGCTGGAAGCGAACAATCGCAACAAGAGGAAGTTCAGCTTACCGAATTATTACCAGTGAAGCAATCGCGAATAAGGGAGAATGAAATTTTTAAACATATGAACACAAATGCTGATGCAACCGATGCTTTGAAGATACTTCGAAGTTTCACAACTGCCGATAGTTGCTATAACAACGATGAACATGAACTTTACTCGCGAAATTTGTCTCTGTGCCGAAAAATCGAGCAAAATGAACAAGAGAAACAAGAGAAACAAGAGAAGGACAAACAGTGCCGAGAAGATAAACTGCGAAAGGGAATTGCAGAGTACGATAAAAAAGTGATCGATAGCACCGAAATCAGAAAAGAAAAAGAAAGAAACAGTGTTCGAAGATTCGAAAATAAATCGAAGACAAAGAAAAGAAAATACAAACATTTCGATAAAAAATCTATGATTGGTTGTGTAGTAAAATCTACGAAGAAAAGAACGATCGTTCGTACGGTAGAAAATACTAAAGATCAAAGAGATGAAGGAAATGGCGACGATGGGATGAAACACCCCTATAAATTAGGAGAAAACGCATTCCTCGAAGATGAGAAAGGAAATTACTTATCGGAGAATAACGAACAGGTAGAGTCAACAATTTATTTGGATATAGACAAGAATAGTGAGTTAAATGATGACGTTTACGTGTTTCGCCGTGAGTTGATAGATGGGGAACAAGGACAAAAGATAAACTTAAGAAACGTGAAGAAAACGTACGAAAACGAGAATTCTGCGAGGACTACCGATGGAACGTTATTCAATCGAATAGCGGTTCCTTGTGGAACATCGGTCGAAAATAATATTGATGTAGCAGAAAAACAATTTATTAGCATTGCTGAGAAAAATAGCATACTTGATACGAAAGTATCAAACTCAAAATTGTTACTCGAACATTCGGCAAACGTATCAAAATTCAATTTTCATATAACAACGATGAGTTACCTTGCGGAGAATAAAGATAATAATAATAAGGTTCAAGATGAAGAGAATGCTACGAATTCATTATTCGGACCAGAAGCCTCCAACAGTATAGTTACTACCGAATCAACGTCATCAACATCAACATCAACGTCATCGTCATCGTCATCGTTGTCGTCGTCATTGTTGTCATCATCAACGCCGCCGCCGTATTCAAAGGAAAAGAATACAAACGGCGGCGAGTGCGACCGTGGTAAGGATCAAAGTACCGCTTTGCACGGTATGAAAACTAAACAAGAGAATCAGCAAAAAAAATATTGTTGCGTAGTGTGCGAGGCGCGATTTAAACGTAGCGGAGGTCTTCGTAACCACTATAAGATCGTACATGGTGCGGGACCAATCTTCAAGTGTGACGAGTGCGGGAAAGAATTCCCTATAAAAGAAAGACTAAAACTGCACGTGAGAATACATACTGGCTTCAAGCCGTATAAATGTCCAGAATGCGACAAGAGTTTTGCCAGAGGAGGACAACTGCTGCAGCATCGACGTACTCACAGCCAGATAAAACCATATCGTTGTGGTTTATGTTCTGGCACGTTCAGCTGCGCTGCGAATTTGGCATTACATGTAAAACGACACAACGGACAAAAGGATCACAAGTGTGAAGTCTGTGGTCGTGGGTTCGTTCGACGAGACTCTCTCAGGAAACATTTTGAATGTCTTCACAGAGACGTTAAATCTTTCCTCTGTGTAATCTGCAATAAAACGTTCAAGGGCCACCTATCTCAACACATGAGAACGCATGCACGCGATAGGCCACACGGTTGTGCCACGTGTGGTCAAAGATTTGCTCAAAAATCTCAGTTGACTGTTCACCAGAGAACGCATTCTGGACAAAGACCGTTTAGGTGTTTGGTTTGTTGGCAGGCATTTGCGCACTCGACGGCACTTAAACTTCATATAAGAATACACACTGGCGAAAGACCGTTCAAGTGTGCCGAATGTGACGCTGGTTTCGCACAACTACCCCATTGGAAAAAACACATGAGATGTATCCATGGCAGAAATGAGCCGTACGCTTGCAAAAAGTGTACAAGTTTCTTCAGAATTAAACATGATCTGGAATGTCACGAAAAAACTTGTCATCCTGAATCCGAGACTGAACACGACGTTCCGAATACTCGAACCTCAGATTTAATCACAAACACGATCATGCCAGCATCTATTTCGATGGCCTTACAACCGACAGCGTCCCTGCTTTCCAATGAAATAATCAGCGATAAACCCTCGCCGTCACCCTCCAAATATAGAATAATGACTGTCGAGAGGATGAGATTATTGCTCGCTGTACTTCTTAAAAGAATCAGCAAGCAAGAAAGACTCGACGAACTAGGCTTTGGTAAACGACTGATCGACCAAGTTCTTTACGATTCTCTGATATCCGCTGGCAAAGATCCAGTGGCAAGCAACGGTTTATCCGAACTCGAAACACTCACCAAGAATCTTGAGATATTCCTCAAATGGACTGTACCTAAAGAACATTGGGAACATTTTCGCAGATTGAATAAAACTCCCGAAGATATTTTGGAAACGCTGACTGCTACTTAAATCAAAGTGTTACTCGTTTTAATATCGTCTACGTGGCAATCGCTGGTATATATTTACCAAAGATTAACAAAAATATTGGTCGATACCTCAAATCTTTTCGAAATTACGATCTGATCCTGATTCTAAAGCAGAAGCTTTTTAAATCCAAGACTGCCTTTCTTCAAACGCGGGCGATCCTTGTACCAATTCCTATATTATTATACTTTCCTTCGACGATGATTACATAGATGGACAGTAGGTAGATATAGGTACAGGTGAACAAATAACAGAAGATTTCAACTAACTAAGCGAAACGATACGTATCTGTCAGTGAGCAGGCTACCTAGTAATAATAATCTAATTTTAAGAAACGAAACTATGAGTGATTACTTATTAGAATTTCAATGCATAGACGTTCTTTCATATAGTATAAAATTAGTACTTGCTAGTCCAAAGTGCAAACGCAATATTTCTAATAATAGGCAAGCGACTCGTTATAATCCCCGTATCTACACCGTTTTATTCTTCTTTCCGTATTATGAAAAATCAAATATAAAATCGATTTACGACATAGCATGCATTTTAATGATATTCAGAATCAGTTTTACACTGACTACGTTTTGTAAAAGTAATATCGAGTTGTGTAAAAACTAATAGACCCGATAAATACTTTAATATTTCATCATCTAAAATTGAAAAGTCGGTATTCAATTTGCTTTGTGATAAGTTAGTTATATGTACATCGTGTGCCATGTTGTTTGTTTGTACTTTAAAAACTCGTGCGAACAATATGATAATATACACGATATATAATTTTCGTTGTGATTTATGTGATTCTAAGTGATATGATACTTCAATTTCACGAGTTGTTCCTCGTCAACAAGTATTTAAGTATATCTGCTACCGTACAGATATTTTTAACAATTAACGGGCTACGTTTCCTTCAGGGTGCCATGCGTCATTCTATTTCTTACCCATTGTAATATTAATAACTTTTTTATTTATTATATAATATCGTCCAGATGGGTGTACTACGCGCTGCTCATTTTCATCGCTTGTACAAAAATATGTGATGATATTATGCATATTACGATGATGGCTAATATTATCGATTACGAGCAACAAATTGAAAGGTGTACGTATGGTAATAAATCGAAAATGTATTTGTATTTGTCGTAACGGGAGATATACTTTGTTAATGATGATGATGATGATGATGATGATGATGATGATGATGATGACGACGACGACGACGATGATGATGATGACGACGACGATGACGATGATGATGATGACGACGACGACGACGATGATGATGATGATGATGATGATGATGATGATGATTGATGATGATGATGCTGGTGGTGGTGGTGGTGGTGGTGGTGGTGGTGGTGGTGATGCTGCTGCTGCTGATGATGATGATGATAAGTAAACCGGAAGGGATAACGGGAGGGGGCACAGAGAAAATCATTTAGAAAATTTCATTATTAGAAAATTTCATTTAGAAAATTTTTTATTTCTATAGATTAATATGTAGATATATCTGAATGGTGATACGAGTATCGTAGTTCAAGTTTTTAGGTGATTTCTTACATAATTCGAAGAGGCTAAATACCAATGTAGGCTACTATATGTGTTTGTAGCAATACATATATTCCATGAATTAAACGTAAGCATTTTATATTTATACATACATTCATTGTTGTTATTGCACAAGTATAACGTTCAAGTTAAAGGTATATAAACTTTATTGATTTTCCTTTGTGATATCTTTCTTGCCATTTTTTACTTTTTGTTTGTTTTTTTCCTAGATTATACTATACGTTATTTTCATTTGAATAGAAAGTTTGTGAAAAGAGCAACATTTTCGATCTTTACGTAGAATCTTTTTGAGATCTAAAAAAAGACGTGCGGTGCTATATGGAACTCTGTTGTGTTCGTGGCCCGGTGTCAAACGGGAGCCTTCCAATACCTAAATGCCTTATCGTCGTTATTTCCTTTTCTCATATGTACGTTGTGTAATTCCCGTTAGCGTATATTTATTCGTTTCGGTGCGTAAATCGTGCATATTAACGTTGATATGTTTAATAAATATGCTCGTACGCATAACACGCAAGTACGTCTTTTAAATAGGCATAAGTAAATGTGAGCAGACAATAATGATCAAAGTTGCAAAATTAATATAGTTGAGAAGAATAAAAAATATGTATACACGTATATTACTAATATTACATACGATTAAATATGTTATTTTGTTTTATTAGTATGCAATACAAATAAAAAATATATAATTATACAATTATGTATATTACGTAGTGCGATAATATTATACTAAGTAATAATTATCAATTTGTTAGAAACTTTTCTAATATGTATAATATCCATATGCGAAAAGATACCTCGTACTAGATTAATATTTTATACTATGCAAATGTTTCAAACATTTTTCTATGTATAATTACATCGTGTTGATTTCATAGTTTTACGAGTTTAGTTTATGAAACCCGATAAAATCAAATTTTTGTATAGGTCATTTCGTACGACAAAATGATCCGATAAAAATAATTATTTTCTAACAGATGATGTTTGAAAATTTGAAATAAAGATCGCAACAAAATCATCTATTATTTATTCTATACGTGTCTACGTATTCGTCCTATAAAAATTCAAGCAAGTTTATGTTAGGTACGATAGGTTACTTACACGACGTATGTATGTATGTGACAGGGACTACAGTCGGTTTGGGCTAGTCGCATTGAAATTTATTCCAAAGATGAGAATCTACTTTCTGCTATAGAAATGCAAATAAAGGTTATAGAAGACACTGAATATAGATCGAGGTCGTAAGGCACACTTACATGATTGTAAATACGCATATAGAATTCGAAGAAAGATTTCAATGTTCAAGGATGGTGCTGTTTAAGTGCTCGAATTGCTTTATCTTATATACGTTAAGCGGTGCCGAAATTTTTCATTCAACATTATCTATTGTGTGATGATTGATTACCTGTGTTGTTATATTTTCCATTGCTTCCAATTACGAATGAACTATACATAAAGTCTGCGTTACATTTAATTACGTTCTAATTAACGAGCGATGAATGGATTATTTCGAAACATTTCGAATTATGTATACTTATTATTTTTATTCGTTCTAGTGCCATAACGTAATCTACTTTATTGTGTAGTCAATTGTACAGTTATTTCAATAAAATGCTTTTCTTCTTTATTCAAAAAATATGTACTTTAACATGTAGAAATATATGTATACAAATAGAGTATCATAGTAAAATTAATACTAAAAACGATTGAAATATATTTTGTATATCATACCTGTAACAACAATCTTATATGTAATATAAGTGAAGATATATTTTGAACAAGATTATTGTCATTTGATATTGTCATCATGTTGTTCAAAATCAGTGTATTCCCAAAAAAGCAAGAAGTTCTCTCTTAAGTCTATTTGTAAGTTGCTTATGTTCAAACACTGAAAAATTACTTTAGGTAATTCATATTTTTACATGCTGAATGTGCAAAAAAGATAAAAGTTATAAAATCAGAACAATTTTATCGGAATTTGAAAATAGCTGTCATGCTTTTACTATTCTAATTATAAGAATAGGAAACTCACATTTTCTTTGTTGTCATATTTAAACTGTATTTCGTGATTGTTTAAAGATACTCGTGAAATATTAGATGTTATTCCCCATATTTGTATTCCACCCAAGATAATTTTTTCATTAAAAAAACTCTTCATTACTTTGGCAGTGGATAGAGTATCATTTTCAATGGTGAAGACTGACCACACAAATTGTTCCTTTTCCAGCGAATCTATAAATACACATGCACTCGTTAAAACAAGCTTATGTAAAATTTAAATAATTATATAGAAAAGGATGTGCTTCATCGTTCTTGTTGATCTTGATATATGTTGTCGAGGTCAGCATTCTGAGTAATTTCATTTTTACGCGCATATGACCACTGTTCAACTTTAGTTTCCGAGAGTATTTTGATTACTAGGCAATAAATAAAAGAAATAATTACTGTTTTATTTTTTGAGGCTGTCGTAATCGTATTACCGACGAGACAAAAATTCTGTTATAGACCCAGCATAATGTTCCATGTGAACATTATGTTCAATGAAATCAATTAGATGGTCTCTCCTATATTATTATTATAAATTTCATATACATTTGTTGTCTAACCTCAATCTTACCCGAACCAGCCCAAACCAACAATCGAACCGAAATCTAATATTAAAAACATCATATATATTTCGCAAAACTAAGACCGAACGGCGGTCAATGAAATCAGTAAGGTGTATCCTTTTCTATAGAAATTAATACTACTAACTATCGCACCAATGCAATATATACCTAAACTATCGCCATCATCCCAATATAGTTCTCCTTTTGCCTTTTTCACATGATCCAATGTAATCAATAATTCGAAATTATTCTTTCTACTGCTTGTTGTAGTAACGGCTGGCTTTTGTACTGGTAAAATGGATCCTCCGCGAATCATCAATGGTATAGTATCCAGTGGCGCATTCATCGTGTAATATTTACCCAGCGCGAAGACGGATTCTTTTGTATAAAAATTATACCACACTCCATGTGGTAAATAAGCTGATACTTTCGTTTTGTTCTAATAATCAGGAATGGAGCGCATCAAAGAGAAATATGACTGTTTTAACTATTTATATATTAGTGACTTATTAACATGAACCTTAACTTACTTCTTCTAAAACTGGAATTATCATTAAAGAACTACCCCATAAGAACTGAGTGTCGATATCGTATGTGGTTGAATCGTTCGAGTATCTAAAAGAATGTTAAATTTTACAAGCACTCTAAACAGATCGTATATGGTCAATACGCTTACTCAAAGAATAATGGTCGCGCTACAGTTTCTCCAAATTTATGTGCCCGAAATAATAACATATATAAATAAGGTAACAACCAGTAACGTATTGTAAGGGCACGCTTTGATGATTTTATTACTAAATCGCCCATAGCAACTGGATCTTGTTCCTATAAATGATATATGATAACACATTAGACATATCGTATGAAGGAAACAATTGATTTTAATTGTATTCATGCAGTAAGAATTCATAAATACAAACGATTGTATCGTCAGAATTATGATTACGAGAAAAAGGATAAAATGCACCAAGTTGCATCCAACGATTACATAATGCCGCTGTTGTATTTCCATTAAATCCACAAATGTCAGCACCAACCATTGGTATTTGGTAAAAATTCATCAACAATATTGCTGGAATACTCATTTTTAAATCGTGCCTAATGTATGTAACGTAAAATGCGAATATTTAATAAATATTTATGAATATTTATGAACACTAGGTGCAACAATTACCATGAGGAATAAACATCTCCTGTCCAATGACCAGCATAGTGTCCATGACCCACCCAAGTTGAACGCGATATTATAAATGGTCTTTTTCGTCGAATATTGGTCAGTGCACTGTGTACATTACCAATGTTATGTAATTTAACGATACGTGTTTCTATTTCACTTATAAGTTCTTTTATGATTAATAGCGTACTTACTAATTCGTTGCTATTGCTTGACTTGTGCCATAGGTATTATGAAGATCATAATGAAGACCTAAATAATGCTTAGCGTTCATGCATAATGTTTTTGTTGCGAGTATGTTTCCTATAACGTTCGGTACATATTTCGGATAATCCAATTTATTTTTTGGACATCCACTTTTATGTCCATCATAAAAATTAGATGGTTCGTTCATATCCTAGCAGTAGATAAAAACCGCAAAGCAAAGATGAATATTATTAACGTAAGAAATTTTTATTTTTACTAATAGATAATAGAAAATATGTATGCATACGATCCAAGCACCGTCATATGCAAAACTATCATGCATGTCGCTCATCATGTGGAAATAATAGTTTTGCGTTTTGGGATTCGTAAAATCAGGCCACACAGTAGAAACAAAATTCCACGTCTTGCCAACAAATGGCTGATCAGTTGCTCCATCTTTTATAAATATATCTTCTTTCATACCTTCATCATATGGCAAATAAGTTCCGTTCTTTTCAGAACCAGATATTCCCGCGTCGATCAAGGGAATATAATGCATTCCTCTCTACAATGTACAGAATGTTATGCAACATATTAGATTTGTATATTTTTTACAAGTATATACAACTTCAAATCATACCGAATGTATTTCATTCACGAATTGTGGTAACTCCTTAAATGTTTTTAGATTATACGTGAAATCGTTATTTTTATCCATGTAATCTAAATCATTCCATTGAGTATCCTGAAAATAAAATAAATGAATCAAAACAGTTAAACTTCATCTATTATATATTCGTTTAAAGAATATGACTTTAATGATTTATGTAAAACAAGATACAAATGGAATTCCCGCTGCTATGGTTCTATTCCATATTTCCTTTGTTTTTTCTAAGCTTCCATATCCGTATCTGCACAATTTTGGAAAATATAATAAGAATGTAATAACAATTATTTTACAATGAGATAACTTTCCTACCTGCATAAATGAAAACCAAGGGACCAATATGGAGGGAGAAATGGTTTGCCTATTATCTCAGAATATTGTTTTATGACATCTGTCGGGGTTGGACCCAGAAAGAAATATATATCAAAAACACCCCCAATAGTTCGAAAGGTAATAGCAGGCGATGGTTGTAATATCACATCTAAAAATAGCGGACGTTATGATACATATTTCAACGAATTATATAATATAAAGAATAGATTACTTTTAATATCATTTACCCATTGCATTACTATTGAGAAATAAAAGCCCGTGAGACTTTCCGGAATTTTCAATTATGAAATAGAAGGGATGAGACCCATATAAATTTGCCTAGATTTTGGAAACCTTATCTTTATGAATATATATGTTAAAAAATGTCAAATAGACACAAAGTATAAATTTAAATAATGTCTTAAAATGAATCAACGTACATTTTCTATGGGTGGTTGATCTTTGTTCAATAATGTAAACATTTGCCAATTAGTATTCAATTTTAGCTTTGTTTTATGTTCGCCAATACCATAAATATTATGGCTCGGCAAAAGAGCACTTATCTGTAAAAACTGATCAGCAAATATGAAACCTCCTGTATTAATAGAGTCAAATCTGGATATGAAAAAAGAATAAAAATAATTGTATTGTATATACATATATATATATACATATATACATAGCTGTCCAGTTTATCTGTGAACAGCTAAATATTTTGAAAAATATAAAAGATATGTAAAAATGATTCAGATAAAGATAAGAATATTAAGAGTCTCATATCACGTTGGTATTTATATGACCTTGAGATGACCCTGAAATGCCCTGTGAAGATTATGTTGAAGTTTTTAAATGAATCTCTATATTTTTTATTACATATTTTTATAGCTGATATTAAAACACTTTCAGAACCCTGCACACATATGTATTTCGTATAAGATAATTTCGAAATATAAAACGATAAAGTTACCAATGTACTGCCGACATTGTAATAAAAAATATGGATGAAATTTTAACGCAATACTCTTAGGTCATTTCAAGATCATTTCAAGATGATATATCAAAAATACCAACACTAATGTGTTCCCTGATATGCTCAAACATTTGTCTGAATCAATCTCTTGTATCTTTCATATTTTTTTGACATATTTAACTGTTTATAGATAAACTGGACACACTATATGTATATATGTTCATACACATATAGGACAAAAGTGACACAAAATTCAAATATTAGTCACAAATGTTACTCACATCACTGTATCATCTGAGGTTCTGTACACTTTAAAACCAGGTTTAGTATTGTCAATGTCTAATTTGTATTTTGCATTAATGTTTTTTTGAAGAAATGGTTTGGGATCTGCTCTGATAGGCCATGGTGGTTCATATCGTTTCTTAAGAGGATCATATATTTTTATACGTAGAATAGAATCATCTATGGTGCTAGTTTCTATTTTAACCAGTGGTAGGTCATTTTCATAAAAGGAGCTTTTTATTTGTTTGAGGAATCCAAAAAAGTTGTTTCCTTTTTTGCTAAAATTTTGATACCTATATATGCTCCAATCACTTGGATAATAACAATATGGAACATTCAAAGAAGCAGGTCTTATCGTTGACATTTTTTTGTTAAGGGAATTCCAGCAACAACCTCTATTTCTACAGGATAATTCGGATACTTCATCTTCAGGATGACAATCAAAGCGTAATGTAGCAGGAATGTTGTTGCACTGCTCCTAATGAATAAAAGTTATAAAACGATGATTATTATAACCTCCAATCATGCTTCTTAATTATAATATTTGAAACTCACTTGTAAAATTCTAGGAAATCTCGATATTATGTCATGAGATTCTATATCATATTCAAAATTTTCTTTCTTAGATAATATCATAGAATTATTAACCAGTTTGTAACTGGTACTCTGTATAATTTTGTCATTTCTATAGATTATATTCATTTCATATTCTTCTATAATAATGCATTTGTTTTGTTGTATAAACACTATTGTTACACCAAGCAGAATAACAAACATGATCAATTTTAGAAAATTATATGTTAATATATATTTGGAATATCTATCTAAAACCTTATTTCTTGGTACAAATTGTTGTGTATCTTTCACATTCATTTCTATTGTTTTAATAAATTTCTTGATTCCGTTAATTCGATAATTAACTTGTGTATTTTGTATATCTTTGAGCATTGAATAGGCCACCACCTTTAATCAGATAATTAGATAGAATTAGCTTGAAAATAAGAAAGTTAGTAAAAACAGTTAAAAGGACTAAAATTTACGCAACTATCTAGTAAAAGGTAATCTAAGATATTTAACCATACAGATATATCTATACTATAAAGTAATATATAACCTTAAGAACCATGTACAAAATATAACTATACACTTACTATCAATGCATATAAGAAACAAGAATTTTCGTTATTTTTACACACTTATGCACGCTTTAATTCGTCAAACATGATTATCTTCTACAATAATATATTTAACTAAATCTATCGTTATATGTATTTTATTAGTATTGAAATGTTTTCTTATATACGATATGAAAATCCCACTTATCATCGAGCATTATTTTGTGCAGAGAGGGAATGAGAATGCTCACTGCTCACGCTACTGATATGTAGATATTTAGGTAGGTACACGATACACGACGATCGCGTTTGGAGGGACCGTTTTATGACGAACTCTAACAATAAACGTCTCGCATTAGATTCACATATCTTCGTATCTCATATTAGTGAGACAACATTAATATGACGATAAAACTTATCAACTTTAATATTTTGTTAATTAAATATTTCATTAACATAGTGAGATTTTTCTGATTAAAATGAGACCACGATGTTATATAATTCGATTATATTGATTGGCCTCATGAATTTATGAATCTTCCTTTTCCCATCGTCAGTCGGTCGCTCTGATTTGTAGCTGGACAATTTCCAGCTAGTTTTTAGCATGATTGATCTGTTTTACACGCGAATTAAGAATATTCCCAGTAATTTTTTGTTGTCCTTTCCTAATTTTCTTGTATATATATATTCTAAATTTTAATAAATAAATTTAATTAAATATTCTATATTCAAAATTAAGCGATAAACGTAAGAGTTTGAATAATTCTATGGTTAGTAGTAGTAGTAGTATTTGTTTACTGCATTGGACTTTCCTCCATTACGATCTTAAAATTAGATGAACATTTAGTGATAATTATACTTATTTCTATTTTATATTATGCTTATTGACATATTATTTATGTATAATTAGTGCTTATAGTGGTTCAAGTTTCTAATGGTTATAAATGGTTAAATACGTTTACTTTATTCTACATTCTATACAAATATATCATAATAAAATTTTTAACACATCATATCGCACATTATCATACTTATACTGACTTCGCAGTATATTAAAAGGAATGGACATTTATTAAATGTATAAAATATATTAAGAAAGAAAAGAAGACAATATTTTACATTTTTTATACAATTTTAATACACACATACATGTTCTTGTAATATAAATATCACATTTTTTCTTTCAAGTTATATCAATCTCATAGTTGTTTTTTATTTTTTCACATTGTTCAATAATTTCTGAAATAAAAAAAATTAATTTGCACAATACAAACGCCATACAAAAATATACGTCACTTAGAAAAACTTACTTTGAACAATCGCCTGTAATGTCAAAACAGTTGATGATTCTGGTAGTTCTGTTAAAAAGTTTTTTCCCTCGTCGCAACACTTAGCCAAAAGTGGATCCAATGGTAGAGAACCCAAAAATTCTATATTCAATTCTTTAGCTATTGCACGACCACCACCTGTTAATGCTGGGAATATTTCTACAGAATTCTACATAAGAAAAAGGTGTTCATAAAAATAACAATAACACTTCAAGTTACAGTAACATTATCTAATGAACTTAAACATTATCTTTTTCATACTTACTTTACAATTAGGACACATAAAGATACTCATATTTTCAATAACACCTAAAATTGGTATATTCACTTTTCTGCAAAAATCAATTTCTTTTCTCACATCTAATAAAGCAACTTGTTGTGGAGTTGTTACTATTATTACTCCTGTAATACCAGTATCTTTAAGATATGAAGTTGCTGATAAATGCTCATCTGATGTACCAGGAGGTGTATCCAAAATAAGATAATCTAATGATCCCCAATCTACTTCTGATAAAAATTGTCTAATCATTCCTAGAAATAATAAAATGAACAAGAATGTATATGAATAACAGTAACAACAATTATTATTATTAATAAAAATATTTATAATTTCTGCACATGTATGGGAAATAGAAGTAACTATAAATCAAATACCATTTTTCTTGGGTCCTCTCCATATCACGGCATCACTTGGACTTGTAAGTAAAAATCCAATAGACATTAATGACAAATTGTCTTCGATATACTACAAAAAGGAAAGCGAAATTAATAAACGAGTTCTGTTAATTTTATATAGACTCATATTTGGAAATATAAGTTAGAAATTAATGATATTTCCATTCACATTTATTAGTATTTTTGTATTTTTTAAAATGAATGCTACATATTCCTAAAGTTTGATTGTAACTTTTTGACAACAGCTTTGAAAGAAATTAAAACATGTTAAAAAGTGTTGAGTTTTCTATGACTTTTCCCTATATCATTTTGGAGTGCCATTAGAAAGAAATTATACTTTGTAATTATACTAGTCAACTGTGACAAAAGTTGTACAGTCTTATAATAGAGTGTGCTAAATAATAAATTTTACTTTACTATTTTATTCTAACTTTACCTAGAACAGCATTACAACCCAGTTATTAGAAACACCCTGTATAACATTACTGTATACAAATATGGCACTACATATTTATCTGAATTTGTTTCCATCTATAAAAACTTACCACTGGCGACCATCCTGATCCACTTTGATGAACTTGTTCTCCTCTCACACCTAATACTCTTGGTTGAGATGGTCCACAAATATCAATATCTAATATTGCAACCTACAAAATTTATTATTTTAAATTATCATTCCCCCAATTAAAAATCTATAAAATCGAGTTTTATATATGTTATAAACAATTTCTTTACTTATACTTAAGGTTACAAGTACATCATATAGAATATTAAAAGCTTAATATATAATCAATGATCAAATAAGAAACTGCTATAGGATAATATAATAAATGTATGATATATATATATATATAATTAAAAGAGTGTAAGTATATTCTTTAGCATAAATTGTATACTATAAACTGTAACTATTGCTAGAAATTGCTATGTTGATATATACATAGAAAACAATATGGATGTTTTTGCTACAAGGAGGGTAAGCATTTTTGATATAATATTAACTAAGATAACATTTAATTTATATTGTAAAACATATTGCATAGAAAGTAACAATACTTTATAAAGTAAATATTTAAAATAATTATTTCTTACAATTTTTATGTTAGAAAGATACATACATTTATATCAGCATTGCTTGCTGCCAAGAATCTGGATATTAATGACGTTATAGTACTTTTACCAACTCCCCCTTTACCAGATAACACCAATAGTTTATTTTTAACTGTAGAAAGCCTTTCTTTAATAAGATCTAAAGTAGGATCCGATTGTTTGGTAATACCAGATGCGCATATCACTTGATTCGGACAACCAGCACATATTGATACCTTCCCAGCATCTTTATTTGCGGTACCAGGACAATCTATAAAAATGTTATTACTTGTCCACTATATAACAAATAAAGTTTTACTAATATTTTATATTCATGCTAGATGTACAGAATTATTACATTCAATTTCTATAGAAACCATTATAACAACAATTATAATAATTCAAATAAATCAAGTAGGTACATTTGAAGATGTTGCTTATTTTTTAAATCTGTATAATTTATAATGCTTTGAGTACATCGAAACAAACATTGAAATTACAAACACAATATAATATAACCTTACATATAAATAACAAACGTATTACTAAATCAAAAGTGATTCTTCGCACATTTAAGTTAGTTATTGTATGTAATAATTATAATACCAAATTATAGATGATATATTCAATATTTTGTGAAATATTTTTTGCTGCATATATACTTACGTTGTGGTATATCACCAGGTATATCTGCCATGTTGGATAATAACCAACTAAACTAACTGCGATTAATAATTGTTCAAATAACGGATGAAAAGATAACGTCTAAAATGTATCTGAAAATATTTTGTATTTTTTAAAAAAAGTTTAGTGATTTCTCGATACTATTCCATTTTATGCTAACTAAGGATTAAATCTCAAATTCATCATCATTACAAAATTTAAATGAGATGCGATTTGAAATTTTCTCTTTATTTTACCATTATTAGTTCCTGACCTTGGTTAAAATAAGTGCAATATTTTCTCTTTTAACGTATTTTATTTATGTAAAATTTAAAGCAGTTGCAATTGTGGAGTACATCCAATGTACCAATTTCTTACATTGAACCGATAACATTATGCTGTACGAGTAATTTTGACGGTGGTTATAATTTGTCTTGGCGTCCCAGTATGGATTATAAAAATGTTGCAATTCTACCCTTGTAAGTTTTCGATACATTAATATTGCTTCATTTAATTCATGTCTCAAAAAAATGTTTTTAATTAATTATTATAACAATTTTAAATAATTATGTTTTTGAATGTTTTTAAAAACAAATGAAATATTACAACGAAGTAAATGCATATAGATATTCATCAGAGAGAGTGAGAAACGAAACTTTGCGAATTATTAGGTAAACGCCATATCGGATTCTATACTAATAGAACGCTATATTTTGTTAATCTTGTTACTAGTCTTGTTTTATTATGAATTCTATATGAATGTTCTATGTGAAATTCTATATTATGAATGTAGTTTTACGAATTTTAGAATCAAATATATCTCATAAATTCTATATGGTATTTAGGTTTGAAAATTGAGGTAATAAATGCAAAATGCGGAATGATATAAAAACAAACTGAATAATTTGTGGAATTTTGTGTATATAACGCAAATAATACTTACTTTTACATGTCTAAATATTTTTGTTAAGGAATAATTGAATATGATTTCGATTAACTTATACTATTGTATAATATATGTATAAAAATGTGTGTTAAATTAACAATATACAATTTTATACTACAATAGATAGTGTTTCATAGAAAAAAGAAAGGAAAGGATATATCAAAATATATGTAGTCAAATTTTATTACTATCTGAATACTTTTGGAAGCAACTTTAGTAAGTTAAATTGCATGTATATGTTATAATGTATATACTAATAATAAACAAATATTGTAATAGAGACTCTGAAGAGAAAGTGCAATCCGAACAATACAATACCAGTCGAAGGCTTTGTGAAAGAATAAATGATGAAAAATGATAAAGAATGAAATGTCAATTTTTGGAGAAATGAAATAACATCGAAATTAGAAAGGTTACTTCAGGAAACTGAAAAATTGCAAGATTGTCATTCTGCTTTAGATAAAGCTATCAAAGACATTGAAGATCTATTACATATAGCAGAAAAGTGTCTTCATCATAGAGAAGCTAGGAAAGGTATGTCAAATAAGTTTGATAATAAATACAGTACCAGACAAATGAATCGGACAGATATTTTTTTGTTTCCCTACGCTGTGACATTGTTGGTAGGAGAAGGCCCCTCTATGTTTTGTTTTCTATTAGTTGAAAGCTAACTCACGAGGAAGTTAGACGTAGATAATTACTCTATATTACGTATAAGGTAGGTTTTATTCGAATTTGTTTGGACAAAAGTATTCGGACGTTTCATTTATGAGTGTAATTTATTTTTTAATATTGATATATTTGTTAAATTCTTTTTTTGTGCTTTTATTCTATTCTTGCGAAGATGGTGCGAGGACAAAGTTTACCGAAATATATGAAGGAACAAGTTGTAAATGCTTTACAAAATGGTGAATCCATATCTGACGTTTCCCGACGCTTTAACATCACAAAACAAACTGTGTACTGCATTGAAAAGCGATTTCAAGAACGAGGACACTTAGAAAAGAAATTCAAGTCTGGCCGTCCGAAAAAGACCTCAATTAGACAAGACAGGCAAATACGACGTCTGTCAATTGCTGATCCCAGGAGGACTGCAGTAGAGATCCATAGAAGTTTAATTGAAACTGACGACTTGGATATTAGTGTGCGTACAGTACGACGTCGTCTAATGTCTTTGGGGTTACATGGACGGCATGGAGTGAAGAAACCATTGATTTCGAAAAAGAATAGGATGGCCCGACTTAAATTTGCTCAGGAACACCCACCTTCATTGGTCAGTAGAAGACTGGTCCAATGTACTTTTCAACGATGAAAGTAAATTCAAATTATTTAGATCTGATGGAATTCAATGGGTACGTCGACCAAAGGGTCAAAGATTCAACGTGCGTTATCAAATTCCCACAGTAAAGCATGGAGGTGGAAGCATTATGGTTTGGGGATGCTTTTCCGGTCACGGCGTTGGTCCATTGCGGCAAATTAAAGGTATAATGAAGAAGGAACAGTACGTAGAAATATTAGAGACAGACATATTGCCTCATGCAAGGGAAATCATGGACGAAAATTGGACATTTCAACATTATAATGATCCCAAACACGCCTTTCGTGCCGTGAAAAATTGGATTCGTGTAAATAATGTGAACGTTCTTAAGTGGCCATCGCAAAGTCCGGACCTAAATCCAATAGAACATCTTTGGAAACATTTGAAACTATCCATAAAAAATGGAAAATTTCTAAATGCTCCCAAATTGTACAACACTCTTTGCCAAAAATGGCAAAACATTACTCCTGCTACATTAAATAGTCTTTTGCAATCTATGCCCAAAAGAATGCAGGCAGTTATTGATTCTAGAGGTTATTCTACTAAATATTAATTTATTCTTTTATTTTCATGAATAACATTCGTTTATATTATAATTTTCTCAAGATATAAGTTTTGTCCCAATACTTTTGTCAATCAAATTTTTGTTTATTGTTCAAAATATATATTTTAATGTTACAATTTGTTAAATTGGTTTACATACGTTATTTATCACCCTGACCTTCATAAACTGCTCAATTCATTTTATATTAATATCGTGACTTATTCATAAAAACTAAGAGAAATCA
>JACXIV010000124.1:0-30749 GCA_014737475.1 Bombus confusus
AAGGTACATAGCTAAGAAAGGTTTCGTCAAAGTCTCTGAGATGTTACACATGAACAGATTCGCCTTAGTTTCTTTGCTAAGTCAGATACACAAAATATTATTAAATCGTTTCGTTCTTTTTAGTATGCTTAACAAACCATGTAAGATATGAAGCCGATTGCATCATTTTACATATCTCAGGAATTTTATACGTGCAATGTTTTTTATGCATTTTTATGTTTATGACCAATGATACATAATGCATATACATATACATATATAAAGACTCTATATGTATACATATATACTTGTTTTTCTATTTTACGTGTTGCATTTTAATTTTGAATATTTCTAAAGCTATTTTCAAATTTTTAAAGAAGAACCTACAGTTTTCATTACGTACTAGTGCAGCCAATATAGAAATGTTTTCAAAATTACTTGCATTTAATGCGTCAGCCATTTTCGGGATGTGAACTTTCGGAATCATGTCGCTAACAATCGATGCTAGCTAATTAACAAAGTAACCCAAAGTGTACCTATATGTATATGTATACGCCATATATATGTGTGTGTATGTGTGCTACAGTATTATTTCACTGTTTCAAATCTTAAACCAATAAGTATTTAAATATTAAAAAATATTGAGGCCGTTTACATCAAACCATTTTGTATAGCATACTTCAACAATTCCACGTGTTCAGCACGAGGCTGGTTGCATCAAACTAACATGCAACTAACACAAAGAATAGGGATCATTTCTATTATATTTCTATTTATTTTATAGCGGGAAAAATATTCCAGTTATCCAGGAAACACTTGAAACTTCTCGCGACAAAGTTTACGAATGGAGTCGAGTAACAAATTCAAATTCATAATGTTAAGCGAAAATCGCAAAACTATCAAGAAGATCAATTTCTATATCAACGTGAAATGAAAAGTAGATAAATTGAAAATTTAATTGAAACTTCATATTATGAAACTCGAGAACGTCTGCATAGAAAGATCTAATTTTTTAAGGATACTCGCTGTCAATAATTGGGGAGCTGGTAGCATAGCATTATTAAACTATAAATCCACCATCGAATCTAACATGAAGCGAGTGCAGTATCTAAATTACTAAATTTTATCCACTAGATTCTACACGGGCTCCTGCACAGCAGTGGGAATATTTTGAACCAATCCCTCAGCAAGTCTTCAAGCAGAAGGTCAATTATTACCCTTAGAAATTCGATGAATGAAACTAGCATTCTAGTATGTCTTGTAAACTGATAGCGTCCTTCGTCAATCCAGTACGGCAACTTATTCGAAAAAACGAACTGCAGGATAGTTATGACATAACGAAAAAACAATATTCTCCAATTATAAATAGGATAGAAGACTTTCTTAAGGAACTGAAAACAAATTCCTCCAGTATAAAAGAAAATTCGCTCAACTCATTTTCTTAAATGACGATCAATTCAACCAGTCGCTTAGTTGAGGATTATTTGATTTCTACATACATATATGCACATTTTTATCAAAGTAGAGAGAGACAACGCAATTGAATGTACAGTAATAACAGATAACACAGGCAAAATAAATTTTCCCAGTTTAATATCAATGAAAACGTGCAATGTGTACATTATTTTAATTGCGTTAGAAAATCTAGATATCGACACAGAATCGTTATATAGCGTAATTTATATAAGTGATCCAAGTTTACTTAGCGAAATCTGCACCCTTGTAGCAATGGTTCTTGCTAAACAACTTACGATTTGAACCGTATAAACAAAGTAGTGCAATATAGTGTCATACGAGGGGAATCCAGAGTGTAATTTACTTTTAAGGGTTAATGTACAATAATAGAATTGGTATCTGGCAATCCTTAGCAAGTAATGGGAAAGTAGTAGGCGGATGATTATTACAGAGATGTTAAATAAGTAAAACTAAAGTTGGGTGAAAAATAATGGTACTTAGCTCCATGAAATAGGAGATAATATCTATCTACTCGATTAATCTGGTTCTTTCAATGCCGAGAAGAATTCAAAACATCCTGATGAGATTAAGATAGAGTACACCAAACTCACCTACCAACACCTGGTTACAAAAACGGAACAACCCATCTGCAGTAGTTGCAATGCAAAACTAACTACTAGAATGAGACATCATTTAATTTTGCCTTCGAATATGTATTTCCCAACTTTAACTATTTACGAAAATAATTACGATTTGTATGCAAAAAAGGAAGACTACATTTAACCAACCTACCTTCCTATTCAAACGTCTTCTGAGGCGGTGTTTGTTTTGTCCTTGTGGGTTTCAGTGAATGGGCAGATTGTACGATACCTTACGACGCTAAATGTCATAGAATTGTCGCTCCTTGTATGTACATGATGAGATTTGGAACGACGTGCTCGCGTCGTGTGGTTTTGAATATTCTCTGTTACGAATCCTCCTTAGCGAGTAATATCGTGACATGGTACTGAACGTTCCTTGCTGTCCACTCGAATCTGTACACCAGCGTAAGGTAATATTGCACGTGAGCTGGCATTTTTGACACGGCACTAAAAAGAAAGTAAGCTTCAGTTGACATTTACGTACATGAAAATTATTCATTGTTTTGATGTCTAGTGATTCCACAAGTACACACTCCTATACACATTGCACACTCCTTATCGTTAAACATGTGTTAAAATATCTTTGGTATGTAATAGATTGATATTCCTGTATTTTCTTTGCAATTGGTTTCTTTGCTCATGGTTCATAACTCAAAACTAAATTTAACATGAATTTAATAATTATTTTGCAGCAATTGAGAGCTTTTAGCTTAATTATATAAAACGATGAGGATAATACAAATTATTTTTGGAATTTATATTGATTGAATTTTTAAATTAAGAATTTTAAGTTTGGAAGGAATTATGTATTGAAATAAATATTGGATAATATCCATGGAGCTGTTTACTTTTGCATCTCTTTGTTTCGACACGAAGCTCGAAATACTAGTTACGTTGCGAAACCATTATAACTTTTTACATTTAGATAGATGCATTATTGTATAATATATATATTATTGCATAAACTACGATAAAGACCAGGTGTCTTATGTTCAAATAAGGAAAATATAAAAATTTGTTATGCAGTAAGAATATTTTTCAAAAGTCTTGATATGAAGTCGAGATGTTTTGTTTAATGTCAATTTTTTTGTTTAACTTCTGTACATGATAGTAGCAGAGCAAATTGTAATGAAATTTATAATTCTATGTAATAAATAACAACCGAAGATACAAGAGAAACGAGGTTCATGGTACATGTACAGGCAGTTTCTTTTTTATAAGTGCAAGTGTACTTTTTAATTTAGTGCAAAGTAATTATTAGTATAATATAGAAAAATAATGTATTTAAAAGATTTTTTAAACAGAATGTTTTGAACGTTCGTTAATGTGTTGTATATCGTTAATGTTTATTTTGATATGAAGACTTTGTTAACGATTATGTGAAATTCGTGTATAATATAATATAATTTGTTGATCCACACGCATTTAAAGTCTAGCAGATGTGTAAATTGAAATTTATGAACACTACTCAGATATTACAGTGCATCGTTCGGAGAAACGCTTTCATGTTGGTCGTGCCACAATTACTATATCTCGTTAGATTTAAATATACGTATATGCATATATTCGTTTTTGTTACATCGAACGAAAGGAAGACCTATATTTTTTTCGTCTCCGTAAGAATTTAATTTCCATTGACTGTCCATTTCTAAAGATCAATTTCATTGTAAACGTTGATGTTGAAGTGGTTAACACTTCTAAGAAAACTCTACATCTATTCTGACTAGTTTTCTCAATCACTAAAGCCATCGACAGGCCATAGACAAAAGACAACCACATGGCAACCATAGACAAAAGACAGGCAACGATTGCTTCGGAGTTTTCAGTTACTAGGTAACACTGCTAGCGTGCGGATCTGGACCAGCTCAAACTGTATTCATATTTATACATACACTTCTTTGTTAAATATATTTTAATATCATACAATTTATCCACGCGTTCTTCTATCTATATAACCAATAACCACAACAGTTGATGAGTAATCAGTTCTACAAAGCAATTGTCAGTATGGTTTAATTAACTTTTTCTGAAACGATCGGAAACATCTGCAAGCTTCTTAAATTAACATATCAAAATATGTCTTGCTTCTTGCATTGGTACATTTTCAAACTATCAGTTCCAATATGTTAATACGATTTAAATAATATCGTTTATAAATTTTTTATCTTATATTAATGGCAGCTAGAAGAATATTTCAAAGTGTATCGATGAATTTGTCATTTATTTTTGTTCAAACACTTGTAGTTGTACTAACATAATGTGTAATAGTAATGTGAAATTTATTAAATCATTCGCGCTATCTGTAATATTAATTATATTATAGTGTTATTTATATAAAGAACTTATTTATTCAGTTCTTGTGTCTCTTTTGCTATAATGCTCGGATAAACATAAATTCTGCTATCGTTCAAAGTCGGATTATTGTTGTCACGTAATAGGAATAAAATTTTATTCTTGTTATACTTATTGTATAAATTGTTTTCTCTCCGTCACATGCATCAACCGTAAAAAGCAATACCACATTTTTTATTTTAATACAGGCACGTTTTCATAGTCTCGTGCTACGAAGAACGAATCAAATATACTTATTGTTTTCAATAGTATTGCCGAATCGTTTCCGATATTTTCCGCATGAATTTCGTTGTTAAACTTTTTTTTTGTAAGAATGTATATTTTAAGGAACAAATATCATAATTAAGGTGATCAACGGAAAGAATAGCGTGATCCGTGATGTATCAGGCCTGTACGTATGAAACCGGAATTTGCCTATAGATGGCCCTAGCTGATAATGTAGTTACCTCTAAATTGCGTCATTGATGCCAAAAGTCTTTGTTAACATCTCACAAACATTTTCGACTCACAACAATACAAGTTTCATACAACAGCATAGGTTGTAATAGCGTTGAACATGTCGAATTTTGTGCCTGCAAACTATGATTTGCGGACAGCATTGATTTTCTGTTACCATCTGAAGAAAGCTGCTGTAGAATCGCATCGAATGCTTGTCGAAGCTTACGGTGAGCAGTGCTTTGAGTGGTTTAAAAAATTCAGAAGTGGCAATTTTGACGTGAGGAACGAACAACGTGGAAGACCACCGAAAAAGTTTCAAGACAGCGAATTGCAAGCATTGTTGGATGAGGATGACGCTCAAACGCAACAACAACTCGCTGATCAATTAGACGTGACACGAGAAGCCGTCTCCATACGTTTGAAAGCCATGGGAAAGATCCAGAAGGTGGGAAAATGGGTTCCACATGAACTGAATGAAAGACAGCAGGAAAACCGAAAAACCACTTGCGAAATGCTGCTCGCCAGATACAAAAGAAAGTCATTTCTCCACCGAATTGTGACTGGCGATGAAAAGTGGATATATTTTTAGAATCCTAAGCGTAAAAGATCATGGTTAGCTCCAGGCGAACCACCGACATCGACTGCAAGACCAAATCGCTATGGACGGAAGACAATGCTCTGTGTTTGGTGGGATTAGAAGGGTGTGATCTATTATGAGCTGTTAAAACCTAGCGAAACCGTTAATACTGAGCGCTACCGATAACAAATGATCGATTTCAATCAAGCTTTGCGTGAAAAACGACCAGAATATCAAAAAAGGCAACACAAAGTAATTTTGCTTCATGATAATGCACCATCACATACATCAAAACCGGTCAAGGAAACGATCGAAGCGTTCAGTTGGGAAATACTTTCGCACGCGGCTTAGTCACCAGGTTTGGCTCCGTCCGATTACTATTTATTTGCATCGATGGGACACGCACTTTCTGACCAGCGCTTCATTTCTTACGAAAATGTATGAAAATGGCTCGATGACTGGTTTGCCTCAAAAGAGCGACAGTTTTTTTGGCGTGGCATCCATAAATTGCCAGACATGTGGGGAAAATGTATAGCTAGCGATGGGCAATACTTCGAATAAAATATTTTTAATCATTTTCATACAATAAACGTGTATTTTCTGTACAAAAATTCCGGTTTCATATTTACATATCTGGTAAATGATGCCTGCAATTGGTTGTGTTTATATTCACCCAAGGTGGGGATAGCGATGCTGATGTCAGTGGCCTTTCTGTTCTGTGGCCTTCCTGAAGTGTGCTACCACCCATGATTTGCGTAATACTGAAATCGTCGTCGTTTCCAGAGGAATCAATATCGTCGGAACTACCCATATGAATTCTTCTGCCGTTGCTATTGCTGTTCTTCTTTCTTCCTTTTAATATAGGTTTCTTTCTCGATGGTTTCTGATCGGTGATTTTCACGAAAGGGCTGGGAGTTATTCTCGCAACAAGATGTAGTTCTAGATCGAAAGAACAATTAATTACATATATGACGGTTAGAACTGTTGTACAAATGTATGTGTGTAGAGCATTTACTTATTAAATATACAATCGTTAATTACATTTAACACGTTCACGCCGGCGTGCGCCACCGGTGGCTGACACTTGAACGTTTCATCGAACGGTGCGTACCACCAAAAATGTAGTTCGTTTGATAACTAGAAAAGATTGCCATATAGTTGAAAATTTAGATAATGGAAATTTAACGTATATTAATTGAAAAAAGGTAGGATTAATTTTATTTCGTCTCAATATTATCAAACAAAAATTCGATAGTAAAAACATAACAATTCAATATTATAAACTTATCAGAAACATGAATAGGAGCACCGATCCACGGCAAGAAGCACAAACAGCAGCGCCGGCGTGAACGTATTAAATTAATATGATTTTAGAGATATAACTTTACTTTATGGCATACTTCCATAAATAGTGTTAAATAGTATCTATATCATTTGATTTCCGTAGTCGAAATTTACGATTATATACTAATCTTTTTGCGCGTAAAAGTAAAAAATCGAATACTCCAACCCGGGTCAGAAATCATTTCAGTCCAGACGAGTAGCTAGACGCTTCTGGACGCTCAAATAGTAATAGTCCTCGACAGAGCTATATGACTTTGCTGCGCATAAGAGAACTAACTGCTTGAAAGTTATTTAACTTTGCGAGAACAGTCAATAGAAGAAAAATTATTATCGAGGTTAACAAAAAATATATAAATTCTTGGTAATTTCAATCGAGCGTCGTCATCTGATGTAACTACAGGTTGGATGCCATACTTTCGTTTACTTCATTTTCATCATCAATGTGACAAAGTTAGGCGCTTTTCCAGCAGTGAGTTATCATAGTACACGGAGAAGACCTACTTTGTCTTGGATTACAACTCACAGTTCGATAGGTCAGTGAATCGGAAGTCAGTGGACACGGAATTTTTTCCTGGGCCTTATCCGTACATTCATTTTGCTGACTTTTGGGACAGCTTAGTGGCCGAGTGTTGGTGCGTTGAGCAAGTGTTTTGTCAAATACAACGCACAAGGCTTCTCATATTTGTCAATATCAAGAGTGGCTGCACCAGTCACATTTGCATTAGTCAATTTAGAACGAGACATTTTCTCTAGTAGTAGAGTACTTTTCCATAGTCGGCACAATCGAACTTTTAACGCAAAACCAAGAAGATTATCTGTACCAATCTTAGACATAGCTGGTGAAAATGTATGTAACTTTTTATCGAATAATAAAAAGACGATTGGCCTCCGATCAACCTGGAGCGAGTGACTTTGAACGTTGGCGTATTGAGTATTAACCTCTTGAATCTGTGTGACTTGTGTTGACATACTTGGGGTTAGGTGTTATCTCGTGGTGCTACTTCGCTAGATGCTTATAAGTAAACCTTGCGGGACAGTCCTTTAATTGATACGAGTGAGAAAATAATACAATGTGTGTAGGTATGCATGGCTAAGAAACAAAGGAGAAGCAGAAAATTTTATGGGACAAACTCGAAGCAATAGTTGACAAAAACAATTTAAAAAAAGTAGACAAAATGGTAACTCTATTTACACGAGTCTAATACGTGTTTCCTATCTTGCTTTTCAAGCAATCTTTTTTCTTTTTGTATATTAAATTTTGGATAAGGTTTTGGAAAGTCTCGGTGGCCGATCGACGCGAAATTTAAGGGGGATGCAGAGGGCAGGTGGACTTGAAATATAAAATTTTAGCTTCCGGTATTTACTAGTTTCTGAAATACTAATAAAAATCTTGCAATATTACACATTGAATTCTTCAGTCACCGACTGTTGAGTAGCCCATGACACATGAACGATATCGGTCTCAGTGTCCGAAGAGTGACCTACATAAAATAGATTACTGTCACCTCGATCGCACAAAAGATATTTTATGTGATTAAACAATCAAGTGCTAACCGGTCGCCTCACGGCGCGGCGGTTAGCTATACTATACGCGGCGATGAATATGATTTCCCACCACGTAATCTCGATGAATTTTTTATTGGAGAGTGATTTAACATGCCTGTACCTAGCACTATCTGTTCTCAGCGTGATCGATCGTAAAAGACCCTCTAGGCGATCAATATACAATTGAGGCGATAGGGACGTAAAGGGTGTCGAGCAATAACTCACGTGTGAATTTAACAAACTCTTTATTATTTAACCGTGGACGCGCTTAGTTTGGTACAGATTGTTCGGCGATGATTTCGCGAGACGCAATGACCGTGTACGGAACTCTCGGGCGATATCTACTAACCGCGGGCTTCCTTTCGTTTTCCTACTTATAGGGAGAGTTTTCTCCCGGTGTAGGGGGAAAACTCGTATTTCTTAGAGCCGTAAATTACTTGAGCTCGCGTATATTTCTAGTAGGTCCAGGGTTTTTCTAAATTACGGTGTCCGGTCCTTGGGCATTGTTTCTTGTGACCCGCACATGTGCTTTACCCTGAGTCCTTCTTTATGGCGGTGTGCCATACGGTATTGTCAGTATTTATTGACATATTGCATTTTTCTCGTACGTTCAATTCGCTTTCAAAGATGTATAGTCAAGATGTCTGACCGTTGGCTACTGAAACGAGCAAACTCATATCAAAAGAAGACTAAAAAGAAAACACCCCACTGCCCTCACAAAGAAATAAAATAGACAAACTGGAAGATGGTGTCCCACTGGGGGTAGCCATCCACATGTTATTTACACCTTTGTAACCGTCGCCGCGAACAACAAAGGCGACGGAAACAAACAAACAGGTGAGTCATCAGGACGAACCGTAAGAAACCGTGTAAGGACGTTCGTAACGGTCGACCGAGGTGCCTTTGGCAAAAAGGTTTTCCATATCGGTATCAGTATTCTACCAGACAGCGAGCATGTCAGATATTCCTAGCGAACGTTTTATATTGTAGACTAGTTTAGCAATAAACTATATTTCGAGTTTTAATAACCTGTACCTTTGCATTAATATCCACTTCAGACAAATTTACCAAATGTCCAGCTGGACAAATTGTTAAGTACAAATTAAATAAATAAAAAAAGAAAAAAAACAATCATCCACGCGTTCCTCTCTATTCTATTCAGAGATAAAACCTCAACATTAGTAAATTCTTAATATACAGCTAAGGCTAATCCAATCTGTTCGTGACTGGAAGCTGGGTGATTTATCCAGGATAAGCTAATTTTCTGGCACTAGAGTGTGAAATAATTCAAAAGTTAAATCGTGGTCTAGACAAACACACCATTCGGCTGATCAGCTGAAGTTAATTTTTCTTAATAAGCTCAAAGAATCTTCTTTATTAATTAGTGGAATTCATTCAGTCTGAAAATTCAGTGTCTTCAAAGTTATCAGATTTCGAGCAACTAATTTAAATTCAAATACAACACATTCCGTCGTTTTGTTGAGCTCATAAAACTAGTTGCTATAATCCATAATGAAAGTCGATTTTTATTCGTAATATCAATCAATTAGAATGCGTCAATCGTCAAAACTGAATATTTCTAAAGGTCTCGTAATGATAATTCTCATCGTTTGAAATTGCTGTTTGAATTTTCACCGTTAAGAAATTTTCATGCCGTTTTTGCACGGCGCTTTTTTATCTTCTACAATAATGAATTTCCAATGTTTATTCAATCATAGAATGTAGTAATTATTATCAACAATTTTATCAATTATTCATGATTAAAATCTTTCCCTCGGAAATGTACCATGTTTGATTACAAATTCTTCAATAATGCATATTCGATATTTACTCAATCATGGAATCATGTTTCCATTTGAATATAACCTGGTCGAATATTATCAGAACTGTAGCTAATACGCGACGAGTGCGGCAGGAGGGATTGTTTCGCAACAGAATCAAGATGTACATTTTCATGGAACGTTCCGGGAACGTGCATATAGCCCGAGGGAATTATGATACATGACAAATATTTGGCAATATCCTTTTATACATTCTACTTTCATATCCTGCGTTCCTATTTAAATTATTTTGCAGTCGAACTTTAGCGTTTAGCGTTTTTCTTGTTTGTGTGGGAAACGAAAATATTAAAAAATGTATAGACGTTTCCAATATTCAGGAATGTAGAAAATATTGAAAATATGCGTTTCACATTTCATGAAATAAATTTCTATTTAAATTGCATTTCTTGACACCTGTTCGTAAGAATATGAATTTGCGTAGAAATTCTCAGTTCGCTAATCACGGTACTAGAAATATGTTAGGTTTTCCAAGATTTATTTATTTAGAATAAAACTTTATTTAAATTAGAAATTTTTGGTATACTTGTCGGTTTTGTTCGGAGATATCCAACATATATTAATGTGCGAAAATTTTTAATACAAATACGGCGCTTGATGGAAGTTTCGAAATGTTTTTTTGATTTTCCAATTTTTATTTGTTTGCCGAGTTCCAATATCCTGAAAGCTTTATTCAACGATGTTTTTCAACTTTTGCAACTTACCTACTATCGCGCTTTATCCTTTTCAAGATTTTTTATTCTCGATTCTCACGCTCACTCGTACAAATATTGCCTTCAGATATATCTTTTGCTTCTCGTATTAATATTGTACCTTGCTTAATTTCGTTTATTAATGTTCCTTAATTTTTCTCCTGTCTCTTTAGTCTTCCCAGTTTTTCAGTGTCCTTACAGCTGACCTTGTCGCATATTTTAGTATAATATCGTCCTGTTTGTCTGGATTTTTCTTGCCTTCCATCATTATGGTTTTGTCTTTCAGTTTCCGTTTTACTTCATTTTCTATACAATTTTCTTTGATCTTCTTTTTAAGTCCACACAAGAAATTTTCCGTACTACGCAGGTAACAGATAATTCTAGAATTTCCTGTCTCCCTCATTTTCCTTTCTACATTTAGTTCTTAATTCAATTATCGTCGTTCCTCTCAGTATTACTAACTAGACTATTACTACTAATTGTTATGTGAATAAGAGGAAAAGCTCAGAATTACGTGACGTCGATTGGAAAGGAAAACCTAACTCATCTCAGCTCAAAACCACGGCCTGTGCAGCTTAACATCGAATAAACGCATATCAGAGTAAGGCTCCATGCGAAAATCTTTCCCATGTTTTATATATTTTAATCTTCTTCGAAATATGTAATCTTCTTCGAAATATGCAATCTTTTTCCAAATATGTAATCTTCTTTCACAACGTTTCATATTTTTTTATTTTTTTTTTCAAATATAAGATAAAAATATTTGTATGAAAAATGTATGAATATGTATGAAAAATGCATGGGCTTCAAAAGCGCAAAAGTTATTGAATACGGCTCATTAAACGTGACATGAAATGTCACGCTAAACAACAATTTGCATTCAAGAAAAATGAATATTCATGAAAACTGTTAAATTCAGAATTTTCATTTCCTTTTTCGGTATACAAAATAGAAATACTTTTCTTTAGTTTTATCAAAAATTATTAGGCCTACTAAAAGCATGGAATTATGCAACCCTACTGACTAAATGTAACATAAAATATTTCTAAATAAAAGTTCGTACTCGGCAAAAATACAACTTTATTCAAGATCTATTTCCTTCAAATCTAGACTCAATATAGAGACATACGTATTTAGGCTAGGTCAATATTTAATTTAAATTGAAGTAAAATGAAATTCCTATAAATATCGTATGCTACACGTGGCGCCGAGAAAGATTAATGTTGTTTCAATACGTAATCAAAGAGTATCGAGGATGATGCCGGCGGGGACCACGTTAATAATTACGAGCGTTTCGTTTCCTTGTTAGCGTAATATCGCCGCTACGGCGTAGTTACGTCTCTTGTTACATTATCGTTACTTGTTCTGGCGGACTATTTCGTCAAATATTTCTACCGCTCTGACGCAGAGGGTATCATAAGCTAGTAATTATTCCACGCTGCTTAATATTTTGGAAAACAGTCGCTCTAATAACAAAAATAACTAAACAGTTACAACAGTGACAACTTTCGCCTTAATTGAATTCCACTAAAAGTCCCTTCAAGGATAATTCTCCGAGCGTTCTAGCTCGCTTTATTTCCCCAGATCAAATTTTACTCCTGCACTAACCATTTGCACGTGTACTAATCCGTGTTTCATGGCCAAGCTGCTTGTAGAATCAACCAGCTCCTCATGTTTCCAGCCCTTCAATGCGGAATTTTCGTTCAATTTACGCGTGATTTCATTCTCTTCTCCATTTACGTGTATTATGGCATTTAATTCTTATTTTATCTCCCAATGAGCGAAAAATAGGGGGTGAACTCTAATTCGCTGTACAAACGGAGGGAGGAAGGTTATGTGGTTCGAAATAATTTGAAAGATTTGATAGAATTATTTTTTAACCAAGAACATAAGGATAAATGTAAAGTAGGTTTCGAAAGTTTGCAAATTATTTTTTTAGTTTACTTACTTTTAGTTTAGTTTACCTTTTTTATTCACTTGCATAAATATAGGATTATTTTTATTCGGGAATTTATAACTAGATAGGTGCTTTATCGTGTTTATTAAGAAATTTAGTATTTTATTATTGTTATACAGAAATTTAAAATTAGATTAGATATTTCATTTGCCTATTTTTATCAATTTCATTTTAATCGACGATAGAAGCGAAATCGTGAAATTTTTATCGAAAGATCTTAGTTTCAGAATTTGTTTAGTCTTCGCCTTGTTACTGTTTGAAGCTTATCTCGGATACAAAGCGAGAATGTGACATTTTTGAAAAATTTCTGCATGTCTAAGTTGCATATTCAAGTGGAAGCTATTCACGGATACAATTGAGAATAGTATGAATATGCTAATGAGGATTGGCTGTTCCTGAAACGCTGAAATCTATGTATGCACAGTTTAGTTAAAAAAGTCTCGGTCTGTTAGTTCTTACCTGTCATACATAACTATACATACATTTTAAAATTTATCTTATAATTAATATGTAAGCAGAGCGACGCTCGTATCCATGCTTCACTTCATCCGGCAGCGCTATTATTGGTTATTCAAACACTGTACTTATTTTGTTAAGATAAGACACGGAAAACAAAAGTTCATGCTTTTTCAATTAATATACGTTAAATTCCCATTATTTAAATTTTAATGTAATGCTTTAGGTAGTCTTCGAGCGTTGAGTGATAGCGCTCAAGAGATCCATTAGTTTGTGGATGGTATGGAGTTGTGGTGACCTGTTTAGTTTTAGACAGATTACTGAAATTTTTTTAGACTTTGACTGTTATTACTCAAAGCAAGGAGTGCTCGTTCTTGGGTTTCTGTCCATTCGAGATTGACATTTTTCTTCAGTAATTGAGTCGAAGGTTTAACTATAGTAAAAAAGTTTTCTATAAATTTCCTATAATAACCTACCATGCCTACAAACATTTTAATTTCTTTAATATTACGCGGTATTGGAACTTTCTGTACGCTGGCAGTCTTATTTGGATTGGGTTCAATTCCCTCATCAGATATAATGAGTGCCCTAAGTACTCGCAGGATTTCTTTAAAAACTCACATTTGTCCGACTGAAGTTTCAAGTTATGTTCTCTAAGCCTAGTAAATACGTTTCTTAACTTCCGATTATGATCATGTAACGTTGATACGTGTGAAACTATATCATCTAGGTAAACGAAGCATTGTGTGTTATTTAATCCGGTTAATAGATTATTCATCGTGCGTTGAAAGCAACATGGAGCATTTTCAGACGTTTTTTTTTTAATTTAATACAAGTTTAATAATAAGTGGGTGATTTGCTTGCACGTCGTAAGGTTACAATGATTATCGATTTGGTCTCTAGTTTTTCCTACTACTTCATTTTTGGCAAATAGCAATAATACTGGCTTTTGCGAAGCTCTCGCCAATTCCAATACAGAATCTACTTGTTTGATGAACGATCGCAACTTCGTGCTATCTCCGTCAAAATCATTTGGCAAAAGCTTGATCAAATGATCTAAAGATACCTCTACCGAATTGACAACGGAATTTGCAATAATATGGTCGTCTTCTGACATTTTTTAATAGGAGGATAGGAGTTTTTCGAAATTGAGAGAAATATGTAAAGTTCAGTACTCATGGCGCGACCACATGAATTTATCCTCTTTCCGAAGAGCTTTCCGAAGAACTTTAAGGAGTTTTTTTAACTTGATACAAGTTTAATAATAAGTGGGAGATTTCCTCGCACGTCGTAAGGTTACAATGAATATTGATTTAGTCCCTAGTTTTTCCTACTACTTCATTTTTCGCAAATAGCAACAATATTGCCTTTTGTGAAGGTCTCGCCAATTCGAATACAAAATCTACTTGTTTGATAAACGATCGTAACTTCGTCCTATCTCCGTCAAAATCATTTAGTTAAAGCTCGATTAAATGATCTAAAGATACCTTGACGAAGCTGACAACCGAATTTGCAATAGTAAGGTCGTTTTGTGGCATTTTCGAGGGTAGGAATTTTTCGAAATTGACAGAAGTATGTAAAGTTCAGTACTCACGGTGCGACCGCATGAAGTTTCCTCTTTCCGAAGAGAATCAGCAATCTTCTGATTGACACTGGACACACGTAGATCCAGTAAGTACGACCAGTTGCAGATGAGCTTCGAGGCAAGTGTTTCCTTTTTCCTTCGATAATAAAATTGGCGGCCTTCCTCAGTGAGTTAATCAGTGATTATCCGAAAGCAACTGAGTAGAAATCCGTCGGAGAATTTCGCTTCTGATACCAAATTGTGTTGGATTCCGAATGCTGAAAGTTTGAGAACACACGTTGAAAAGTTAGAGGTTTTGTTCGCAACGGGCAACTGTACATTAATACCAACTTCAAAATTATTTCCTGGTCTGTCATGGAGAAATGGTTCTTATAGCCTGGTGGAGAGGATGAGTAATGTGGACAGTACAACGTCAGTGAGGAATGAAGAGGAAAATGGGTCGAACTTCGGAATGATTCAGGAGGGAGAAACAGAGATTAGGGTGTTTGTTGCAGGATGCGTTTATGATGTATTTTGCAGTGCAACCTATTTTTCACACTGGTCCTCCAACAACGTTATTGTTTCACTGACTATTGTACAAGTTTTATCACAGGTCAATTCAATTTTTCATTATATGCATTTTAAAAGCGATCTTACAATGTCAAAGGTTTCAACAGCAATCGGAGGGAAGGTCAAAAGTTCACCGTGAAATATCAAACCTACGCGGTATATGTCGTCAAAGGTAGAAGAATTGCAATTTCATGCGACAGCGTTATTTCAACCAATACACTGATACGAAAATCCAATTTCAAGGAATTGGATGACAAAGGGTGGAGGCCTCGGGCAATTTATCCGGGACCCGGTAGCGAATCAATACGCCTACTTTTTCGAATCGAGCTATTTCCAGCGAAGTGCAAATCCAGGTCCTGTGAGCCCTGGCAACAGGCAGAAAGTGGGTGTTTTTCTGTAGCCCTCGGCCAACCATTTTCATTCTATTTTATGATTGGTTGTAATCTCTCGCAAGGTCTCCCTACATCCTACGCAACACGATGAATGTTATTGATTCGCAGAAGGCTCGTGCGTTATCACGTACATATTGACGAATTTCATGGAAATTCTGTTCTTTCATTTCATCTTAATTGGCCATGAAATACACCAAACGCTTCTTTTTTCTTATTTTTTATTCTTGTTTGTCGGGGATAGAATAATTAACTGACGGGTATATTTATTTTCATCGACGAGGTATGAAATTAGATAACAAGTCTAACAAATCAACTATACGTACTATAATGGAGATTGAAGTGTAAGCAATTGTATATTGAGCAATTAATAGCCATAAAGAACAATTTTTATATGATATATAAAAATATAATATATAAAGATATAAATATATCATTATAAATTATGAAACAAAGAACAATTTGAAAAATTCAATAGTAACATTCCATAGAATCCATGTAGCCCATTAATTCAGATTTTTCTATCGAATGTCACAAAATTCCAATTTTTATATCTAACGTCTCGTCCAGTTTCCACATAAGAAACCTGTATTACCGACTAGTAATGTATTATTATAGCAGTAATACTTCTTTTTTTATTTACTTAATTTGTATTTTACAATTTGTCCCACTGGACATTTGGTAAATTATTCCAACTTTATTGCTAAATAACATGTGGTTAGCTACCCCAGCGGATACCATCTTCGAATTTGTCCATTTTATTTTTTTAGTGAGGTCAGTGGGATGTTTTCTTTTTAGTCTTG
Source organism: Bombus confusus (assembly GCA_014737475.1). Taxonomy (NCBI): domain Eukaryota; kingdom Metazoa; phylum Arthropoda; class Insecta; order Hymenoptera; family Apidae; genus Bombus; species Bombus confusus. Next base: position 16,601 of record JACXIV010000124.1, read on the forward strand.
TTTTCATGCGGGTGTTGTTCGTTTCAGTAGTCAGCTGATTTGGATGTGTTGCCATTCTTTCTTTCTATTTTTTTTTTTTTTTTGCGTATCTGCCGATTTCTTCTTTGACCGTTGATATTTTTAGGTTTTTGCGTATATCCTCGTTTCTAACATACCATGGGGCGTTGACTATGGTTCTAAGTATTTTAGACTGTACCGACTCTAATTTATTTATGTGGCTGATTGCTGCTGTCCTCCATAGTGACATTCCGTACGTCCAAATTAGTTTTATTATCGTTTTGTATATTTTTAATTTAGTAGTAATAATATGTTACCGAAGCTTTCTCTGCCATATCCCTTAAAGTATTGATCGTTTGGTACGGAATGTTCTAGAATTATAACTTTTCCTATATTTGGATTTGGTTCACCGAATGTTGTCAGGAAGTTACAAAAAAAATTTTTTTTATTTTTGTTGTTAATTTTCTTTTCGATAACGGACTTTTAAATGGAAAAATATTATTTTTTTCTTTCGATTTATTCTTGCGTGTAGAATCATCATTCGACAAGTGTGTACGATGATTTCAGAGACAGTGCATACGAACACAAAATCGATCTGTGTCCACATATTTGTGGTTACGACTGAATTATGGTTTTTCTTTGGAATTTTTATAGAATATGAATTACGCGTGTTTCCTCTGTGGTAATTCGGTGAGGTGGTTGTGGGTGCAAAGATGAAATTGACGATATATAATTAACAAGTTTATTAGAAACTGTAGTCACTAGATTGCTCGATTATAACTGTTCGCTGTGTATTCGCTTGTATGTTTGGAAATATACTGATCGTTTATTCGAGTGCCTTTTTCGTAGGCGTCTCGGTTGACCGTTAACTATCCGTTGAGTTCGACCTTAATCGGTTGCATTTGATCAGTGTTTATTTCGCCGTTCGTTTCTTTGTTTGTTTGTTTCCGTCGTCTTGCTGTTATTCAAGACGACGGTTACAAAGGTGTTATTGTCGTCACATCGGTAATGAAATTCTCAATTAACCTTATTTTCTACGAATTTAAAAACGATCAAAAAAAGGCAGTGGCGATTGTTCTGGAAAGATAGACATGGAAAGTTAATCAATATAACGCGTTACTTGCCTGAGTATTTAATGAACATTGCATAGGTTTGAAACTTTGTTGACTATCTTTATTTTTTCTATTCTTTATGAAAAATATTATAATAGCTGTGAATTCATGTTATGGACTGATTTTTGGAATCGCATAACAGGTACTTCTTTCTTTCGGAAACATAATCTTTGCTATCTTTTTTACAATTTAACGTTTGCTCTTTCATTACTGTACAATTAAAACGTGAAGTAAAAGGATTAATGTAATCTACTAAGAAAATTAGTTTCATTAAAAATGAACAAGAACAATTAAAATATCAAATTCTTCTAACAATAAGACCAAGGGGCATCAATATTTTAAGAAAATAACGGCTTAATACAACAATGTCGAGAATCTGAGATTTAAACATGGTAAGAACACTTTTTTTAATACAAATTATCCTAGTTCCGTAATATTACGATGTCAAAAGGAAGAGTTAAAATAGGAACTTGAAGACAGCTAACGAGAGAGAAATATTAACCCTTTGCTACGGGGCCGCTCGATAAGCGAGCGTCGCTGTGAAGGGGAGGTACTGGCATGCGCAGTTGAGCAAATATATACGTTGAACGTTTGCGTTATTCATTGTCGAGGGCTGTATTATTTTCATCAATATTTAGTTCATGATCACTGTCACTATCCCTAGAAATATTGAAACGTCTGATTGTAATGCGTATATGCTTTGTAATGTATATGCTGAATATACTTCAACACATCCTACAAATTATTTTTCAATCATCTGATACGACAATTCTATAAACGTCTACAAGATCTACATTGAAAATATTGTATTGTAACCAAGGTGTGCACATTCTGTCACATTTTATAATCAAAATATTATATTCAAAAGAGTATATTTATCAATAAACCACGTATTTTTATAAAGATGTGTAAGTTCTACACAGGTAACTAAAGTAGAACTTAAACAGAGACACAACTTAACTACTGAAAGATTATATCAATATTATGTATATTTATCCTGCATTGCACACATATATGTCTTTAACTTTAACATCTTAAACGCACAAAAATCCATTTTGAACTTCCCATCTTTATTATTCACCATTATATTCCAATACTCAAATCAGACAGCATGTTTCTTTGTTTCCTTTGCAACTTCTCAAGACCATAACTTCTGTGCAGCAATGTCAACTAAGTATCACTATAAAATAATGTACAAATAATTCAATCAGAAACCATATTATTATATTCAGTAAGAATATAGTAGTTTATAATTATTATAATCATAATAATATCAAATGAACGTCTCTGTATCCCACGCAATCTCCGTCTTTTTTTTGGTTTTAATAATGCTTTTATTGAACGCTTTTATTGTTACTTGCGAACAAAGTGGAGGGGGAACAGCAGCCCTCGCGTGGGTCAATACGTTGTTAAAATGTCTCGCTTCGCCGTTGGTTCATGCATACCCCCACCGGTTTGAAATTAGATGCGTCGATATAGTTGCGCGTTAACAAATAATGCTGGGATACTGCTCAAGCAGGGCTGCGAGCCCGTCATTCAGTCATTTGCCTTCAGTTTAATCTGTTCTCCGCGAGATCTTCTCTGTTCCATTCTATCAACTCTGTTTCATTCTTTCTCAGAGTTGAGAATATTTTTATCGTCGTAAGTTTAGTAAAAATCATTAAATTCATATTTAATGTTTAAATATTATTTTAATATTTATCCAGTTTTTTAAAGTATTTTACGATTTTCGTGATTTTCTATTATATTATGTTGTGTTATTTCCGAGAATATGTACGTGTCTTTGGTTGAGAATAAAGATCGCTAGATTCAAGTTAGTGTTTGAAAAGAGGCGTGTAGCTTTATTTGTCGATAAATGAATTAAATAATTAAAGTCTGTGGTTTTATTTGTCGACAGGGCGCGAGAGTGATCTGTTAGAAAAAAAAAACAGTGAAAAAAACAACAAATCTCAAAACACCCACCCGACGATGGTCGACGAAATCATAAAGGTAGGAACCGTATTTTTCATTGTCATTTCATCAATGATTTTTATCAATGCTTTCCATTAAATAATAACATTGTAAATAATTTGTTATTCAAGTCCGATTTCATTTCTGAGTTGATATTAGATATTAATTAAATATAAAAGTGTCAAAAGAACGTCATTTTGTCCTGATAATTAAAAAGAATATATACTTTACCTCTTCGAAATCAACATTTCAATGAAACAGGACGCATACATATGTATACCATAATGAGTAATTTACTATTAAAAGCAAAATATGTTTTTACAAGCTTTTAAACTAGCTTCCTGAACATTTCCCCTTTCTTCTCTTTTAGCAAAACGTTTTTATTTTTCACAAAGTCACATATATCGAGAAAGAGATTTAATTCTAAATCAATCAAACGATATTCATATGGAGAATCTTTTGCTCTTCTTATAACGGCCACAGTTGAAAAACAGTTAATGAAATCCTCTTTCCTTCCATAAAAAAAAGGGAACACAATAAAAATTAATTTAATCTCCGTTAATTATATTCAGCCGTTCGAAAAATTATTATTAAAATTACGAAGAGGCACACCAGGCAAAATTTAGAGGTAGAGATTTTTTACGAAGTGTTCTTTCCATTTTTGCACCTGCTGAGCCACATTAATCCGGGGAAAGCTTTAAAGCAAGCTTTCTTTAACACTAAACTTACCGACACTTCGTGTACTCCTAACCCTACCGGGCGCGGTCAAAACTACCGCTGATTTAAAAAGTAATAGATTTTATAATTTAACTTAGATAATGGTTAATTTATAACTGAATGTATATAAAATGATGACCTGTCAGGAAATTTCGTCCAAATTTACTTTTATTTAATTTCAATTATAGACTTAAATAAAATTACACTTTTATTTATATAGAGATATCTTATTCAACTTCGCTGCATTTTTTTACAAATTATCTCATTATCAAATGTACATTTGCCGCATACATATTTCCCGCATGTTGAACAGATTTTCGTAGTATTTCAACCTTTACAATTTCTTATTTGACAAGTTCTTCGTGGTAATGAATTTGAACTTGTTGATAGTTTTATAGCATGGTTTTCTTCCCGCGATTCTATCTACTCAACGGCGAGCTCTGTAGCGAATTGGAATAAAAATTCCTGTCTTGAAATATGAAATCCAGGCATTTATTCCAGTTAGGACCAAAATATTGAAAAATACCTGGAGAGGCCACCTACAAGATTTTGACTTCACGCTATATTTCCTTGGCATCTGGTCCACTACATCTACTCCAAACTTTGTATCATTATTAAATGTAATCGTTTCCGGTATACGTTTATTATTTTCTTCAATTTCTATCGCTTTATGCATGATGCATGATTTGAAATATAAAATTGGTTTGAAAACGAAGTCATTTTGTCCTTTCGATCTTTGGCTATCTTTGGCTATCTAATATTTGGCTATCTAATTCCCGTTTATTTTCACGGATAGTTCCAACAATTGTAGTTTTTTTTTGCGAGTAGCTTTGTGGTCAGTGATACACTCGTAAAAAATTATCTGTTGTTAGGTTCCTTCCATATCCTGTGAATGGTTTCATCAGCTTCAGAACAACGAATTCTCCGAAGTGGAATTCTTTTCTCGCATCCTTTCCCAAATAGGGAAATCCATTTATTGCATACTTGATATTGACGCTCATTTATAATATTCTCCTCTTCATTATTGCTGTATAACTCTGATTCGGCTGTAAATAGCTTTTCATGTGTTTCCATGCTGTTTTCAGTTGCTGAAGTTTCTTGTACATCGCACACTGAACAGTTTTCTGCTATGTGCGTTATTTTTTTTAATGATTCTTTTTTGCGAAGTTTGACATTTTTATGGTACATATTTATCACAGAATAACATTATGTACAGAATACAAAATTATTATCAAATTTTATATGCTTTACTCTTTCTTTTACCATATAACCACTTTACATAAAACGCCCTGAGATACTTTCTGTCTGAGTTTCAGAGATGAGAAGATTAGATTTCTACTGTTTCATTAAAAAACTGAGACGTCTGGTCGAATGGAAGAAAACAAGTAAGAATATAGTCTCTGACGGTGATATTTATACGAAAATATAGATAGGTGCTGGCCGTTCTCCACCAACGGTTGTCCGAGGATGGAATTGACCGTTGAACATGGGAAAAATCTGAAATTCCCGTGTTTTATCGAAATGAGCAATAACCCTAAGAAACTTCACGACTTTTAAAATGTTTGTAACAACTGGCCGTAAAAAATGCTAAATTTTATGGTGGTTCCATAGGGTCATTATTTGGGCCTGAGTGGCCATCATAATCGAGGGATGAATTATGGTTTATGACAAGGTTACGTGTGTCACAGTTGTTATTAATTATTATTACTGATTTTGTTTGTCATCTGACCTTGAGATAGCCTTTTCTTTGTACTGATTGTACTTATTTTATGAGTAAATAGAATATTTTACCGAGCGGTCAAATTAACCGCGCACGGTAGGCAAGGCAAACTATAAATTTTTCTTAGAAAAGGAAAAAGCAAACTAGAAATAAATACCGAAGAATATATTGTATGCATGTTTTATGAAAAGTCACAAAATATGAAGCGATATGATAATGTTTAAACATGATTAAATTTGAGTAGATGTTTGAAAGCGATTAAAATGACCGCCGTGGTAGGTTTAGTGTTAAAGAACGGTAGATACAATCTTCATAAATTCGATGGTTGAAAAGTTGCGATAGTATTATACTCTGTTTTCACACTGTTTTTTAAATCCTGAATTTTTCCAGAATTCTGGAACTAAACCTAAATTTGTAAAATCAAGAAATTTTGATGTAGAACATTAATCGCGATGCAAGATTTTAAATTATAAAATCTTAAACATGCTCACTCAAAAATTCTTACTTTAAAAATTCCTTAAAAAAGAACTGATAAGTTATGTAACCTACGTACTAATAGACGGTAGAAGGAATAATAAAATAAGAATAAAATAAGGGTATTCCTGTGAGCCGATAGGGAGAATAACTTTATTGTAAAGAAAATATTAAAAAGAAAATATTTATACGATTGAATAATAACTCATAATTATTAGCCAAAGAATAGATTCCTATAGTGTCCGATGCAATTCTTCCAAACATGTTATCCATCTATTGATAAAACGTCGATATTACTTTTCTCACTTTAAATATAACAGTCGAAATGCTGTTTATGCAATTTCATATAATTTGTTTCGATTCTTGAGGTAGAAGAGAATAAAATATGCAAAAGCAAGCATAGAAAGGAAAAAGGGAGAGATTGACTGGAACGGAAATGGAAACGAAGGGGTGTAACACAAATTGAATTCAGCGGCAACGGACACGCTCACCGCGCTGTAAATGAATTCCCGGGCTTAAACGGCGCGCAGTTTTCCTATCGTGCTGGATGCGTCGTCGGTTGGACAGGTACAATTAACGTGGTAGGTTCAATACAGCGTCGGTCAAAGAGCGTTGACGTAAATCCTGGGCACGGGTACCGCCGCCGAAAATATAACGATAAGACAATAAAATAAATGTATATCTGAAAAACGAACGAATCAAGACTCATAACGTACATAGCCCTTTTAATTCATAAATATTTATCAAACGTCCTATGAATTTTAGATTTTCCTGAAATACGAAAAATCTTTAACAATTTTTAATGATGGCAAACTTTGATATTTTCCGAATATCGAATTTCAAGCGTTGGAGTTTGCAACTTGAAATTATCTATTTGAAATTTTAAGAATGCTGGAAATTGTCCAACAACGTGTGCAAATTTCGACAGGTGTTTATATTTTTAGTTTCAGAACAGTTGAAATTCTATAAGAGTTTTGTCACAGAAATTGAAATTTTCTTGTTTGCCTTTTAGTTACTCAAGTTCAAGAGTCGCGAGCCTCTTATATCAGAACATTATGAAAATACTTCACAGGAAGCAAATATTTTGTTCCGAGTCCTTAATGTATGCCAGAAAACATTATACTGAAGCCTTGGCTCAATCTTTTCACCCAAATCTTGCAAACTGCTCTACTTGAAAAAGTAGGAGTCCTAGGTAATTAACTTATCTTATTTGTGTTATATGCGCGACATTCAGTAGGATGTTTGGAGGTTTCCGTTTTCGCAGTGTAAATGGAATATGGTTGCATTTACTGAGGTTTGCTTTTATTTGTTTACCTTGCATCCATTTTTCTACTTTTGTGATATGTTCTTGTAGTAATGTGGCTGCTGTGCTCTGGATTAGTGTGCCTGACTAGTATAGCCGTGTCGTCCGCGAATGTCAGTATTTTGCTATTGGTAGTTGTTGGTATGTTGGCCGTGTATAGTGTGTATAATATTGGTCCTAAGACGCTTCCTTGCGGTACCCCTGCCTTGATGTCTTTAACTTCAGAAATACGCGATGAAAATGAAAATGAGATAGAACACATCGACCAATCGACGCACTCTATCCAATTATCCGTTAACGAGATTAAAGTCCACTTTTTATCCACCATATTGATAATCATTTTCGATAAATCTGCGTTAATAATTGGTTCCTTCCAATTGCTCCAAATTGTTAAAATTTCCTGGAACGATTCTATTAAGGACNACAGCTTATTCATTATATTTTTAAAAACGCGTAATATCGTAATTTTTTCCTACTTGTTGATTTATTATTATACTAATACTGCATTTCTAATTAATATAAGAAGAACGTCACGACAGCGTATACAGATATCTGAACAAATATTACGCTTCAAATAAATAAAATTCTTTATAGACGCATTCCTCATAAGAGATTATTTTATTCTCGTTTCAGGCATTACGAGAAGAGCTAAGAATTTTGTGTTCAAAAAATCGGAGCGTCCGAAAGAACCTCAGAAGCAGAAATATCGAGTCCAATACATGTTGAGTAAGTGATAGTCACTGTTGTTTCTATATTCGCATGAAATCAATGTTATGCTCAGATACTGATCCATTTCGACTTGGATGGTCGAAAGAATGCATTACTGTTTTTTGTTCGTTTTTGTTCAATCGAGGATTGATGGCTCGCGTCTGATGGCTTCTGGTACCATGAAAAGATTCTTTGTTTGTTGTTTTACAGAATGTATTTACGTGAATCCGTGATTAAAAAGATGAACGGAATATCTGCTTGACTATATGTTACCGTATCATATATTTTTTTTTCTTTATTTAATCTGACTTTTTTTTACAATTTATCCCTTTGGACATTTAGTAAATTTTTCTAGCTTTGTCTTTAAATATCATGTGGATGGCTACCCCTACCTGGATACCATCTTCGAGTTTGTCTAGTTTATTTTTCTTAGCGAGGTCAGTGGAGTGTTTTCTTTTTAGTCTTCTTTTTATGCGGGTGTTGTTCGTTTCAATAGCCAACTGGTTTCGATGTATTGCTATTCTTCCCTTGTATTTTTTTGTGTATCTGCCGATTTCTTCCTTCACCGTTGATATTTTTATGTCTTTGCGTATATCCTCATTTCTAACATACCATGGGGCGTTGACTATTGTTCTAAGTATTTTTGATTGTAGTCACTTTAATTCGTGTATGTGGCTCATTGCTGCTGTCCCCCATAGTGGCATTCCTTACCAAATTACTTTTATGATCGTTTTGTATATTTTTAACTTATTTTCTAAGTTAAGTTTGGAATTTCAACTTATTAACCAGTACATTTGTCTTATTTTTACCCGTATCTTATCTATTATTGATTTAGTATGTTGCTTCCATGTAAGTTGTGTGTCTAAGTGGAGTCCTAGGTAATTAACTTGCCTTATTTGTGTTATATGCGTGACATTCAGTAGGATGTTTGGTGGTTTCCGTTTTCGCAGTGTAAATGGAATATAGTTGCATTTACTGGGGTTTGCTTTTATTTGTTTACCTTGCATCCATTTTTCTACTTTTGTGATATGTTCTTGTAGTAATGTGGCTGCTGTGCTCTGGATTAGTGTGCCTGACTAGTACAGCCGTGTCGTCCGCGAATGTCAGTATTTTGCTATTGGTAGTTGTTGGTATGTTGGCCGTGTATAGTGTGTATAATATTGGTCCTAAGACGCTTCCTTGCGGTACCCCTGCCTTGATGTCTTTAACTTCAGAATATGTGTCCTTAATTTTTACTACGAAAGTCCTGTTGCTTAGGTATGATTTGAATAATCTATAGATTTGTTCCGGGAATTGTTTCTTGATTGTTTGTAAGAGGCTTTTATGGTTCATTTTGTCAAATACTTTCTCGATGTCCATAAAGAGGGCTGTACAGTATTGTTTCTCTTCTATTGCAAATAGAATTCCGTTAACGAGCCTGTGCATTTGCTCTATCGTGGAGTGTTTGTTTCTGAATCCAACTTGGTGATCTGATATCATCTTTCCTCCTTCGTTGTTGGTTTTAGGCGGTCGTATATTATTTTCTCTAGTATTTTGGAAAACACAGGAAGTAGTGATATTGGCCTGTAAGATGCAGATTGGTATGGGTCTTTTTCTGGCTTAGGTAACATTGTGATCTGTGCTAGTTTCCGTAGAGCAGCTAGATTAGATTACAATCAAAATTATAAGCAAAATCGAGTAAGTCAGGAGATTTGTTCTGATCTGTCGGCTAGTATGTTTGTCTCTGTATTTCTCTATAAGTTAAAACATATTTTTTTCTCTGAACTGTTTCAACGTTCAAGGTTGCCAACATGTTTGTCCGTTTCCATGTACTCAGTGGTATTTATCTTTCTTGTCTTCTGATCATTCTTTCTTTCTTCTTTCTTCTTGAATATTATATCTTCTTCTTTGTGATTTACTTTTTGAGTAATTCTTAAGTTCTGATCTTGTCTCATTAGATCTGCTTCTATGTGATTAATAATGTTTTGATTAATAAAGCTTGAGTTGGCTCCAGTGCGATAAACACATTCAAATTCTTTCTGATTCTTGATTCTAACACGGAGTTTTCTGAGTATTTCGTATTCTCCGGGCATTTTAGTTTTCTTTCATATTCCCATTCTGTGTTATTGACTCCTTGTTTTCGGAGGTAAATATTTCAGTTGAATTTACTTGTTTGAAATTCTTCTTATTTATGTTTGTGCATACTGCTATTGGGTATAATCGGCCAGGAAAATTTAGTGCTTCGCAAACCGTGCACGGTTGTTTCTTGAATACTGGATTTGAATTTTTGTCAACTCGTACGTTTTGCCCTGTATTTCTTTTCCTTTCACCTGATTTTCATTACTGAAATTGTTCTTGCGATATGCTTCTTCATACCGACCACATATTCTAATCAAATCATCGGGCGTGTAGCGAGTGCGGGCCACACCCGGGGTGTCCGGGAAACGGAAGTGGATCCAGGAGCGGTGGTAGTCATCTTTCTCAGCCACAATTCTCAGAAACAGGAGGAGCGAAATCCTTCTCAGAATTTTGAAAATACCTTTCCGAATTACATTTTACTTATTTCTGTTCAATTTGTTACCACTATGAACGAAAACCATATCTTCAATTTTGAATTCGTGTCCTCATCTTGTTTCATCATGTCCCTGTTTGTTAGTTATGAAATTCTTCATTGAATTTTGGAATGCTTTTTTCCTCTCTTCTTCTAGGTTCATCCCATTTTCAATTATTCCCTTGGGGACGATCTCAATTACCTTTCCACGTAACAACTGATTTGGCGAGAATCCAGCGTCAGTTTCCATTTGGAAATGATTTCTTATTCTTGTAAATAAATATTTTGGAATACGAAGTTCAGGTGTGTTTCGATGTACGATGTAGCCGTCTCATCGTCCATCATGAGTGTAATATTTCTATATTGACCTTCCTTGGTTAGACTTTTCGTGGCATTCCTGACTGTTGATGAATTGAATTACCGAGGATGATAATTGCTGGCTTGATATTCCAGCGGAAAAACGTAACATACTTCATCTTCCGGTTTTCTTATGGACTCTATACATTTTATTTTTTCTCCTCTTGTGTTTTCGTTCATGGTGATACGGAGAGTAACGATTAAACGCAATGTGTAGTGGAAATCGATCGAATTTATCATATCCAAGGCCTTACTTTATCATTTCCAGCTTAAGCTGGTGAAGGCGGAATTTAAAATGATGTTGGAACAGGGAGTGATACGGTCATCGAAGAGTCCATGGGCATCACCCCTGCACGTCGTTCCAAAGAAAGACGGAGGACTCTGACTTTGTGGCGACTACCGGGCCTTGAACGCACAAATCGTACCCGACAGGTATTTGCCACCGCACATCGAGGACTTTGCGCAACGTCTTCACGGTAAGCGAATCTTTTCTAAGATCGATTTCGTTCTAAAAAGCGCTAAAAAGTATGAAATAATTTCTATTTTGTATTTTCATTTGTATTTTATTTAGACACATATGCGAAAATTTATTTACTTATCCTTGAAAAAATTAGAGAAAAAAGAAAGGCGAAAACAAAATGGAAAAAACATAGAACACGAGAAAACAAAAAACATCTGAACAAACTTGCAGAGGAAATAAGAAATAAAATAAAAGAGCATAATAGTAACGAATTCTCAAACTTCATAGGACACTCTCTGCCGCAAGAATTCCAACAACTCACTACGGAAAGTCACGAAAAAAAATAAAGAAGCCAATAAAACTAATCCCAAAAATCAGAAAAGCAGATAACACACGGGCCAGAAACAACGAAGAGCAGGCTGAAGAATTTTCCAACCACACTTGTAATACATTTATTCCATATAGTACTAACAATATTAACTTCAAATGTCATTCAGACGAAGATGCGCAAATTACTAGTACCTCAACTGATAAACACTACGCCATACCTAAGACAACAGCGCAAGAAATTAGAATCATAATCAAGAAAGCAAAAAACAATAAATTACCAGGAATCGACCTAATCTATGGTAAAATCTTGAAATGCCTTCCCCTAACGACGATAATATTCAATGCAATTTTAAGAATTCAATACTTTCATAATCTACGGAAACTAGCACAGATCACAATGTTACCTAAGCCAGAAAAAGACCCATACCAATCTGCATCTTACAGGCCAATATCACTACTTCCTGTGTTTTCCAAAATACTAGAGAAAATAATATACGACCGCCTAAAACCAACAACGAAGGAGGAAAGATGATATCAGATCACCAAGTTGGATTCAGAAACAAACACTCCACGATAGAGCAAATGCACAGGCTCGTTAACGGAATTCTATTTGCAATAGAAGAGAAACAATACTGTACAGCCCTCTTTATGGACATCGAGAAAGTATTTGACAAAATGAACCATAAAAGCCTCTTACAAACAATCAAGAAACAATTCCCGGAACAAATCTATAGATTATTCAAATCATACCTAAGCAACAGGACTTTCGTAGTAAAAATTAAGGACACATATTCTGAAGTTAAAGACATCAAGGCAGGGGTACCGCAAGGAAGCGTCTTAGGACCAATATTATACACACTATACACGGCCAACATACCAACAACTACCAATAGCAAAATACTGACATTCGCGGACGACACGGCTGTACTAGTCAGGCACACTAATCCAGAGCACAGCAGCCACATTACTACAAGAACATATCACAAAAGTAGAAAAATGGATGCAAGGTAAACAAATAAAAGCAAACCCCAGTAAATGCAACTATATTCCATTTACACTGCGAAAACGGAAACCACCAAACATCCTACTGAATGTCACGCATATAACACAAATAAGGCAAGTTAATTACCTAGGACTCCACTTAGACACACAACTTACATGGAAGCAACATACTAAATCAATAATAGATAAGATACGGGTAAAAATAAGACAAATGTACTGGTTAATAAGTTGAAATTCCAAACTTAACTTAGAAAATAAGTTAAAAATATACAAAACGATCATAAAAGTAATTTGGTAAGGAATGCCACTATGGGGGACAGCAGCAATGAGCCACATACACGAATTAAAGTGACTACAATCAAAAATACTTAGAACAATAGTCAACGCCCCATGGTATGTTAGAAATGAGGATATACGCAAAGACATAAAAATATCAACGGTGAAGGAAGAAATCGGCAGATACACAAAAAAATACAAGGGAAGAATAGCAATACATCGAAACCAGTTGGCTATTGAAACGAACAACACCCGCATAAAAAGAAGACTAAAAAGAAAACACTCCACTGACCTCGCTAAGAAAAATAAACTAGACAAACTCGAAGATGGTATCCAGGTAGGGGTAGCCATCCACATGATATTTAAAGACAAAGCTAGAAAAATTTACTAAATGTCCAAAGGGATAAATTGTAAAAAAAAGTCAGATTAAATAAAGAAAAAAAAATATATGATACGGTAACATATAGTCAAGCAGATATTCCGTTCATCTTTTTAATCACGGATTCACGTAAATACATTCTGTAAAACAACAAACAAAGAATCTTTTCATGGTACCAGAAGCCATCAGACGCGAGCCATCAATCCTCGATTGAACAAAAACGAACAAAAAACAGTAATGCATTCTTTCGACCATCCAAGTCGAAATGGATCAGTATCTGAGCATAACATTGATTTCATGCGAATATAGAAACAACAGTGACTATCACTTACTCAACATGTATTGGACTCGATATTTCTGCTTCTGAGGTTCTTTCGGACGCTCCGATTTTTTGAACACAAAATTCTTAGCTCTTCTCGTAATGCCTGAAACGAGAATAAAATAATCTCTTATGAGGAATGCGTCTATAAAGAATTTTATTTATTTGAAGCGTAATATTTGTTCAGATATCTGTATACGCTGTCGTGACGTTCTTCTTATATTAATTAGAAATGCAGTATTAGTATAATAATAAATCAACAAGTAGGAAAAAATTACGATATTACGCGTTTTTAAAAATATAATGAATAAGCTGTGTCCTTAATAGAATCGTTCCAGGAAATTTTAACAATTTGGAGCAATTGGAAGGAACCAATTATTAACGCAGATTTATCGAAAATGATTATCAATATGGTGGATAAAAAGTGGACTTTAATCTCGTTAACGGATAATTGGATAGAGTGCGTCGATTGGTCGATGTGTTCTATCTCATTTTCATTTTCATCGCGTATTTCT
>JACXIV010000125.1:0-20161 GCA_014737475.1 Bombus confusus
TTGAATCCAGTGCGTTAATCAAATTATATACACCACCATAATTAATATTATTATCTTACTGTTGTCAATATGGTTTAATGATTGTGCAAGTGGACGTAGAAACAACATTCCTAAACGCAGATGTAAAGGCAGAAGTATTTTTGAAACAATCTATGGGTTACGATGACAAAACCGAGAAAGTATGTAAATCGTCAAAGGCATTATATGAACTGCGCGAAAGCCCAAGGGCTTGGTACGAATGTATCGACAGATACATGAAAAACTTAGGATTTCGAAGAAGCGAGAGTGATTATTGCTTGTACGTAAAGTATGAGAGCGATGATATTATATACTTTATCCTATTCGTAGACGATTTATTGATATTGAAAAATCGATGAGGTTAATAATAAATTATCCAACGAATTTGCAATGAATCACTTAGCTGAAGTAAAGACTTACGTAGGAATTAATATTGAATATGATTATAAGAAATGTGAAATTAAGCTACGTCTCCAATTAACAATATAATGTTTACTAGTTGCAATTTTTTAATCCTCCTATTTTGCTTTTTCTTGAAATTTATTTCTACTTGAATCTTGTTGTTCCATCATTTAAGAAATGAAACAGAATCGCTTTATCTATCGAACATTAAACATTTCTCATTGTTTCAGAAAAAATGTAGAATTCCGATTTAGAATTTTGATTTCATTTTTGCATGTTTTTTTGTGGACAGCCCACCGTTTCGGGGCTAATCGACTTTTTGAATGACTCATTTAATATTCGTTTGGCGAGTAGTAACTGCAGTATCTGAAGTGAACGTTACGAACAGTCACACACGCAGAATAAATGTTTAACCAATTTCGTATCGGAAAAGGTAATGCAGTCATAATAACCATTGAAAACCATATAAGTATTTTTTTTATTAATTTAAGTACATTACTTTAAGATTTCCTCGCTGCTGTCATTCTAATATTATATTACTTTATGAAGAAGAAAACCGTGATCGATGACGTGTAAAATATTTTTGGCCGGAGATATTTCTTTCACATAGTTAAAATTATCATAAAATACAGATTTTGATATTTTGCGTATACCGTTTTCTTCAAAAAAGAAAGAGGAAAAGATACAAGCACGTCTTTTAAATATGACTTCATGTTGTTTCTTATTTTCACATTTAAGGAAATCCTATGGAATAATAGATTAATTGTCATTCGTTTTCAATTTTATTCGACGAATTTATTGCGCTAGGAGATTACACTTTCTTTTTCCTTTCGAATTGGGCCGAAACAAAATTGTTGCCTACAATACCACTTTGCAAAGTAGTGTCTATTTCCAAAGTTTCGAAGCAATTAATATTAGGTTGTCCGGAAAGTTTCTTCCGTTTCACTTCTCATTCAAAACAACGGATGCACGACATTTTTTGTTTTATATTATTATATCGAATTACGTATGGTCGTAATAATAGAAACGGAACAAAGTGGATCATACGTGATTCAATAATATAATAGAAAACGAAAAATATCGTGCGTCTATTGTTTCCTTATAAAACGAAAGAAACTTTCCGGACAACCTAATAGTAGTATCTCCTACAACGCTACCTATTTTTTTTTTTTTTTTTTTTTGTTTATTAAGGTTTATTTACAATCAATTCAAGTGGAATTTTCAGTAAATTCTGCTATCGTGTTACAATGTCATGTGTATAAAGAGTTTGTTGGATGTTTGATTCAATTGAATCTAGTGCTTAAATCTAGGGGGTAGTGTTTTTTTAGCCTACGGATCTGGTCCGTCGTGTCAAGTAATTGAGTGACTAGAGGGTTTTGGTGGTTGTTAACTCTTGTGCTGTGTCTGTTACTGAAATTGGATATTTCTTCTTTGACTGTGGGTATCTTGAGGTCGCGATGTATTGTTTCGTTGGTAACGTACCAAGGTGCGTCTAATAATGTTCTTAATGTTTTGGATTGTAGTCGTTGGAGTATCTTTATGTTGGAGTTGCTTGCTGTTCCCCATAGCTGGATTCCATAGGTCCAGACAGGTTAACGCTACTTATTGGCGTAACGTTATCAGTTACACGAAAGGAATCATATATTTTGAAAAACTATAATGATTTCTGTAAGACTGCGGTATCTCTTAAAACTCGTGAAATTCTTGTATGAATGAGTTGTTTGGAAGTTGAATAAGAAACATTACAAACATTTTTTATCTCGTTGCATATTTCTGCAAGTGAAATCATAAAAAGGATCCGCTTTGTTAATATGCTTCCTATTATTCCACCCTGCCTTTTCATTGGTTTTATTAATACTTGCTCGATTGTCATGTATGGCCATATACCGGGCAAAAATTTCCCAGAGCGCCTCATTGTGAAAATATTTTCGTTTGAATAAATATTGTATTCGAATACATGTATCCATCGTTGTTTCCAGCTGAAGCATATCTTGTAAGTATAACTAACTACATTTCGCGTACAAATAATGTTCCCTTACATGAAAGTATGAAAGCATACATTGTAATGAACTCATATGTAACTTCCAACTACCAGCTTCAACGAATCTTTTTACTATTGTTACCGTACGAAGATATTGAACCCAAAGTTTGGCTGTGGGTCCATTTCTTTTAAAGCTTCTAGATGAGATAAAAACTTAGTTTCGATTTATGCAAATGTATCTTGTCAAGCGTACATTGAAAATCTTTTTCTCCAACTATGATTAATAATTTATTTAACACTTGAAGGTTGATCAGAATCATGAACTCCCGCCACATGTTTAAAAAAATCATTGCAATCAGAGAGGTTTAGTTTTATTTCAACATTTACTGCTATTTCCCTCCATAGAGAAAACTTAATAAGAAAGCTCGATCTTTTTTACATTCTTATTTAAAGAGATTTTAATGTCAATGTAACTTTTTTAATGGAACTACTGGAATATAACATGATTAAATGTTACCTTTCACTGAAACAATATATGTACATAGTTACTCATTCAAAAGTGAAACTTTTTTTATGGTTGAATTTTTTTATCTGTATGTATGAGATCTTTCTGGTTAAAATGAGATCAAACGCGATATAATCTGAATTATATTTACTTATTGATATTGATCAAATACCTCACTTACATTATGAAAACGGATTGTGCTAATAATTAAAATACGCAATAATAATTTTAGAGATATAATTTAAATAACACTTATTATTTTGATATAATTACAATGCAATATAAAAATGGAGTAGTTGAGATCAGGGATGTGCGGGTACCCGAGATGTATCCGGACTCTGGAAGTATATGACTGAATAGTCACGGCCATATACAAGCAGATCGGTATCCCGAAAGTACATCATATATTACAATATATAGGTTTTAATATGTTTGTATTAAAAGAAATACAATCAGTAACACATAATAATACTTTATTTTATATTATATAATTATTATATAATTATAATGCATAAAAATTAATTCCTTTACATTATCTCCTAGTAATCTTCACTTATTAGGTGTAACAATACTTCCTACAGTAGAAAATAGGCGTTTACTGGACCTTTGTGTGGCTGCAAAGGCGAGAAAATTTTTCGCTACTTCTGACAATAATGGAAATTATTTATAATTTCATTTCCACCAGTTTAAAATTTCTGTATTTTGAGATGTAACGTTCTCATAGAAATACCTACGTATTTCCTTGTCTTTGCATGTTTCTATAGTTTCTGCTTTCTTCTCTGTATTTTTAACTTTTCACTGAAGAATTGCATCAATTTTAATGCGTTTCACTTAGAAGGGAACAACCGTAATATATTATTACATTTATGACATCGGAATCGAATGAATCAAATCTTTAATTTTTAAAAGTGACCATTATTAAAACTTGTGTAGTACTATGAATAGAAGTTTGGGTGTTACCGGCATTCATTTCTTGTTTCAATCCTTCTATTATTTCTTCTCGCTGGTCGCTTGACAAAAACAATCTCTGAAGCGAGGATCTAATATCATCGCCAAGATCAGTGTTTCGTCCTTTTATAACAAGTTCAAAGCGTTCCTATAAAAACAAACCACTTAATGTTATTCTTTCCTTCTTGACTGTGGAGGTAGTATAAAGTTTGAAATTATTTTCAACGCCTACAGTAGATTTGTAGAAATATCAGCGATTCCTTCAGTTCGCGAACTTTCCTGCGTAACTACATTTATTAGACCGATATACAATATATACTGAATATACTGCGATAATGTAGGGTAAAATTCTCCGCTCATTATACTAGTATCTTCGCTCATTGTTTTTAATACTTTGCCTATATTTTGATCATCTAATCCCATTCGTCATTATTTAAATGTTCCAGCATATTATCGCTACTATGTTTAAAGGAGTACGTAATATAAGCAATCTTTCCATTGTAGCATATGTTGAATTCCAACGTACATCAACTTCTTGCGTTATTAATTGAAGAGGTACTATAGTTGTATTTAAAGATAACTGGCTTCGTACAAGCTTTCCCGTGCTATTAAGAATCGTGCAAAGAATTTAACTACTGCTTTATATTTTCTACGAAGTGTGATATATCGTATAAGTTTTTACAGATTTATTTTAACGACTAATTGCCGGCCATGGAGGAAACATAGAATTCGATTCCATTTTTCATTCATATTTATTGTTCTAGCAATTTGCCCCCATTACGCGTTGTAAAAAATATTCTTTTGTCTATATTTACACCTCAACTAGTTAACGAATTCATTAATGACTTTTGAATGTACGTACTTGTACGAGAATCTGATAAATACTGTAAACTTAACACGTAATGGCGTATTTCAAAATTGTTGATAATGTAATGTAATGTGAGAGACAGGTAGCTTTATAAAGCACGTGACGTTCTTTTATTTCTATCCTGACGTTCTATTATTTCTTTTTTGAGTAATATCTTTTCTTTAACTATAAAAAATGCAAAGAAGATTCCACATATAAGTTGTTTGATTTTGTGGGGAAAGGATAATAAAATATTTTAATATTTGTTGGCAATGCAAATTTAAAATCAAATCTCTTTGTGATTACATTCCATTATATACAAGTTGTTGAATCAGGTCTTTCTCAGGTCATTCAGGTCTGGTTATTGTTTCGATGGCTGTATCATGCAGGATGTTTTGTCTATCCTATTACTGTTTTCTGAGCCTGGGACACTACCATCGTTTTAACGAATACGTTGCGCTTTTCATTTGTTAGGCTACTAGCCATTTTGAACTACAAATGCGGGATTGACTCTTATGATTGACTTATTATGGTTGCGCGGTATATTTGATGACGAACGGACATATCGCGCAAAATAACAGATGGAAAGGAAAGCAGGCGTGTGAGAAGCCCATTGGACACCATTGCCTAAAGAATAGAAAAACGTTTACAAACTAGTTCTATTTTCGCAGTGGACAGTCAGAGGGCGTACAGAAGACTTCAGCGCAGCACACGAGGCCGCTGAGAGTGTAACGTCACCCAAAAGACAGTGCGCCAGACGCCAACCGCTCTTAATTCGAACAAACAATCAACCCAAGGAGGTGTCATAAATCTATCCATTGGCAAATTAGGACCACTCGACCCGTGTCTTTGGGCCTAAAAGTGGTCCTTAAAACACTTCCCTGGGCTCATTGTTCGTTCCTGGAAAGCACGGAGAAAGCGGGTATTTTCTCACGAACAAGGCTACCCACGATTCACGTTTAGTAGAAGACTTCCTCCGCGTATCTCCGAATAGGAATTTTCCTAAACCAATCAATATCTCGCAACTGTACCCTCTCTTGGCCTAACAAACATTAAAACCCACGAATCCGCTTTCCCCGTGCTCAAGACACACCCCGTACGAACTTTCCTCCGTATGAACACGGAGTCGAAAAGTCAGTCGAATACGCAGTTTTCTTCTACATACTAGTCTAAATCAGTCAATCTGTATCCTGCAGTTAATAAAGTGTATGAATGAGCTATTACTCATTCGGTTTTCTTTAACACCTTGTCCTTTATTACGTGACAAGAGTTCCGCCCACCGTTTCTAATTCAACTAGGCGGAAACTATAACTCATGGAAAAAATTACACTATCTCGGCAATGACAGCACTTAGGCAGACAAGTTTTCTTTTAACTTCTTCAAAAAAAGAAAATGATTGGTAACATCTATTTCCTTATTCAATATTACTATAGAAATCCCACACTCTCGTGCGTGATTTCTACTAAAGTTATTTATTTTGATATAAATAGAAAACAATGGTTACTTAACGTGAACTTGCAGTAATGTGATATGACTAAGCAACTAAACTGATAATTCACAACTCAATTCACAACTTACAATTAACAACCCAGAACAACTGGGCAACTTACAACTTAAGATTTACAACGATTCGACAACACTGTGTGTCGGCGTCGGGAGTAGATGCATGCCTCTCGAAGACGCGCAATCTTCTTGGACCGCCAGTACGTCTCACCAGCGCGGTGCAGAGCTCTGGACTGTGGCATACATGAATCGCACACCGCGTGCATGTGGCGTCTCAGCCAGGCAGCTTCTACCTCCTCTCCCTCGACAGCCAGAGCTCGTTCCCCCCAGGCGACGGCTATAACGGCTGCCGCCATAAAGTCCTCATCGCAGTGGGTCGAGCCAATCTCATCCTCCTCCCCCTGTGGGCCCTGGATGGTGGATCCCCCGTGCTCTGGACGGGCCACCTATAGCCACGCCTATCAGGATGTAGAGGTGATTCAAGAATGTCTCTTCCCGAGACACCTCCCATCCCGGAACATGGCCGGCAGCAGCGGGGTTCGCCCAAGTGAGATCCAGCCTTGCCATCTCACACATGTAGTGGACGATCCCCTATTTATAAATCGAAGGTTCAGCTCTGCCATCCACTTCACAAATAAATACTGTAGGTATCCCGAGTGATATTATAATAGTGACTTATTAATTAAGAACATTATCTTATTATCTCAAATTTTATCGATTTTTAAATAACGAAAAGCATGGTATCCTGTTATTATTTTGCATTGAACTTAAAGTGTAATAATCGAAGAGATAATTGAATTAAAGAAATAAAATTATTAAATACTAGAATAGAGTGACTATTAACTTCGATAAATGGTAAACATATATTAATTGTAGTAGATTCGTTCGAAACAACCAAATAACGATTCAATTAACTTTCTTCTTGATCTATTGAATTCTAAAAATTTGTATATTTGTTGATATTTTAGTGTTAAAACCAGTTGTGATGCATTACTCTATTAGAGGTAAATGCTGTACGAAGAAGGTCAAAGAATCTAGCATAACTGTTCACTTGCTATATTGCATAAAATCATTGATATAATATATAATTTTTCGAACGAGACATATTCTTACGTGTTTTCGTCCTTGTGACATCGGGATATAATTTAAGAATCGTATACTCGTGAATAAATTTTGTTAAGGATATTTGTGATCAGTCTAGGCCATGAAAAAGTAAAAAAATTTCTAAGATTTCTATGCTTCGTAGAATTATCCTTTGTCACGAGTTATATAAACAAATTTTAAAGTGAAGCTTGAAATAATTACTTTATTTAACAGTCATTGAAAATCGTAATTTCGAACGAAATTTCATATATTTTGTTTAATATGAATTTTATGTCTGTAAAGTTACTTTCGCAAGTAGATTTTGAAAAATCTGTAGCAGTGGTCCAAATTTTTTATACAATATTCATTGAGAAATATAAAGAAACGAAACAAAAATAAATAAACGAACACAATTTAGAACATGAAAAATCAATAGTTAAAAGCGAGGATTTCGCAAACAAAGCGAGGAGATCGCGTAGTTGCCGAGAATTCCACTTTAATTCTCATTTATCTTTTTATTTCTGTACAGTAAATGTGTAAAGAGACAGCGGGATGGACAGCAACAATTCTTATAAAATATATTTTCAGAATATTGACGAAAATGCGGTTAGTTTACTTAGTTGACGTAATAAAAATTCTACTCTTTCCTTCTCTATTCCTCGTGGAATAATAAATCCATATATGTATTCGTCCATACTTATAGTATTCCTCTTAGTCACTAGAGCCAAAGCCAACGCGCATAATCGTTCCAGTTGGGAGTGATCGGCTTGATCACAGTTGGTCTGGCCAAGTTGATCAGTTTGTTACACCGCTAGTACACTTACTGGAAAAAGAAACATGTTCTTCATGTGGGAACAATGCGTATACTCGGATTCACGTGGAAACTGTTCACCCGCGTTCCCGATTATTGCACGTCCGTTTACAATTATTAACCGAACGCAAGGTATGTCGGTATGATGATTTTCTCTACACTAGTTGTGATAGAAGAATTAGTTAGGGAAGTAATCGCGAAGAATTTCCGGTATTTTCCCAATCATGACAGCTCGACGAAAAAGTTTCGATCTTCGGGAAAAATGTTCTCTTTGAAAGTTGACCGATGGAGAAAAGTGAAGAACGCATGAAATCTATTCTTCACGGCTAGCAAGATGAGATTCGTGTTCGAGCTAGTATGTGTTGTGGTAACTGATAAATATTCTTAAGTGTTCGAGGACCATTTATTATACTGTATAGAGGCTCCGTGGTTCTCCACGGTTGCGTTGTGCCGATCCTCGAGGAAAGGGATGTTGTTTGTTCCTTGTGGCGTTTCGTCCTGGGACTACCGGCGGACTCGTCAGTAAGGCTATGCCAGGTAGTCCCTGCCTTAGACGCAGAGGGCGTTCCGCGCGTTGCTGTATATATCGAATGGGACCGTCGTTCGGTCGCTAGCGAGTATGTCGTCGTCGTCGTCGTCGTCGTGCGCCTCTGGTGGTGGTGATCAATAGTCGCGTCGTCAAGGGAGGGATGGGCCCGTCGTTTGTTGTCGTCCTCGACTGTTAGCGACCGTAGGCTGTTTGATCCGCAACAATACTAATGGTATCCATGGTAGACACGCCTCACACTCCTGCTTTCCCTTCCACCTGTTGTTTTCCGTAATGTGTTCGTTCGTCATCATAGAAACTGCATGGCACTGAGAAATGAACTATGATATGCTCACGTTTTCGTAGTCTAAAAAGTCTAGTAGTCTAACAAATGAAGAATGCGATGTATTTGTTAAAAGGATGCTGGGGACAGCGTTTGTTTCCCGGTAGATAACTTTAAACGGCGTTGACTTCTGGGCAATCAATACGAAAAGGAATGCACATATGATATAACACAAGTAAAATAAACTACCTATTGAAATGATCCCAGAAATCGATGAAAACACGAATTTCACTACGGTAGGATAAAAAATGCGAAAGTTATTTCAGTATTTTACAACAAAGCAAAAACGATTATTGCTGCATTTTAGTTAAACGTTTGAATGAAATTTTTTTTCATATGAAAATCAAAATATAGGCGTTTGCAGAAAGCGTACAAGCTCGGAGGATACACCGAGATAAGTTTATCATTTTTATTGCAAATTTAAAATTAAAAATTTAAAGTTTTTGGTAAGATGACAAATTAATTGTGCACAAACTAACAAACGAATCGATTCGAAACTTGGCACACCATTTAGGTATGACTAGAATTTACTTACCACATAGCCTCCATATTTTACAATAATTTGAGCTAACGTTATAGACAATTTAAGAAATATAGACTTCTTCGCATTTTTTACTAATCTACAATCTAACAAGTGGGCTTATCATAACGTAATAGGACTCATATTCACTGGAACACTTACTTTCTATATGTAATGTTTAGCATTTTTCTCATAACTTCCTATTGCTTAATTTTTTACATATTCTTCGATAGTAATCACCGGATTATAAAGAACTTTTAAATAATTTTCTATTGACAGATATTCTAACGAAAATTGTTACCCGGTTAAAACCATCTTTTTAACCTTGTTAAACTACAGAAACAAATTGGAATATATAAAATGAAGAATTACCTATAAACGTCAAACATCAAATAAGAGCCGTAGACATTTTCAAATTTGTTTCCGTAAGAAATGTCATAGGTAATTCTCCACTTTATATAGTCTATACTTTTCTACTGTTTAATAGCAAGATGAAAAAAATATTTTTTACCGAACAACAATTTTTGTACTTTACCATTCACGCACTGTATAATACAATAATAATGTCAAATATATATATATATTATATTATATTATATTATTATGTACTAGTATTGGTCTCAGGTTGCCTCACGGTGGCCAGATTAAAAGATACCTAGTTTAAACCTGTATAAGATATAAATAAAAATAAAAATTAGATTTAGATTAGACGTTATTTTATCTTCTTTTTATCTTTCTTTATTTTTACTGCTAGGCGGTGGGCAACTAATATTGATGCATGCGCTACCACGGACGCACAACTATACGCAGGATTCATTGTAGCGACGACGACAGTTTTTTGTGAATATCTCACAAACTAAGACCCGAGCTGCGGATATATATATGGGAAAAAGTTGTTCAGAATTGTAACCTGACAACATATTCAAAAGTCATCAAAATCGGTGGGGTGGATGAGATATTGATAATTACCCCCCCAGGTAATTCTTTATTTTATGTAGACAACATCCGATAATTGCTGAAAATTCTGGACCGAAGTATTGCAATTGTAGCGAGGTTGAAACGCTTCTATTTTTCGTAACTAAGATACTAGATGTGTCGAATGCAGAAAAAGACAACACGTGTGAAAAAAAAAGAGGGAAACTGAAAGTCGAAATGTTTGCCAAACATTAAAGGTTCGCGCGATAATCTGAGCCTCCTCTTTTTATTTTTTATTTGCGATCGATGAAGCTTCTACCAACGTGTGTGTTACAATTTTCTAATTAAACACGATATAATTTGGAGGACATTTACCTACTTAATAAATGATAATTAAATTAATGGTAATAAATATCAATAAGTAAATATAATTCAAATTGTTACGACCGTTCGCGGAGAGACGCGATCGCGGGTAAACGTGTCAACGAGAGTCGTAAATTCTCTTACGATTTTGATAATTGACGTCACGAACCAGCTGTTCCTCTGTTTCGATTAGGATAACAGAAGTAGTTGAAATGATTGAAACACTGAATTAACAGCGTTAATATAAGCTTCTATTTTTAAGAATATTTAAAAATCATAATCAACACGTTGCAAATGATTTAGCGATGATACCCAGTAGTTTATTGTTACAATTCGACTCGACTTTATTATATTTCTCGATATATTCGTTTGACTAAGCGACCTCGATTTTATTCCTCCGAACCTCTCGATGCATTCGGTTTGAATCCTCGTATGATACTGATTGCCCTTCGATATTTTCCTTTTTCTTCTCTTGGAGACGACCCCCACCACGATCGGGTCTCGTAACAATTCGCGCCTATGCTCACGTACGCCACCTTCTTGTGTTAGTAAAATAACGGACCAAAGCGAATCGAAGGTGTTTAGAACTCGTCGCTTGACGACAACTATGCGCTTATCAGTACATTGTGTATATTTCGCCGGTCATGAAAGACGATCTGTCTGCGACACTGTAGTGCCAAAAGAGACGGTTAGAAATAAGGCCTATAGTAAGCCTCGGGGCGCAACACAAATTATATTGTGTTTGGTCTCATTCTAAAATCTGACATATTCATTAGCAAAAATTTAATTTAAAAATAATCAAAAATAAAAAAGTTTCACTTTTGAATTATCAACCCAGTGATATCTAGCATCGGATCATGTTACACTAATAGACAGTGGTGTGCAGTTAAGCTTCACGATGCGTCCAGGAGAATGTCACAACCGGCACACTTCAAATCCAATGGGGCGATGACTTATAAATTTATCGCTCCACTTACAGAAAGAAATAACGAACAATAATCCTAAGGACCTATAAATAATCAAATAATAATAATAATTATCAAGTCCCATAAGTGTCTTTGGGTCTATAAGGGTCCTTGAAACAATCCTTAGCGTTATTATTTGTTTCTGGGAAAGCACGGAGAAAGCGGGTTTCTTCTTATGAGCAATACCACCTACGATCAACGTTTGGTAGGAGGTTCCCTCCACCAACTTTTTAACCAATTATCACCTGGAATAGTTACCCTCACTTTTCCCAAGGAAAAGTGTCATCAGTGAATCCGCTTTCCCCATACTTTAGACACACCCACACCGAGGTTTCCTCTGTACCGACACTACAATTGAAAGTCAGTCTTATCTTGATTTTCACCAAAAAATTTAAAACATTTTTGTATCGTGCTAAAATTTGAATAAAATAGTAACAATAAAACTACGCGACAAATTTTTACGTGACAAGAACCTCTCCCCAGCGATGGAAACGACGACGCAATTATCCAGAGGTAATTATTGGATGTTTCTTGTAGTGCATTTTTTTCTACAGTTTAATAATAAGATTACAAAAATGTGTTTAACCGGGCAACAATTTTCGTACTTTACTTTAGTACATTCTGCATAATAATCATGCTATTAATTTTAGATGCATATACCAATTTACACATGCAAATTTAGTACAAATTATTTTCTTGTTTAATTAACTTAGCTTGAAAATAACTTCTTTAGAGAAAGAGAATTTCTCTCACAGTTGTCTGCCTTGGTTCAACTGCATAGAAGGTCAGATATATTTGTGGCGGCACACCACCATAAAGAAGGGCCCAGGGTAAAGCACATGTGCGGGTCACATGGTTGCGGAACAATGTTCGCGAAACAGGGCATAAGGAACAATGCCCAAGGACCGGACACCGTAATTTAGAAAAACTCTGGGACCTACCAGAAAAATACGCGAGCTCAAATAATTTATGACTCTAAGAACTACGGGTTTTTCCCATACCTACTCCGGGAGAAAACTCTCCCTATAAGTAGGGAAACGAAGGGAAGCCCGTGGTTAGTAGATATCGTCCGAGTGCAAATCGTGATTACGTGTCACGGATGATATTTTCACATTAGTTATATGAATATTATAATAGTCATATTGTATACAATTTATGTTGTACATTTTATAGACAGATGAGGCACAGTTCTATAGAGATAGTGCTTTTTTTAAAAATAATATCCACAATACAGATCTGTGATATTTTACACATGAGCGCTTATGTAACTTGGAAAACTCAATTCTACAGGAGATTTAGTGTTAACGTATGTGCTGGAATAATCAGTAATCACACAATCGGTACTTTTGCCACATACTCTAACGGGAAAGACTTATTTAAATTTTCTCCGTGAGGACTTGTAAACATTGTTAGACGATGTGCCTTATGGTATTCGACAACAATTGATGAAGATCACTACATTTTACCTATGAAGTAGGAAGGTAAACGATAATTATCGATGTTGGATAAGTGAAAGTGAAAGTCGGGACCAGTTAGTAAAATCAATTAATCACGCATTTGTAAAATTGAAAACCCGAAATACGTTGCCAAATGTTCATGTTGCGGTAATTAGACGAGCATAGCTATGTATCCGACAAGGACAAAAGTTTCAACAATTTTGTACCTGATAAACTAAAAGTTTCTTCATTTATAAATTTTCATCGTATACATTTTCTAAATTGTTTTTCTTTAAACTTAGTAATTATTAAATTATGCGTCGTTCGACAGACCGTAACTTTGTTATAACACCGTGTGGACGCGGTGGATTTTCAAACTCGATTTTTTCGAAAATTAAACTAAGAATCTAAAAATTGTAATGTATATATTCTTCTTATTTTTTCATAAGAAATTACACGGCATATCCCCTTTTATATGTTATTCTGTCGTAACCTGTATACAATACATAATAAAAGATTTAGGGTTCTCTCCTGTTACCGCTTCATATATTAATCTATGATTAGTGTCTTTGTTGATGCTGGCTTTTCTGCAGTATATCCAGTTGAAAGTGAAATTTAGAATTTTCTCGGGTATATCTGTATGCTCTAGTTTGATCAAAAGTATTTCGCATTGTACATTGTTGAAAGCCACATTAGCGTCCAGTTGTGAATTCTGTTGTCAATCATGCGTTCCATAAATTTGAACACGCAAAAGAATAATGCAATAAGTCTAAAGAATAGGCCATTAGGCTTCTTTATCAATATAACTTGACACTTGTTCCCGTCCTCTGGGAGACTTCCCATGTGTTGTGACGTGAAGATTTCGTAGGAGACTTCAAAAGGAGTAGTTTACATCTAATTGACAAATGCTTTATTATCTTGTATTCTGTACGATCAGGGCCAGGTAATTTACATTGACTAACTCGAGAGCATGGTTGAATTCCGCGAAGTGAAATAGCGAATCAGGAAAAATAGGATATACATTTAGTCTAGAGCTTATTTTATCATTTGTTCTAGTGCAGTTATCTTTTGTTTTATGATAGTCTGTGTAAGCGTTTCTATCTGTTCATTTCCATTTGGATTTAAAAATTTTTATCTTATTCCAGAAAGGAGAATGGGAGAATGAAGTCTTGTGGTTAAGACTAAATGCATATTTTTTGTATCGCTCTACCTTTCATTTCCTTAAACATTTCTTAGAGAGTGCCAACTGTTCTTATAAGTGATTCGGTTGTCGCATATGGGGATGTGAATCCATTTTTAATAACTGCTTCTATAAGTCTCATAATTTTTTCACAATCAGTACCCTAATATCTAACGGGGTTTCTATACACCTCATTCAATATGCTCCTTTGTCGGAGGAGTACTTATATTGATTGACTTAACTATTTTGTTTCTAAATTCTTTGTATTTACGTTTTATTTATGTGTTGCATTCTGAAGTTTGCATAAATGTTGCGTACTGGTCATCCATAATTGTTTGATACCTGCTCCCATTAGTTCTGTCAGATGAAATTCTGTTGGTAGTGTTCTTGTATATAAATTTTCCCATACTTTTCTTCTTCGAGGATCGACATATAGCAATCTACCATCTTTGATCGGCTATAAATCTAAGGCCAAGTTCAAACTGTTACTAGTGCTATTCCTTATATCTATGTAAGATTGGATATTGAAGTTTTCTATGTGAAGATTTTCCCTCTCTATTATATCAAGTAAAATATCTCCATTTGTATCACAGTGACTACAATTCCATGCTGTATGATGCATATTAAAGTACGAGATGTTGGCCGAGTCTTTTTAGAAGATTTTTCCCATTTACTCTGAGACATTCTATATATATCATAACTGGTGGCTTATAGCATGCCATATAGTTTTAAGGTTATTCGCTTGGTTATAGCACCTCTATCAATAAATCGCCAGTGACTATTATCTCTGTTAATAACAGTGAGAGATGCATAATGTGACTGGTTAATTCTGATTTATATGATTGGGTGAAAAAGAATCATACAATATTGCAAAAGTATATATACGGAGGCATTTTCTAACAAGTAGCTTTCACGCGTTGTATTTATTGCGAAGAAATACCGTATATAAAATATTTTTATGCGAAAATATAAATAGCAATGACAAAAATTATAATGTTCAAAATACTCCACTAACGAGAGAACGCAATGTACAGGATAACCGGTTGATGGAAATTGAAAAATAATTAAAGCAAGAGAAGAATGAATGTAATATTCGTCGCTTACAATTACGAGCGAGGTGTAAAATAATGAATCGGTTAAAAAATAGGCTTTCTTTAGGCTATGATACGTGTTTGAAGAAAGCAATTGCAAGAAAAGTATCTGCTTTCGTTTGCGATTTTATAATGATGTTATTGTTTAAATTTCCTAAAAAAAACTTCCACGCGGATGAACAAAGATTATGTATAACAAAGTATTACAATAATCTTCTAATAAAATAATCTATTATAATATATATTATAATAATATATAATATATAATATATATATAATATATAATCTATTTATTATGATATATAAATAATCTATTTATTATCTCTAATAAAATAATATTTCGATAATCTTATACAATGCAATGCGTGTTGTGTATCACTTCTATTTATCGGATCTGTCAACAATTATTCGGTAGTTTGGGAAAATGTATATTTGGCCTGGAATGTAGCAAAATATATTTTTCGTGACCGAAATTCAAGCTGTACATAGGGGAGTTGTAGACTATAATTGCGTTTTTTTGTTTGATGAAATGGTTAGTAAGAAAAATATTTAAATTTGCACCTAACCAGACAGATTATTGAAGGTTTCAAAGATTTAGGATGTTTGAAATATATGATCTTTAAAAATTTGCGCTCTTGAATATTTTGGAGAACATATTGTCAAACAAAGTTGCTGGTTTCTGTTATAATGAGCAAATGCTGTTATCTTTTCTAGCATATATTGTTAATGGTAACGTGGATTTTGAATGTGTTCATGTTCCAAGTATAGAATTGTTGAACATTTCCCAAAATATTAATAAAGTTTGATATTTATTATTGCATTATTAAGTAACATAAATTGTTTTGGATTATTTCCCATTTAGTGGAAAAGAATATCCAAAATGGTTTAACCATGATGAATATACTACACAGCATGGCTTTGGCAACAGGTGAAATTTTCCAGATAAAATATGAATGAATATTCAAAATTACTACATCTGGAGAATGTTTAAATATTTTCACTTTCTTTCAACAGTAATTTTATGTATGTACTTGTAAGGTTTGTACTATTCTCTTCCTTTACTTGCATTTGCTTAGTTTTACTCTGCAGCATGTGTATGCATATATATTGCTTTTTCGCTTATATTGTTGCTTTCGTTATGTATTCATACAATTTTGAATATTTCTAATGTTGTATCTTCCTGTAAAAGATATATTTGTATCTTTTAACAACATAATACATGCAATCTTCTTTAACATTTTCCTTTTCCTTTCAATGAATATTTATCGATTTTTATGAACATTAAATATGCTCTGGAATGGTAAAGACCTACCGCTACGCGTGTACGTGGCCCATCCTTTTCACACTAGTACTTTGCGATCCAAATGTTTCATAATTTAACGACTTGGTTACAAAAATAATAATAGAACTATGGTGAAAGGAAAGCACATACAATTGCACGTATTAAAAAAGAATATGAGAACTTACTTTTACCGATGTTTTCAAGGTATGGTAATATGTAATGGAAATTTACTTTCTTTACCTTTCTCTTATTTCACATGTTGTATGTGTAGATTTGTATGGGGCATACAGAACTACGAAAATCAAGAAAGAAAAAATTCAAGACATCAAAAGGGTGAAAAGATATATATTCTGATATGTATTTTATATTTCTTTGTCTTAAATAAATTAAAAACATAATAAAAACAGTATCATTTATTAAGTCGTGTCATTGGATGTCTAACATATCATGACACGATCGGATAATATATATATATATACTATAATGCGGCATACTTGGGCACCTATTTTACCGGTCTCCGAATATTCTTTAAACCTGGTCACTACTGAACTGGTAACCTAGCATGTGGCACGCAGAAGCATTGAATGTCAGGTCACAGACGAGCATACAGAATAGACCTTACGTCTTATGGAACTTCGTACCTCACGTTCTGAAATATCGATCGTGTAAAAAGTCAGAGTAGTTTTTACGTCCTCTGCAATTTATAGTAGTGAGTGTACGAACTATATTCAATCCAACTAATACGGTTGGTAAAGTCACTGACAAGTAAGGTAAAGCCAACAGAAATAAAAATCTATGGTAAAAATACTCATATCACTACACGTTATGTGGATAATTTTATGAAGATTTAATGAGGAAGAAAAGTGGAAAGATACAAGTATACAGTGAAGGTTCCTTTTTTTTATTTATTTAATTTGCATTTTACAATTTGTCCCACTGGACATTTGGTAAATTATTCTAACTTTATTACGAAATAACATGTAGGTGGCTACCCCCAGTAGGATACCATTTTCGAATTTGTCTATTTTATATCGTTAGTGAGATCAGTGGGGTGTTTTCTTTTTAGGCTTCTTTTTATACGGGTTTTGCGCATTTCAGTAACCAGATGGTTTGGGTGTGTTGCCATTCTTTCATTGTATTTTTTTGCGTATCTGCCGATTTCTTC
This sequence comes from Bombus confusus, assembly GCA_014737475.1. Classification (NCBI taxonomy): domain Eukaryota; kingdom Metazoa; phylum Arthropoda; class Insecta; order Hymenoptera; family Apidae; genus Bombus; species Bombus confusus. Next base: position 17,885 of record JACXIV010000125.1, read on the forward strand.
CTTGATTGTTGGTATTTTTAGGTCTTTGCGTATATCCTCGTTTCTAACATACCACGGGGTGTTGGCTATTGTTCTGAGTATTTTCGATTGCAGGGACTCTAATTTATATATGTGACTCATTGCTGCTGTCCCCCATAGTGGTATTGCGTATGTCCAAATTGGTTTTATTATCGTTTCGTATATCTTTAATTTATTTTCTATGTTGAGTTTAGAATTTTGACTTGTTAACCAGGACATTTGTCTTCTTTTTATCTGTATCTTGTCTATTATTGATTTAATATGTTGTTTCCGTGTAAGTTGTGTGCCCAAGTGGAGTCCTAGGGATTTAACTTGCTTTGTTTGTGTTATGTGCGTGCCATTCAATAGGATATTTGGTGGTTTCCTTTTTCGCAGTGTAAATGTAATATGGTTGCATTTTCTGGAGTTTGCTTTTATTTGTTCGCCTTGCAGCCAGTTTTCTATTTTTGTGATATGCTTTAGTAGTATTGTAGCTGCTGTTTCTGGTTTAATGTGCCTGACTAATACGGCCTTGTCGTCCGCGAATGTTAGTATTTTGCTGTTGGTAGTTGTTGGTATGTTGGCCTTGTATAGTATGTATAATATTTGTTCTAAGACACTTCCTTCCACAAACTTCAGAATATGTGTCCTTTATTTTTACCTCAAAGGTTCTGTTTCTTAGGTATGATTTGAATAATTGATGGATTTGTTCTGGGAAATGTTTTTTGATTGTTTGTAAGAGGCTTTCATGGTTTACTTTGTCAAATGCTTTGTCGATATCCATGAAGAAGGCTGTACAGTATTGTTTCTTTTCTGTTGCTAGGAGAATTTCGTTGACGAGCCTGTGCATTTGCTCTATCGTGGAGTGTTTGTTTCTGAATCCAAATTGGTGATCTGGTATTAATTTTTCCTTCTCTATTGTTGGTTTTAGGCGATCATATATTATTTTCTCTAGTATTTTGGAAAACACAGGAAGTAGTGATATTGGCCTGTAAGATGCATTTTGGTGTGGGTCTTTGCCTGGCTTAAGTAGCATTATGATCTGTATTAGTTAATTTTGACTTGACAGCGCGTGCCGCTCGAATGTCTGATTAGCGGTTCGCAGGCAATATAACAGTAAAGCACGCTAAGGTTAAGAAAAACGAAAAAAAGCATGCTAATTCCGTGTCGTTAAGTTGTCTTTGGTCATAAACTGTTGATGTTTCTATAGACTACTTCTAAAAACTCGATGGCTTTATGATCGTATTACTGCACTGCAACATATGAATATGCAATATATATTGTATTACTGTATACTATAATATATACTGTATTACCACTGCCATGACAACTTGAATCACAGACACACACTAGGTATATAAATTCTATATTATTTCTCTGTAGACATATAAAATCTATCATATAAACTCTACTATGAGCAATGGCATAACAAGACGACGTAAAGTTCAAATAGATTAGACGTTGACACAATACAAAGCACTAACACTCCCCTCCAAATGAGTATAGATAATACAAAACCATATATCAAATGACAATATACACAAAATCGTAAATGTAAAAGAAATAGAAAAGTAATACAAAAGAACACCAATCTTCTAAAAAATAAGTCCTTATCTCAAATGATCATGTACAAAAATCCACCAGATTCTTGGTGTTAAGCCAACATGTACCGATTGAAGTAATCGAAACAAATGAAAAAGAAAAAGGAATTCAGGGGCAACGACATAGTCATAATAATAGTTGTAATAATTCAAATATACAACGGGATAATCAGGATCCAACTTTTTCCGATACAGAAAATTAGAAACTCGCCAAAATTATCCTCATTCAAAAGCAAACAAAATTTCTCTATTGATGATCTTGTCAAAATTATTCGGGAAGCTATCCTTAGGATGCCTAAAACTATTAATAAGAAAAACTGCCTGATACCACAAGTCCGGATTCCTGGAACACCATTCTACGATTAAGTACACCGAATAATCGATGAAATCGAACAAAGTTTCAAGGGTCAAGTAGAATCTGACTCAGAGGTTTATTATACAAAATCAAGCAAAACCTCCCACACGATTATTACTCTCTACTTAGGTCCTACTTGTGTCAAAGATATTTCCATGTCAACCAAAATAGCAGCTTCTCAAAAATATACTAGCTAGTGTCCCACAAGCAAGCGTGCTAGGTCTCGCTTTATATCAAATCTATACAGCGAACTTCCCATGTGCTTAAGATGTGCTCAGAGACGCGTACGCAGATAATATTATTATCTTAGCATCGCACGCCCCC
>JACXIV010000125.1:20344-83600 GCA_014737475.1 Bombus confusus
AGGTAGGTTAAAGATTTCTAATAAGCTTGTGTTACAGAGTTTAAACGTAGGCGTATGCGTGATGAGTATTTTTTGTCTTGAAGCGCATGGTGCTTATATTCTAACTGTCCGTCTAGGGCATGTATTTTCGTCAACGTTTCCTATGAAGTGGGAATCTGCTTCTGTCTAATCCTGTGACTGTCGAACTGTCGTGGGCGTCCCGTATGTGGTGCGTTTTGTGTGTACCTGGTCGAGGGTTCGTAACATAACATCCCGTTGGTGACATTGTTCTTGGTCTATTGCCGAATTTTCATTTGGTATCGAGGTTTATGATATGTGGTTTATATTTTTGATGATTGTAGCGTGGGAAGTATTCTTAATTTGTTCAATCATCCGTTACTCATGGCGCAAACCCTTTGTTATAATTTTCGATACATGAAATGATGACTTCGATAAAATTCTGCTTACTTTGGCATCGGCACTTTTCTCGGTTTTCAATTAGGTAATAGTAAATAGAAATCAAGCAAACGCCTATAAAATCACCACTATTACAAATGACAACCCTTTTTGAATGACAATATTATTGCTGCATTTTCAGAAAGCAAATATTTGTCATTTTCGTTTAAGACGCCATATCAAAATGTATTGAGATGAAATTCAGTTCATTATTATATAATCGTATTCTTCATATCATCGACAAGATTTTAATTCGAGTTACTTAAAGGATTGATGTGGCACAGTAGAAGTAAATAGCAAGGCACTGGAATTATTGTAATTATTAGGTACATCTTCGACATGAACACAATAGACTAAAGCAGTCTAAATGTAAAGTCATATTTACAGTAGGCAGTTATATGTTGTTGGTATGTTATTCAAATACGTGGGCTGAAGATAATAATCTGATTAAATTAAACTGTAAAAAATGTGAACACTATAGCTATAAGCAAATTGATACCCATTTTCATAACTTTTTTAACAAAAAAATTAGCAGCTACTAGTTTAATGCTTTGAGCTATGAAAATGAAAGATAAGTCTGCAACAGAAGTAGGAGCTATAAGTTTTTCATGATCTATAAATGAAATGACTTGATAACAAAAACAATCTTTTAAGTATACAGGCCATGTAGATATTTAAAAAGAATAGCGAATCCTAACACCAATTAAATTTTTAATATGTAATATAATCGATTTTTTGTGATAACAAATTGAAGTTTAATGTTATCAGAACTAAAATCAATTTATTATTTATTTATTACATAAATACAGTCTAATATAAACATATTTTGATTTCTGGTATAAAAAATTAATTTGTCAAATTTGATTATCTAACATTATCGAGGTGCTAAAAGTAATAATACGTTGAACACATTTCGGATATCCGGGACAATTGGATGCGTATAACATATAATTAATGTTGATCGCAAAAAAGATCACAATCGCGATCTCATCGGTCGTTCTCGATGTCGTCTGTTAAGGACAAATCTGAAGGTGGAATCTGACTTACGATAGTATCCTTAAACTGCGTATCCAAAATATATCGCTAATGACTTTATTATGGTTGTATCCGCTAAGAACCTGGAAGCGGCACAGATCATCACGAACTCACACTTCTGGATATGTCGGTGGTTTAATGTAACAAATTCACGAACAATTCCTAAACACCGATAAATATAACAATGTTCGTAGAGGTGGATTTCCGAACGCTGTGCGTGCATTAGAGTGAAAAGTAGGCAATGCGAATGAGATAGAAAAGGTAGAGTGTAATGCTATGAAATGGTCTGCCCAATCACCGGATCTGAATCCAATAGCCTCGAATTTACGATGACAATTGAGACATTTATGTAAAATCTGAAAAAGCAGAAAGATATGAAAGATTTAAACGCAACTGTGATAAAAGTCTAATCATCAATTTGTGTAACAAGATGTTACGAGCTGTTCGTATCAGTGCAACGTAGATAATCTGTGTCTTTAAAAAATGAACGATTACGTACAAAACATTAAAATAACACAGAAAATATTAATATTATACACTTCAAATTTAAAATAGAAATTTCATTTGCGTACTGCTCTGAAACGAATGAATTCATCGGAACGAAAACATTTGCAATTGTAGCTTGTTGTAAACTATAGTTATTGTAAAAAGTGTATTGTTCGCTAACTTCATTTACGTACGTCCAGCGATTATTCCCTACCCTAAAAAGTATGAAATAAAAAAAATTTTGAAAACTGTGAACTGACTTCGATGTGCGCAAAATAGTATTAAATAATTTCTATTTTATTTATATAAATATACGGCGTGCTTGAGAAAAGTTAGTTTGTTACGAAATAACATGTATCTATCACAGAACGTTGTTTGGGACAAAAAAGGGATAAGTGACTGTAAAAACAAACCAAATACAGACAGTTTAACCTATTGGTTAGGACAGACACTTCATGTGTAACCATTATTACCTCTCAAATTCAAATTTAACAGCTATTAGATCTTCAAACAAACCCACGGCTAATCCACTCCATAGGACTAGGAGAAAATCTAGGTCTTGCTGAATCAGACTCAACTTCAGATAGACATCAAAACGAATAGCAAAGAACTAAGAACAGCAAGAGAAAGAAAAACAGCCCAGTTAGAGAAAATAAAATACAAAAGACAACTAAATGGTTACAGGACCCCACACCATCATCAATATCAAATAGATTTGAAATATTAAATCACGATAACGAACCACTGACATTTACAAAAATAAAGAAACCTTCACCGATATTCACTGACGTACAAATAATAGACCCGCTAATGATATTGCTACACCAGTTATTACTTAAAGAGTCATACACCATAAAAATACTCAAGGCAACCAAATTAAAATACAAACTGCTAACCCAGAAGATTATAGAAAATTAGTATCTACTTTAAGAAAAGAAGTTGCCAATTATTATATTTTTCAATAAAAGGACAATAAAAGATATAAAGTAGTAATAAAAGGGTTCAAACTTGATACGGAAAAAATAAGATTCAATTTAGAAAAGAAAGGTCGCACACTAAATATAGTAAATCTAACGAAAATTGGAATGTCTAAAACCTTGCCGATTTTTAGTTGAATTAGCTCTAGTGGCGAATAACAAATATGCAACAATAACTGTATTTTATTGCATACTATTACTATTGTAATACTAATGCACACACGTAACACACTAATGTAATACAATAGTAACCATAGAACCACTGAGAATAAAAAGAGATATCCCACAGTGTACAAGATGTCAATCACTAGACCACATTATTGTAGCAGGAAACCAGCTTGTATAAAGTGTGCTCAACTACATCTAACATCACAGACAACATAACAATATTACATAAAAAAAGTCAAGTATGCAAACTACCAAGAAAAACACCCAGCTAATTACGAAGTCTTGTCTCGCCCGGAGAGTTTTGATAAGAAGTGTTTACGTAAAGCAATTAGTTCTTAATGTCGTATATTTGATTTTCCAGTGTGAGTGTGCCTGTGATAGTGAACTTGCTGTTGGCAAGTCTATATCACAAATGGCACAAAAAACAGCAATCTGCAGTTAAAAATCTTTATAGCTAACGAAAAATTTGTTGAGAGATGTTAAGTTGGTATGATCGCTAGTTACTACAAGCTAAGTTGGTACGACTTCTGGCGACGCTCTTTTGCTTAGAAGTCGTCCACGTGCTAATTGACTGTGTGACTCCTTACTGGTAAAATGTGTTGTACGAGACGGAGAAATATATAAGGTGAAAAATCGAATCTGTGTGAATCGATTAATTAACAACCCCAAACCTACATTAATTAACAGGTTATGGGCCCAGGGCAGTAAACTGCGACAATTAGGAGTGTTATTTTTGAGGTTTTATATTCTTTCTGAGATTATCCGAAAAGAGATCACGCCATGGCCGACCGCGACGGAATGGGTGATGTGGATAAGGACATGAACCCTATCCTGAAGAAAGGAAATTATGAGTATTGGAAGACAATGACAGAAGCCACGTTAGTCTTCCTGGGCTGCTGGGGTGCAATTGATCCAGGATTTACGCCAGCAGACAGATTGAGACCGGAATGCGTAAGGATGGACAACAAGGCACGTGCGTACCTTTTCCGGCATGTTCGCCCCGAGTATCTGGGGGATATCAGAACTTTGAAAACAGCAAAGGAATGCTGGAAAGCATTGGAAGACATGCATGGGAGATCCATGTCGATGGACATTGTTCTATGCATGCGGGAACTCGGGACTATCGAGAAGACCCCCAGCATGGATGTATCTACGTACTGCGGAAAGATTCATGATCTGTGTGATAAACTGTCCAGCGTAGGTATGAAGATTGGGGATCATATTCTGGCATGTTTCCTTTTAGCTGGCCTCATGTCGGACCCAGACTACGCCACGTACCTCAGAACGACGAAGGTAGATAAAGATCTCAACCCGAGGAATGTGAAATCCGAACTTCTCCTCGAAGAAAGAAGGATCGAAGCGGCGGCGGAATCGGCCGAGAAGAATAGTGCAATGGCGGCCAGGAGCCAATGGAGGCCCAAGCCCCAACAGAACAAAGATGGCGCAAGGCCGAAGCACAGAGACCCAAAGGACCGGAAGTGCTACAAATGTGGCAAACGGGGCCACATCTCATATCAGTGTCAAGAGGGGAAGGAAGATAAGGAAGAAAAAAACCAAAGAGAAAAAAGGAGACAAGAAGAAAGCAGGAAAGAGAGAAATTCAGGAGACGAGTCGAGGTGCAAAGGGCTTATAACTACATCAGCTTTATCGTCCATCAGTCACATGGAAAGAGATAGAATATGCTACCTTGACTCGGGTGCTTCAAATCACATGACTCTGGACAGGCATCGATTCTTGGACTTCGCACCGGCAACCGGCCAAATCAGAATTGGTAAGGGAAATCTAGAGGTTAAGGGAAAAGGGACGATAGTTGTGAAAATGACTAAGTCCTGTGGCGGTTGGACTCTGTCCTTATCAAACGCTTTATGGGTGCCTGAGCTGGATGTGAATCTAATCTCGGTTAGACAGTCAGCAATGAAAGGAGTCACCACTGTATTTACAAGGGAGGAAGCCATTGGGACACACGACGATGGAGACGCGATATTCAACTCAAAGGTAGGAGATAACGTATATTATCTAGAGACAATACCACCTGAGAGGCAAGTAGGAAACGTCTCAGTGGAGAACGATCAGGCGGAGCCTCGGGAGGATGAGGAAGACATTGAAATCATCGAGGCAAAGGCCTACAAGGCTGCATCATGGCACGAGAGGCCATAATAAATTAAAACTAGTATACCAAAGGACAAAACAACCTTTGAAGGTGTTTTGTGACTCGGACTTTGCAGGCTGTTCGGTAGATAGGAAATCTAGGAGCGGGTATGTCTTCATACTCGCTGGTGGTGCAATATCTTGGTTGTCCAAGAAACAACCAATTATAGCTCAGTCGACATGCGAAGCGGAGTTCGTGGCAATGCAAGAGGTAGCTAGGGAAACTGTGTGGATTTCCTTACTGTTAAGAGAATTGGGTCAATCGTCATATTGCCCTCGTCCATGCAAAGTATTCTGCGATAACGTCGGGGCTATTTCATGGTCCAAAGATGAAATAGTCGCTGAAAGCTCTAAGCATGTTCATGTGCGATATTTCCATGTTAAGAACTGCGTGTTGAGAGGAATATTAGATTACACCTATGTACCTAGTTCCGAGAATGTTGCTGACATTCTCACCAAGGGGTTAAATAGAGTTAAGACTCAAAACTTTACCAAAGCTATGGGGCTTGTAGAAACTGCGATCAAAGGGGAGTGTTGAGAGATGTTAAGTTGGTATGATCGCTAGTTACTACAAGCTAAGTTGGTACGACTTCTGGCGACACTCTTTTGTCTTAGAAGTCGTCCACGTGCTGATTGACTGTATGACTCCTTAGTGGTAAAACGTGTTGCACGAGACGGAGAAATATATAAGGTGAAAAATCGAATCTGTGTGAATCGATTAATTAACAACCCCAAACCTACATTAATTAACAAAATTTTCTATCATTAAACCGCAAGTGAACAACCGTTTAACAGATCTAATGGGTTATTGTGAATTCTCAACTAGGTAACGATCAGTCTGGTTGCAATTGATCGGTTGATATCATGAACCGTGAACGCTATTAACACTCAAAGTGGAGGTAGATTAAAGATGCCGAGTAATGTTATGTTTAGTTCATTTATTTGCATTCTGTAGTATAACACGGAGAGTATGACTGTTGAAGACTGTTTGAAGACTAGTTGAAGAAGACGCGGCTGACCCTTATATACTAACTCTCTGTCCAGGGGTTGTCCTTATCACCATGGCTTTTGTAGGGTAGGAAGCTATTCCTTTCAATCTTGCAATTGTGTACACTCGTGGGCGCATCTCCTCTGGTATTACTGATTGATACCAGATGTTTACTTTGGAGCGGATCCATCGAGCACTTAGGGTATTGATTAGCTTTTTAATGAGGTCCGCACCGTAAAATTTACAACTTGGGAGGTAGGAAATTTGGACTTTCCCAAAAAAGACAAATGTGCTGTCCGAGTCATAAACTGACGACCACTCCAAATCCTGAACACTGATACCCCGATAAACTGCAAAGAACAATAGCTATTCATCAAAGAAACGGAAAATCATTCCACCTGATAATTTGGTTAAAATAGTCACGGAACATAATAAATGTTTGAATAATATACCGGATAGTAATCCGTTTAGCGTACTGACAGAGCTGAATGACGAACCTACAGGAAGCAACTCAACGGCTATCGAAAAACAGCAATGAAAACCTCCACCAGTACACATCGAAGGTCGAGTCGTAGAAACCCTCACGGAACTAATGAAAAAAAATAGCCAATGATGACTATACTCTTAAACGATTAAAAGATAATCATATCAAAATCCAAGTTAATACTCCCGAAATTTATTGAGAACTTACTCTGGAATTAAAAGATAAGAATGCAAACTTCTGCATTTACCAACTAAAGAAGAATAGAAGCTATAATTTCGATAAAATATGGCACGAGGACCTCCTATATAAAATTACACAAAACTTTCTTCCACCTTATCACCAACTTTTAAGATCGTATCTTGAAAATAGAACGTTTTTTGTTAAAATATAAGACTTGATTTCAGGAAACAGGTGTACCGCAAGGTAGTGTCCTATTACTGTACGCGCTATTCCTATGCAGATATTTCTACCACTAATTAAACCTCAATATTTACATTTGCAGATGATATTGAAATTATGGCCATACACGAAGACCCAAAAATTGCACACATGCTGCCTCCTAAAAATTAGGGAATGGTTAGGTGAATGGATATGGTATAAGATATGGAATCCTTTTGATCTCAACAATATTAGTATATCACAAACTAAAACAGTCAAATACTTAGGTCTAAATATGGACAAAAGAATGAAATAGAACGAAAGATATGAATAAAATAGAATAAATTCTTATCGAAAGACGTGAAATGTACTGGCTTACTAGCAGGAATTCCAAGCTAAGCATGAGCAATAGGCTCCTCATTTATAAAACGATAATCAAGCCAATTTGGACGTATAGGATTGCATTATGGGGTACAGTTGCTAAGAGTCATATAACAAAGATATAAGCACTACAGTCCATCATTCTGAGAACTATTGTTAATGCTTCTTAGTATATATGAAAGGAACAAATACAAAGCGATCTTATGATCAACCCAGTAGAAGAGGAAATAAAATATCTACGAAACAAATACATTATAAGGCTTGAAAATCATCCCAGCGATGTAGCAAATAATCTATATACAGGAAACCTTCCTAGAAGACTACACAGGACGCATCCAAACGACCTCCTCCCCTCAACATAAGGAGTGTGTGCATTAGAGATGTATCTTACTGAGCAAGTATCTACGTGGTAAATATTCAAAACACTGTTAAAACAACTCACCGAATATTCTCCTAAACAAATTCTAAAGTGCATTGGAGTTATTAAAAAAAAAAAAAGAAATAATTACAAAGGATGTATCACTGGAAGACAAATGATAGCTAAACTTCACCCTCCGCTGAAAGACTGTCCTATTATAACACGAAAAGTAAATTTAAATCCAATAACGCAGACAACTACATCAATCACGATGACAATAACACCACCTATCAGTAATGGTAATATTATTGGAACATAGCAGTAACTCGCATAATATCGAACCAGACAATGACATAATTGACAACAATAACATATTATATACTATAATATATATAATATATAATATAATATATACTATAGCAACAATCTTCAAATCTTTCTGCAACAATTAGTCTCTTAAGCAACTGAAACTAACAACTTAACTTCTCAAATAAAGAATGGCCCAGTAACCTACTTAAAAAAACACTCGAACTTCCACATTATGCATGCTGTGGTACATCCTATCCGAGCGGGAAAACTGACAGAGGTACTGGAATTTTGATTAAAAACAATATAGAATAGGTACAGCTTTCACTCTATCAAAGCGAAAATATACAGGCTATGATGATTCAAATAAAGCTTAACAACTAACTATAGTATACTGACCCCCTAGACACTCACTAACTGCAACTGAGCTCAATGATTTTTTCATGTAAAACTAAGGATGTAAAACTGTACCAACAAATCAGAGGTGGACAACTTTTAGTCTTATCGACTGATTAGCCTATGTATTGGCTAACCGATCGTAATAAAATACCAGATATGGTGGATTTTGGTATCGCCTATGTTTAAGGAAACAACATTCAGATCACCGAAATTTACCTCAGATGCTCAAATGCTAGTTCTGTTCACAGTCAACTCGAGAGCTACCACTTTTATTAACAGACAAAATTTAACAAATAAAAACAAATTCGAACAACTATAGAAGTATTACAGAAGGCAAATTGACATGTAAGATATCACTGAAGATTGTACATGACATAGAAACAGGGACAGAACATCTAATTATTCACGCTGCATATGTCAAGTAAAGGGGACATAGAACATCCATCATACATATAGGAACTAATCAGAAGAAAAAGAGAAGAGACGTAAGTGGTAATATAGACACCTCACACATCTTAAAACAGAGTTAAATAAACTAACCAGAACCATAAAAATAGAAATATTAAACCACAACAATACAAAATTCAGTACTACTCAACTCACTACATCTCAAGTCTTGACGTCTCAGAAATAACAAATTACTCCATGTGAAGAACATTCAAGAGAATAAGAAGATTGATTAATATCAATCAACTCTTACAGGATCTTGAACAAAATCATTCGAGGAACAAAGTGGCAGACTACCTCCAAGATGTTTTTACAACTGAAACTCCGGTCAATGTAGTCGGTAACAATTACACAGATAACTTTGGAGTAAATCAACCAGTTAAAAAAAACGAAATTAATGCTATAATTCATATACTTGAGAATAGTAAAACACCTTGTACGACCTAATTACACCAAGAATGCTTAATGAACTACCCCCACTTGGAATTCACTACATAACCATCTTGATCAATGCTATTTCACATAGTGATCATTTTACACATTCTTGAAAATGTGTAACTTCTATCGAAACCCGAAAAAATCCTAATTTATTACAGGCATATAGATTCATTTCTTTACTTCTAACTACGTACAAAAAAAATCATTTGAAAAAGCAATTAAAAAAAAAATTTGCACCATCGTTAATAGCCAAAAGCTAATACCAAAACATCAATTCGGCTTTCGCAAAAACACAACACCGTTGAGTAAACCCATTGCATGGTTAAATAAATATTATATTCTGCATTTTTCATAGACATAGAGAAAGCTTTTAACAGAATATGACATCGGGGACTGTTGAACAAACTACAACCCCTTCTAGCTATCTCATTACTTGTGCTAATTTCATCAAATATTAACAATAGATTCTTCTATGTGAAAATTGAAAACATTATCTCCGATATCCGTCCCATTAAAACTGGAGTTCCACAAGAATACATACAAGGGCCGCTACTTTACATGATCTACATTGCTCGTATTCTTACGTACACAGCAATCATTTCCTTACACGAAGATATTAAGATTGCTACCTGCAACATGCAGAATCACATCGCACTTCTCGAAAATCGACTAAAATTCAACAAAGTCGAAGTTAACGTTACCAAATGTGAACATATTATCTTCACACTACGTAAAATACTTCTGCAAACGGACAGTGCGAAACTAAACAATAGCATTTTACCACAAACTAATTGAATAAAATAGCTAGATTTGTACTTGGACAATAAATTCACTTGGAAACAACACATTGAACAAAAAATGAAACATATTAAATTATTTAAGAAACAATTACACTCCCAGACAAAAAGATAGCACGCGTGTGCTATATTTAATTTCTCGTGTTAAAATTATGCTAGCGTGAACATTTTAAGATATATGGAGAACGTAGCTTTCGTGAGTATGTAAACAAAACATAGATTGACCTTACTTCAATAAGTCCTCCGAGTTGAGAGGAAAACACATAATCTGACACAGACAAAATGATAGCACACTGGAACTTTGTTTACATATTCTTCAGTTTTTCGTGAGGTTACACGGAGTTAGCGTTCAATTTGTATATAAAGCTATGACATACTACTATTCTAATAATGGGTCGTGGCAAAAGACTTAGTGAAAGTTAATTTAAGAAACGAAATTAGTAAGATTTTAGCTCTGGAAAAACAAAAGCTTTCTATTACGCAAATTGCAAAAGTAGTTAGTCGCAGTCGAAAAGTGATGTATAATTTATTAAAAAATACAAGTGCGTACGGAAGGAAGAAAAGTACAGGAAGGCCAGCAGCATTATCTGAACGCGATACACGAGCAATACTACGGATTGCTTCCAATTCATGTGCTACGGCGAGGGAGATCGCTAAGAAAGCTGGAGTTGAAACAAATGTACAAAATGTTCGTCGTCTACTTCAAACTAGTAATATTATAAATCAGTGTAGAATAAAAGCAAAATCATCACTAAATTCAAGACATAAGAAGGCATGTTTGTTATTTGCAAAGGAGCATGTACATTGAAAAAAAACTTGGAGAAAAGTAATTTTCACAGATGAGAAGAGGTTCAACCTTGATGGACCAGACGGATGTACATATTATTATCGTGATGTTCACAAGCAACCATTAACAAAAATTCAACGTCAAATGCATGGAAGTGGAGTAATGGTCTGGGCTGGTACCAGATATAAAGGAAAAATAGAAATTAAGTTTATTCAAGGCACAATGAACAGCGTTCGTTATCTCGAATTAATAAAGAATTAAATTTATACATATGGAAAACGCATTGCTGAAGCACCATATATATTCTAGAAAGACAATGCTGCAGTACAAACTGCTAAAATTGTTAAGGAATATTTTTTAAACGAAAATATATCCACTCTTCAATGGCCGGCGTGTTCATCTGACCTTAATATAATTGAAAATTGCTGGACAATGCTTTCGCAAGCACTGTATGCTGAAGGCCGACAATTTTCAAGTATAAATGAATTAAAAACATGCATTATAAGTGAATGGGAAAATTTAGCTCAAGCAACAATTAAAAAATTATACAATTCTTTACCTAAAGGGATAGTGGAAGTGATAGAAAACAAAGGAGGTTCCACACATTATTGAAAAAAAATAGTTTGGTATATATATTGTTATAAGAAATACATATACTTTTGTTTCATTAAACATATAGTTGCGTTATATGAAATATATATTTTTATTTTTCAAGTGTGCTATCATTTTGTCTGTGTCAGATTATGTGTTTCCCTCTCAACTCAGAAGACTTATTGAAGTAAGGTCAATTTTTTTTGTTTACATACTCAAGAAAGTTACATTTTTCATATATCTTAAAATTTCTACGCTAGTATAATTCTAACACTAGAAATTAAATATAGCACACGCGTGCTATCTTTTTGTCTGGGAGTGTCGACTGGATTATCTCCAAAAACTCCAAAGCCAGTAAGAATAACAAAATTCTAATACAGAAATGTGTAAAACGGATCCGAACATATGGTATCCATCTTTGTGGAATGGCAACTAAGTCACATATTCAAAAGATTGAAAGTTAACAAGCTAAAATCCTCCATGCAATCATAGACACATCTGAGTACGTTAGAAATGACGATATTCATAAAGCATTGTACATCCCCTATATGCTAGAAGAAATCAAACGATTTTCTAAGAAATACAAAAGCAGAGTAGAAAATCTTAAGTAAATCCGAAAGTGATAAATTATTACACCAGTACATTTACAAGAATGAAACGAAGACACTCTTTAGATTTCATACAATTTCCTCAATATAATTTTACTCACATCATATAAACAATACTACTATAAGTCGTAATATTCATATGACTCATAGAATACTTGTCGCTTAAGGTAGTTAAAGCCACATGACACAATTATATCTATTAGTACTATATAACTATTTATAAATATTATATAAATAATAAATACATATAAATAATATGGAATTAGTAAATAAATTAAATAGCATATTGCATATTGATAGCAGTAAAGTAAACCTGCCTATTAATGAATTGTAAGGAAAGATATGAAACTTTAAAGATATCACACTCTATTTTTACTTACAATTGCATCACACCCGTAATTGTAAAACAAACCTGACGCGTTACATATATAACTGCAGGAATTTGTATATTATTAGTATGTAAGCACTAATAGAAGAATTAAAAGAATTAGACTTTTTAACAGAAGAAAACTTTTATTTTTGCGTCGCCTCCGAAAAGGTTGCAATATACTTAATATGTATTTAATATGTATTTAATAAATAAATATGTTTCTTTAAGCGTTGTTGCGTATTTGTATAAATAAAGTGCATAGTCTTTTACGCACTGGCAATGCAGTGACTAAGAGCAGTTTCAAAGCAATGCCGAATAGGATTTATGCCACTCGAATTCTGTAAGGTTTAACGGTTTGGTCGAAAGAGAACTTAAATCTATCTTACTATACGAGCTCTTAACGAATGCGAAGCGAGATTACGAAGTTACACATTCAGTGTTCAGTTAAAATAAAATCCCAAAATTCTATGGTAACGATAGATTAAGAATTTATTGTATGCATATGGAAAAAGTCATCCTTCAAGATTTCCGAGGAGGAGATGTCTATCACAAACAATCGCAGATATGTCTCTATTGTTCAGATAAATGCTTAGAATAAAGATGTTTCTGTTTCTTATATGCTCTTCAAGGAATTTGAGCAGTGCAGGTGAAGACCGGATGTTCTCGGTCTACTTTCAAAATCCTTACATGCCTCATCGATACAATCCTCGTTTTCATCAATATTATTGCGTCTGACCCATTTTCTGATCTACTATCAGAAATTCTTTCCTTAAGTACATCCTTACCCTGTGGAAAGACCACAGTATAAAAGGGTTCTCATATGCGACCCAAAACACAATTAGTTTCTCATTTTTTGCGTATGCACGGACTAATATGTAAAATAGTCTCTTTAAACTCTCTAACACTGTCGAAATCTAGTATAATTTTAACTATCTGTTTTAACAAAATATTATAAAAGAAAAGTCAGTGTTATCTCGATAAGAAGATAAATAAAGCATGGCGTTTATTTTAAAGGACAAACCTTAATTTGGGATCTGCTTATCTCATTAATTTTTTTCAACAGCATGAAATCATTATTACCTTACAGCGACCTCCATAAAACCATTTAACTTTCATAGATCCTTTTTTTTAATTTTAGGTAAGCAAAGATGTAAATAATTTAATCTGACTTGTGGTGATTATGGCGTAGCAATGTTTTAGTGCTTGTTGGACTAATTCTCCAACATATGCTGTAAATAAGAATTTTTAAATATGATAGATTGACGATTTAGTGTTTTAGATAGATCTTTTCTCATTGTAAATGTATTTCCAACACGATTTGCATCTGATGATTTCAATGATCTACATGATACAATAGCAATACCCTGGATCGTAGTCTTTTTGAAAAATTCAATCATTTATAGATTCGATGTACTAATGTTTAAACGATGACACTAATTTGCTTCAATACAATGTATCTAGTTACATAATTTGTAAAATAAATGCACATTATTACACGTAAAATATTATATCACGCACTTTTGTAAGGACCTTAAATACGTAATTTTACTAGGTGTTTTATATTTCATTTAATTTATAGTAAACCGACCAAACATATTTAGAAGAAAGCAGAAAAAGTGATTCGTCGTTACATAATATGTGACCCTATCATATACTATAACTCGAAAAATCAATAAATTTTACTTGTATCATTGTACTTACTTCTGATCGAGTACATATATCTCAATTTCGTTTGCAACAAGCTTTTTTTAAATGACAACATAGGAAAAGGTCGCCTCATATCTCTTCACATAATTGAATGACATCAACGAGACCTGACACAAAGGAAACGTGCGTTTATAAAAATTTTACGCATTTAAACTAACACTTTTTCTTGTGTAGCTGAATAGGTAACTTAATGTACATACGCAACATTACAACATTCCTTTTTGAACTTATTACGTTTATAATCTAGTCCTATGGCGGGTTATACTGACTATTGTCGACCCAAAAGGACGAGGCAGCAGATAACAAAACGTTCATGTGATCGATTTCTGCGACTGTAGCTATTGGCTACCAATCGATTGTCACTCGTCAATATTCAAGGACTAACTGGTACCTTTCTAGTAGGCAATTAACTCATATAAAAATATTTGCAAATAATTCTGATTCTGAACGGGAAAATAATACAAAATCATCAAGCAAAGCACGTATGAAGAAAACATAGCTTCAACAAAAGTAGGATAAATATTACACAAGGATATGGAACCTTTGAACCGGTACTATTCTATTCATGCGTCGATCACGTGCACTTATTTATATTTACTACATCGTTTCGTTGGATCGACTATAGTCCTATTGCGTGATTACTTCCCTTTGTACCTGTCTAGTACTATAAGTCAGGCCAATATATAATGCAACCAATAATTACCATCTGTAAGTCAGCTAGAAACGCAATAATTACATCGAGGGAAGTTATTATCCGACACATTGGCACGAAGTACTATGCTGGCTAAGTATAATTTATTAAACTTCTCGTGGATACAAAACAATTGTATGTAGCTAACGTCTGTGATTATATAGATGCTTTTAAAGCTGTGTAATTGACTTCCAAGAACCTACTGTATATCGTTCTATTCTTTCAGTTAGATTCTATGTATTTCATTCAATTCATAAGGCAAAGAAATGACACCAGAGAAAGTCATCTACATTACTTGGCTTAGCGTAGCTTTGTGTTTCTCTTGGCCACTTTCTGTCGGTAGCAGCAGGAATAAAGTCTTTGGTTACAAAATTCTACAGATAACTGCCGTTATTAGTGCCATTATAATGCTTCTACCTTTGATATATTCAATTTATTTACACTTAGACGATATGGTCATTGTTTCTAAATCTTTCTCCGCGGTAACGAGTGTGAGTCAAACTGCTGTTCACACTTTCATATGTTTCATCAAGCACGACTCTTTTCAAGTAAGTTCTTATTCATTTTTTCCTAATATTCAATGTAAGAAAATACAACGACGCAGATGCAGTTGCTCATTTTTCAGGGTGAGCACATTTGTACTGCACGTTTGTACCCTGGGCGAAGGGTATTCGCATATTTGTACAAACTTTTTATGAATATATTATGTCTGTTATACAAAACATTTTATGTGTTATGATTATATTGGTACAGTTTGAAACAAATTTAAAACCATAATATTGCAATTACAAGATATTTAGCACCGGTATATATTTCTAAAAGATGTTAAAAGCATTTAACCATTATATTAATAAAGTTCTCTATTCAGTAGAATTATATTGAACACTAACTATACCGTTAGAATGATTATTCATGCTGCATATTAATTTATTGCTAAATATACATTTACAATAATTACGTTGTAATATCTATATCTATTTCCAGATGGGTTTCAAATTTTATCTATATAATCACGGTAGTAGAGTGCTAATGAAATTTCAAAATGTTTTATATAACGAAGATAGTACATAAATATAATACACAATACATAAAAATTTTCTATTGCAAGTGTCCAACTACTTTCATGAGGCATTGTACGTACGACGAATAAAAAGGGATAGAAAGGAAAAAACATAAAAAGTGAAATAACTTTTTTCCTAACTTACACAAAAATGATATAAATGGAGTATATTTGATTATTTAATTATTAAAAGGAAATTAATGTATTAAATCTTTTTCAACCATCTGTATTGTTTTTCTAATATTGACTTTTGTATCTATTGTTGTTCGACGAACGACAATATTTTTATAAAACAATATTTGAATTTTTAAATTATCATCAAAAGATTTCCTTCGTAGTAGCATATAATCTCCAAAAGCAACAACACTGAAAACTTGTTAAAAGGATATTCGGATTTGAAACGCTCACTCCTTTCTTATGTCTTCTGTAGGTTACGAATATACGTATTTTCATTATTTTTGTTAAGGTATTAACAATTATAACTTAATCTTTATTACATTTTATTTTACATCACTATAATTTGATTTATCGCAGTTTTTATATCTCAAAAGTATTATTTATATAACTTACTCCTATGTTATAGGTACTGATGCGCCTTGAAAACCTTCGAAACGCTTCGAATACAAAGCGAAAAATTCGAATCACTTCGAATATGATTCGATATAAGCCTAAAACTCTTTGACATATGATAACTGTAAATCTTGAGCATTCATAAGCCTTAAGTTTCCAAAATTTCATAAATTTTGGAAATTTTGAAGCTCTTCACAAAATTTAAAACTATAAACGATATGCGGGTATTCAATACTTTTATATATTATAATGTATACAGGGTTATCCACTTAACTCGGAATCTGAATTCGCGCAACCATTAAGAACGGCAACAGTGTAATATATACGCTTGCTATTACAATCAAATGCCGCTCGCCATCTATAAACTATTGTTCGAAATATAATGAGGCGATAACACACAGCGGCTTGATTGAAGCCGAAAAACTTTAAATTTGATATCACAATAAGGAAAAGACGATCGCTGAGAAAGCGAAAGAGGTCCGCATGTTTGCCCGACAAATTTGGCGCGCTCCCGAACATCAAAGCAAGGAAACGCATCTGATTCTATTCTCAAATGTAGATCAATTTTTTCTTTTTAATTTCAATCATTTTTAAAATTTTTTATTTAAAATTGCATTTGACTGCCGAAGTTATTAACAAACTACAATGAAATTATTCACACTCTTACAAACATCGAGACCCTTCCCTACCTCGTTCGGTAATTTTCATTTTCAACGTATTGACACCTTCACGTCGGCGCTGCTATTTGTGTTTCTCGTCATGAGACGACGCTCGTATTTGTGCTTTACTTCATGGCGGCCCTACTATTGCTTATTCAAATATAATACACGAAAATATAATATATATAAATAAATATAATATAATATAAGACACAAAAAACAAAAAATTTTTTCTATTAACATACATTAAATTTCTATTGTTTAAATTTTTAACTATATGGAAATTTTTTCCAGTTACTAAACGAACTACATTTTTAGTGGTATGCACCGTCTAATGGAACATTCAAGTGTGAGCCACCAGTAGTGCACACTGCCTGATGGGAAACTCGAGCGTAAGCCACCGGTAGTACGCGCCGGCGTGATTTTTTCTAGAAATTGACTGTTGCTACCTAATTTTAAATCGCTCTGCTGTGAATACGTTAAATGAAAAAATAAGGAACAAGGAAACTAATCAATATACGATAAAGCACATCACAGAATTCATAGTTAGACAAATCAATTTTAAAAAATAAAAATTTACTTAACCCTCACACTGCAGTGCCTGGGTTGTTTATGTTAGAAATGAAACTGATCGCTCAAAGCAGTTCCCGATGTTCCCTGTAACAGCAAAATTAGCAAATTTTAAAGTACGATGTAGAAGAAAATGTATGATACGTTAAAAATGAAAATTACCGAACGAAATGGAAGAAGTGCTTCGATATTTGTGAGAATGTAAACAATTTCATTGTAATTCGCAAAGAACTCTGGCAGTTTAATGCGATTTTAAATAAAACAAATTACATTGTAATTACATTTTAAGTAATCATAATAGAAAATACCAGTTACTTAAAAAATAAAATTGAGTTACATGTGATAACAGAATCGAGTGTGCTTGCTTGCTCCGAAGCCTCGGGCAGTAACATGAAATTGTCAGGCGAAACCGCGAGGGTCGCTTTCTTAGTGTTTGTCTTCTGCTTATTGTGACGTAAAAATTAAAGTTCTCCGGCGAAAACCAAACCGCTCTGTGTTCTCGCCTAATTGTACTTCTAGCAATAGCTCATAACTCGCGACATTTAATTCCAGCACTAAGCGTACATGTAACAAAGTTTCATTCTGAACGTTTTCGCAAACGCGGCTTTCGAGTTAAATGGATTATCCTGTACATATGCAATTTTGATAGGTTTTAAGTCTTTAAAGTTTCAATAAATTTCGAAAGCCCTGGTAGATTTCAAAGTCTTAAAAGTTAGATGAATGTCTAATATTGTATACCAATGTATATACTGGCAGTTCGACTACAGGTACAAAAATATTTGAGGGGCGAAAAGCTAAAATGAAATAAAAATCAAGAATAAAAGAATTGTTTTTTCGGTATTTTCTTCAATTATTAACAATTCAAAATCAGCTGAAATATCTCTGTGCGCGGGCAAACCTCCGCACGCGAACGAAAATATCGAATTTCCAAATAGCGAGGGTTAATGTTTCCTCTAATCCTTTGCCTTCATAAATAATTAATAAATGAAGCACATATTAATGATGTTTATACTATGTTCATACATGCACCACAGAAAAATTACACACGCACCGCGAGTGTCCAGACTGTTCACAGAGAAATCGTAACGAAAATAGCAATCCTTTTATATTACAGTAAATGTTCAATATAACTTCTGTTTTTTGTAAACATAGTACACAATAAATACAATACATACAACGCACACTGTACACACTACACATATTGCACTCCCAAATCACTCGCGTTGGAACTAAATGAAAGACATTAAAAAAATAACAAAGAATAGAAAAATAATGGAAATGAAAAGGTCAAAATACTAAAAATAAGTATGCCCCAGAAAATCTACAACAGAATAACTCAAACTTACATTAAGACTATAATTAACTCCAACTTTATATGTTTATACAGTTCTCTTAACGTTTCTCTTTAGTTGTCGAAATGATTCTGTCTTTTCAGAACTGTTTTATCTTTTTACTAAATTTCTGTAATCGATGAAACATAATAAGGTAGTAGTGGAGAGTGCATTCAGAAAAAGAAAATTACGATATTTTTCACCAACGTTTTTTTTGTGTGATTTTCTCGAAATTAGCCAGAGACAGTCACGATATCTTAGGCATTCCCTTTAAAAGCATGGTTGGGTATACCTAACACATCAAATGTGTTTAAAGATGATTAGAACTGCCTTGCAAGAATAATATCATTTCGGCAACGAAACGAAAACTTAAAAGAGATATTCAACGCGATAGATATAATTTTTCATTTGGCTGTACATTAATTTATATTGTAGAACTTACTATGGTTAGTGATTCCTATAGACTTATTTATTTTGATATAAACATAAAACAATGGTTATTTAACATGAACTTAACGCAGTAATGTAATATAACTAAGACACCTAAATTGATAATTCACAACTCAACTGACAACTTACAATTAACAACTCATAACAACTTGGCAACTTACAACTTACAATTTACAATGACTTTTTCTTTTTTTTACGTGGAGGAAACCTTCATAGGCACCCCGTGTTTCCCGGGGCGAGGACGTCGGGTAGTGTCGGATTCTACCGGCTAAAACCTCCCCGGCGACCTCCCAAGACGCATTGAGAGGAACTGTGGAACTGCGATAGCATACTCATGAGCTCCCCCCGCGCTGATGACAATCTTCCTTTATTGATGCGATGTGCGGTCATAAGACCTCGCGCCCCAACCCCGGTGTTGCCTCTCAAGACTGCCTGGCCCCCCAACCAGGCAGTTTGGCATCACCACGGCGTTGGACAAGTAGCGTCCCATTCTTACCTGCCGGAAAATGAAGTGGCCCGAACTTGCCATACCGGGGCGCGCTTGCTCTCGTGTCGAGTCTAGCGCGCCATCTATTGAGCAGGATCTGTCGAGCCTTAACGTCAACTCTCCACTCTTAACTCTTAACTCTTGTCGCAATTGACTAACGGCTACCTTTTATACCACGGTTTTGGTATTTTCAGCACGCACATGTGTTCCACAGATGTGAATGACCCCTGGTTAAGTACACCTTTTTTAATTACCCAATGTCGTAAAGAGCTACGGATATACGACCCATCGCAATTTCCCATATTTTCCTGGCCCATCAGCACTTTTATTATTTTTTATCTGTAGTTCATTAGGATTTTCCTCGATACTACAATATTATTACACATTAGTCCATAAAACGATGCCGCAATTAATCCTTCGAGTATAAGCTTAAACAATTTTTTTGGTTTTGTTTTCTTCATATTTTATTTCATATGTATGTATGTGAATATCGTAATGTGCAGTAATCAGTAAAATGTGCGTGGTTCATGCAAGACAGTGTACAACCACATTCAATAGCACCCCAAGAATATTTAATGCGCATGTGATTTTTCTGTGAACATTCATGACAGGAAAATTGTAGTGCATATGTAAACTTTGTATAAACATTGTTTATATGTGCTCTTGTACATTAATTATTTATGGAAATAAAAACTTAGAGGGAACACTAATCTTCTCTAGTTAGAAATTCCATGAGGCAGTTTTCGATATGCTGCTATGGATTTCAGTGAGTAATTATGATTACTCACCATACTTACTACATCATACAATGAGTAATTGGTTATTTCGGTCAATCTTCAGTAGTCAATAACTAAAAAACAGTCGTAGGCGCAATTTTTCAACCCTAAAAATCACCCCTTAAAGTTTTTAGTACCTATAGCCGAACACTCTGTTAGTGTACAGTTAGTGTAATATACAGGTCTATACCGTATACTTATACTGTATACAGAATGTTCGGCTACAGATGAAAAGAAATTTACAGACCGATTGTTGAAATCAAAATAAAATGAAAATCTAGAATAAAAAAATTGTATTTCGACTTTGTTTTTTAGCCTTTCGCGGTCGAGTGTCGGCAAATAGCTGCCCAAGTCTTTTTACCGCTGCGGACGCATGTCGGCCTATAGCCGCCCGAATCTGTTCAAGGGTTCCGGACACTTATTTTGAAGCGGTTGGCGTACGTCTATTTTTCTGAACGATAATCTTACGCGTATTTACACATGGGTATAGTAAACTAAACAGTATTATGTTTTTGATGAAATACAATTATAGATCTTTAGAAATCTTATCTTCCGTTTAACGTAAATTCACAATGTAGGATGATGGTCGAGTCAGAACGAATTTCAGTCTTTTAATGGCATTACCAGACGAATCAGCAAGCTTTTTATATAATTTTATAATACCTTATACACGATGCCCAAAAGATCCAAAAAGGACATGTTCGATAGTGATAGTAGTGATGACGAATATTATTTTGAACCTGACAAGATAGAAGATGACGACAGTGCTTCAGACAGCGAAAGCGAACTCCGTTCAGCAAGGAATCAGCTCAGCCGTTTCAATATTTCTAGAGATAGTGACAGTGATAATGAACTAAATATTGATGAAAATAATACAACCGTCGACAGTGAATAATGCAAACGCCCGTAACTGGAATCACTTTGATTACTACGCAAATAATTGTTTAACGAAAAATGTTTCAAATAAAAGTTGGATGGTTTTGTGGCGGACATAATTTGACGTGACTAGACTTCTCGTAAGAGGATGTATGGAGGGCATATGAAGGTCAATTTTATTCTTTAAATGAAAATATATATTTTTTTGTTTTACATATATTGATTCTTCGGAACACTTTACGTCAAAAAGCGTTAAGGTACAATATTTAAGAAATTAACAATTCGTGAGATATTTTAAATTGAAAATTTCCTTTTTCTCCATTGCGCACAAAAATATAAGATATCACAAATATATCACAAAAATAGAAAAATGGCTGCAAGATAAACAAATAAAAGCAAATCCCAGTAAATGCAACCATATTACATTTACACTGTGAAAAAGGAAACCACCAAATATCCTATTGAATGGCACGCACATAACACAAACAAAGCAAGTTAAACCCCTAGGACTCCACTTAGGCATACAACTTACATGGAGGCAGCATATTAAATCAATAATAGACAAGATACAGATAAAAAGAAGACAAATGTACTGGTTAGCAAGTCGAAATTCCAAATTCAGCATAGAAAATAAATTAAAGATATACGAAATGTACGGGCATACGGAATACCACTATGGGGGCAGCAGCGATGAGCCATATAAATAAATTATAGTTCCTACAATCGAAAATACTCAGAACAATAGTCAACGCCCCATGGTATGTTAGAAATGCGGATATACGCAAAGACCTAAAAATACCAACGGTCAAGGAAGAAATCGACAGATATGCAAAAAAATACAAGGAAAGAATGGCAACACATCCAAACCAGCTGGCTACTGAAACGAGCAAAACCTGCATAAAAAGAAGGCTAAAAGAAATAAAATGGACAAACTCGAAGATGTTATCCCGCTGGGCGTTGCTATCCACATGTTATATAGCAATAAAGTTAGAAAAATTTACCAAATTTCCAGTGGGACAAATTGTAAAGTATAAATTAAATAAATAAAAGAAAAACTTTTCTATATCCATTGCTATCAGAAAAATATAAAGAACATGGAAAATATATTCCCTGAATATTTCACGGCATTATTAAATAGTATATAATTTCGTAATTTTTTGTTTCATTTTTTATGAGCCTATAGAAACTTCACATCCTCTCCGATTTTGATAATTTTTTAATATGTTATAAAGCTCAATACTCAGAACAATTTTTTCCTATACACATAACCAGTAGTCGGTCTTAGTTCCTGAAATATTCGCAAAAGGACTGTCAGAACCATTACAGTGAATTTTTACCTTCTGCGTCAGTATTTGTTGACGGCCGCAGGCTGCTTATCTTCTGTTTATAAACGAACTATATATGTTTGAGGCTGCAAGAAATGTCTGTTATTTATACAGGGCATATATACAATTATGTATATAGGGGAGAGTCTTGCAGTATCGCCAAAAGTAGTTCTGACTGTTTTCACCAGATATTAGCATTTTGTTTGTATAAATAAATGAATATAATAATTTTGTGTAACATATTTCGGTGCCATATTGTTTATTCGACTGTTTTCGCTGTTCTGATACGTTAAACGTATACGTTGATATTCCGAATGTTAAAAGTTATTTTCTAGAGATGATATTTTGTTTGTTAGGTAAGTAAATGATTTTTTTCTATTATGTATACTATATCTAGTTTATTAGGTGTAATTTTTCTTTTCCTACAAGCTGCAACATTTTCACTCTTGCAAATTATCAATTCTTTTTATTGAATTTCGCAAAATTAATTTCTTCCTTTTATTAAATTCCATTTATATTATAACTAATTTTTGAAATTTTTCTTTTTACCGACTTTAGCCCAAGGTATAACAAAAAGAACTTTGGGTGGTCGATACTGCATAACTCTCTCCTATTGTTTGACCGTTCGCGGAGAGACGCGTTCACAATATAACGCGTCAACTAAAGTCGTAAATTCTCGTTATGATAAGATGATCGACACCGCGAATTAGCCGATCCCCTATTTCGGTTAAGAGAATAGAGGTGGTTGAATGATTGTAACAATGAATTAGCAGGTAAAATATACACTTTATTTTTAACAACTTTTTACTCGGAGAATATAAGTGTTTAGAGAAAATCGTGTAACAAGTTACGATGTCGACCGATCGAAGATTTGGCAAGTTAAGATGTTGACCGATTAAAGAACGAAAAACTAATGAAGTTCGGAGACGGAGATGTTGCGGAGGAAACTTAGTGATGGGTGTGTCCAAAGCATGGGATAAGCGAATTCGTTGATTGCAATTTTTGGTTAGGAAAGTGATGGCAACGGTCATCGCTGCTAATTGGATGAGAAAAAGGCTGGTGGGTAAAAATGGGTGCTGGCCACCCTCAAGGGTCGCTCGTGGGTGACAATGTACATGAGGAAAACCAGCTTTCCCGTATTTTCCTGGAATGAACAACAATTCTAAAGAACGCTTCAACTTAAAAGATACTTGTGTGGCCTTAAAGGCCTTAACTATAAAAAATGCTAAAATTTATGATGGATCTTTAGGATTATTTAGGGTCCGAAATAAGAATGTTTAGACATCTAGTGGCCATCTTGCCCGAGGGATGAAGACTGGTTTGTGTAGAGGGTCACGGGATGTAACACCTATATAGTATAATGCAAAAGTGACTGATCTATTCGTCAATACCTAGCCAAAACTACTGTACTTAAAACATAGACTTTTTTTAAGACGTAGGCATGGAATAAGGAAAGATTTTTGGAAATACGGACCTTACAAGGGCAGGTTGCCATTAGCGGCTAAAAAAGACGCAAACACTGTCAGATGCTCAATTCTACGTAGAATTATTTGTAGTGGTAGCGATAGTTTTTTGCAAATATTTCCGAAACTAAGGCAGACCTCCGATTATATGTATAGGAAAAAGCTGTGCAAAATATTGATATCTATACCATATTTCAGAATCATCGAAATCGGGGAGGACGTAACGTTTCCCCAAGTTTACCTTATTGCGTTTTATAACTATCTTACATTTTTTCAAATGTGATGTAATTTCTTACTAAATACCTAAATCTCATCGAATTACATGCTAATTTTTCTTATAAAATGTTACTCCATTTTCATGCACATTCATAAACTGCAAACAATTCTATAAAATACAGATAAACTTTTTGACATTATGATACAATTTTTGTTATTATCGTTGATTCTATATAAATGTAGTCGTTTAGCATGTTTGGCCATGAAAATTGTAAAAACGGTTTCTGATCTTCTGCAATCTTACATAATTATAATACGCTGTCTCTGTAGTTTTTCTGTAACTAAACAAAATTAATCCAACACGTAGCAATCCTGTGAGTGAGAGTAAGCGTCAATCAGTAAATACTATTTATCACCGCTGTTTACGAGTTCTGTTCATGAGTGTTTGGAAGAACTGATTTCCTTTTAAAAAGTTCTCTTCACTAATATAAACATTCGAAAGAGCTGTTTTTCATGGAATTGAATGTTATTGACAATGTTGTCTTATTCAAATGTAAGAAATTCTTAGAATCAAAGAAACGTAATTTTTATAATAATAAAAGATATTATCTTTTAACAGATCATTTTCCGGCGAACACTTCAATAATTATAAAAGAGAACATTGCTTCCAATTCGGACATTATGGTGTGCTGCAACAATAAAGGTTTAATGACAATGTCGTCATCTGCAACAGATGAGCGCATCATTGGATCCACAGATTACCGACAAATAGATAAATCGAATGTACGCGATTTTGTTCTCTCTCAGTCATGTGTAGCTACTTCTTCAGATCGGTCGAACGTTAAAGCGTTAAACGAAATGTACCTAATTTATATTCAACAATTAATTATCGTAGTACAAGTTTCTTTTACCCATTAATAAATATATATATATAATAAATAAATAAATAATAAATAAAATAATAATAATAATAAAATATAATAATAATAATAATAATAAATAATAATAATAAATAAATAAAGTAAATTCCAATAGGTTATGAATCCAGACCAGTAAAGAACGTTCATTAGACGAGAGAGAAGAGACGAATACACGAAATTGATATATTAAGATATATTAATAATATAACGAATATATCGTAATATACTATAATATAATGAATATATTGTAATATAATATAATTATAATCACGAAATTAAATAACGACAGTTACGAATCTTGAAGGTTTAAAGTTGAGATCTTGTTCATGAGGGAAAACTCATGGAATGTAGTGAATGAAGCAAAACCTGAAATTCCCAATGAAGAGTTGTGAAGGAAAGAAGAAGATACGAGAGTCACAATCAGTTTCTTAGTAGAAAACTTAGAGTGTAATGAGTTTAAAATTGCAAAAAAATATTGGGATGCCTTCTAAAGCTATACATCTGGAGAGAGAAAGAACTATCGCCAAAAGGCATCGCTTTATAATAAAGTAATCTTATTAAAAAATCTGTGCAATACGAAGTTAGGAGAAACCAACGATATGGTGGACCATATTTTAACGATGCCAGCCATGTGTGATAAACGAGAGGCTGTAGGTGGGAAAGTTAAAAAGAATGTTTATCACTATGCCATTAAGTAGTTTGCGGTAGCTTGATTAGTGGGCTTGAAAGCAGATCACTAGCAGATGTAGGTATAGATTCAGTCAATGGAAAACTTATAGATCAGTGACAGAAGATAAAAAAACAGCCTCATTGCAGACAAAGACAATATGACATTAAAGGCCTAAAAGAAGAAAAGGTTCAGAGAAACTATTGATTGTTACTTTAGCCAAAAACTAGAAGATGGAAAGAGGGAATGTTGAAAATATGAGGCTTGAATCCTTATGCCTTATGTTTCATTATGGTAGATGAAATAAAGCTTATGTTGACTTTAGTGCTATGAATCATATTGCAAACTAGAAGCAAATTTTTTATGTTGAATTTACAAACACCAAAGGAAAAATTACAATGGCAGATGGAAAATATCTAACAGTTCTGGGAAAAAGATTAGGTACGATCAAATGTGAAAGAAGAAAAAAAGTAATTACCTTAAAAAGTATGTTCTGCGTATCAGACTTATTTTGAAATTTAATATTCGTAAAGAAGGATGCAAAAAACGGATGCAAAACAGAATTTGAAGAAGAGATATGTAACTTATTAAAAGATAAGAAGGTAATTGTAACGGCAAGCAGTGCAAAAGATTTTTATAGACTTAAGATCGACGAGAAGACAATGCCAGTGTAAACAAGCATAACGACAAGTGCATACACTTTTTTCAGAAAAAATTAAGGTACAGAGATCCGGATGCTATCAGCAGGTTCGCCAATAAATATATGGCGCTTGACATAGTAATACACAAGAGTGGGATACAAGAAGTGTGTGAGACAAGCATCAAGGGAAAATTAAGTACAAAATCATTTCCCAAGATATCGAACACACAAACAAGGTGAATACTTAAAATGATCCATACAGGCTTCTGCGGACTCATAAAAACAATTACATCAGAAGGAAAACGATATATGCTGACGGTGATCGACGAGTACATTGGATATACCGAAATATACCTAATGGCACATAAATCCGGAGCAGGCAAACATATTAAAAATTATATAGAATTGATAGAAAAGGAATTCGATAAAGCACCGGAAACATTGAAGTCAGATCGCGAAAATGAGTACGTTAATAATGAATTGATGAATTTATATTTGAAAAAATAGGGAATTGCATGCGAATTCGCAAGACCGTATTCCCTCCAGCAAAACGGTAAAGCAGAGAGGTAGAAATACTAGATGGAAATAAGGTGGTGTGCTAATCGACATTGGAAGGGCAAAAGATTTTTGGGAGAAGCGGTAATAACCGTAAAATATTTGTTGAATAGACTGTTGTACAAAACAAATGAATCCTCGCCATACAAAATATGAAATGGTAGAAAATCACAAATATAAGATGTACATATTTTCGGATGTAAAGCGTATACCGAAATCCTTGATGAACAAGGGTGAAAATAGTGAAGATCAGAAATGCAATTTACAAGTGGTACTACAGAGTCAAAGCAGTTAGATTAGTGAATAAGGAAACGAATAAAGTTACCATAAGTAGAGATATCTTGCTTCTAGAAGAAACAGCAGGAAAGTCAATATCAAATAAATCCGTGGATTTAGAAGAAAATAAGATATACAATAGAACTAAGATAGAAATAGATATCAACATAAACAGTACAATAAAGAAGGAAGGTAAACGTGTTACAGAAGAAGAAAAATTAACGACAACACGCAAAGCGACACCGTAAAAGACAATCTTAAAGAATTAACAAAGACATACTGCCAGCGAGATTAAGCATAGATGGTTGGTATAGAACAGAACCACGTTGAAGAATCAATGATGGGTAAGTGCATCATCAGTGGACTGAAAAAACTACAGTACGAACATCGCGAAATAGATCTTTGTCTATACATAAAAGCAAACAGAAAAGGAAAAAGTTATATTGTAATATATATGAATGACATCATATTAGCAACTAATAATCATGTGGAAAAAAACTAACTTGGAAAAATATTCAATAATACAAAGAGAAATTGACAAAAATGGCGTGTATTGTATACATCAGACTCATTGAGAATGCGATTAACATGTATAGACTCAAGGACGTGAAAGAATCGAATATCCCAATAAGTATGGGATTTGAGGAACTAGAGGACCACTCACTATCACAAAACTTCAAGAACTTTCAAGATTTAATTGGAAATTTATTATAGCAACGTCGACAAAATCAGATATGATGGTAAATGCTGCAATATTAAGCGGAAAAATAAAAAGGCGGAATCTCGGACAAGAAGACTATGACATTTGCGGACATACAAGACTCTACGCGATCTTTGTAAAGAAAATCGTAGGTAAAACATCAAACCTGCATATTCATGGAAATCTATAACAGCGTATTAAAAATCGATTTATGCAATTTCCGTGTAGAAAGGATTAATGTTTTCTCTAATCCTTTGATTCCATAAATAATTAACAAAAGCGCTTATTAACGATGCTCATACAAAGTTCACACACGCTCTGCGACTGAACAGAAAAATCATTCACGCACTGTGATTGTGCGCAGAAAAATTATAACAAAGATAGCAATCGTTTTATATAACAGTAAATATTCGATAGAACATCCGTTTTCTTGCAAACAAAATTCAATTTTTCTTCTGAACTCTTCTCTGTATTATTCCCGATGGAAAAGGAATGTAATTTTGCAATTGTGTTGCTGCAGACACCAATGTTGAATACAATAACTTTGTCACATGTCCTCAGAAATAAAAATTTCGGGTATTTAAATATGGAGGACTAAGCAGGTTAAGAGACAGGTCTTCCTGAGCCGATTCAAACATTATGTTGAGTATTATTGAGTATTGAATGTCATCATGCGCTGTCTTGCATGAATCACACAATTTCCGCACAAATAATTGTGCATATTCGCACTTACATACATATAAAATAAAAAATAAAGAAACAAAAAAGCAATTGCAAACAAATTATTTAAAATTATACTCAAAGGGTTAATTAAGATATTTTTTATAGCCTAATTTGTAATAATGTATATTAATGTATAAGCAAGTGAAAAATTATATTTACCATGTTGAATAGCTTTTTTAAGTTTTCGTTTTCGTTGTACAAATGATATTGTCCTTGCAAGACAATTCTAGCCATTCACAATAGTCTTACAGGATTTTAACTGATAAAAATTTTGCCAGACTGATAGTCGAAAGTTTTGTTGAAGATGAAAAATTTGCAACTTCCGCTGCGAATCCTTTCATTTTCTATTTCTATCATGAAATTGAGACACACGATATTTGGATCCTACAATTGAGACAGTAAACATACTGTTTATTAGATGTGTTTCATATATTGTGTCTTTCATATATTCTTCAAGTTTAAAATAATATCCTTGGTTCACGTCTTAATTCCTTATGCGCAGCATGCCTTCGATATCTTCTCTTCTGCATACGATTGTGAATTATGCATTACCAGGCATTGCTTATTCAAACTACTCTACAATGTATAATTAATAAATAATTTACAATATATTACGTTACAAAATTTCTTTGATTTTCAAAATTGAAAAAAATTATTACATTCTGAGAACTGCAAATAACATGTATACAATATTATTGTGATACTTGAGGCATAAGTTTTTGATCAGGGGATGACCTGACCACCTGTTCATTGTCTCAATAATTAAAGCGCAAGCTTCTGTTTTTACTGAAGGAACATAGAAAGAAGGAGTGAGAGAAAGAGAGAGGAAGAGAGAGAAAGAGAGAAATAATTATGTAATAAATTGAACTTCGAACAAATTTCTGGCTACGTAAAGTTTGAAGAATGTACAGTACAGCTTTGAACATTTTTTGAATGAATCTAGTGAACAACGTGTTTGCTTTCTCAATAGTCATACCCTTGCTTTCAAAAAGAACTGCTTAGGTACTGTGACTGTTCTTAATTAATTTCGACTATACAAAGAAAACAAAAGCATTGGGGAAAAATATCATAAATTTTTCTTTCTGAATGTTCTCTCCACCATTACCTTTTCATGTTTTATCGAATTTGGTAAGAGAGTAACACAGTTCAGCAAGGACAGAACCATTTCGACAGCCAAAGAGAAACGTTAGAAGAACTCTTTAAACATAAAGTTAATTGTCTATATACAGTTGTATATATAGAGTTAATTGTACTTCTAGTGTAGGTTTCTCTCCGATTTCGATGATATTAGCATATGCTGTAGAAATCAACATTTTAAACATTTTTTTTCTGTACACGTAACTGTCGGACATAGTTTCCGAAATATTTGCAAAAATCATCGATACTACTGCAGTGAATTCTGCCTATAATTGTGCGTCCGCAATAGCGTATACGCTAATAGTTGTCAGCCGCCTATCTTTTGTTTATAGTATATATAAACGAGGATTAGCCGAGTTTAAAACGTGCATGACTGCGTATGCCAGATTATAAGAAATCCCTGTTCAATAACTTAATTACATATGAACATCATCAATTTATTGGTTTTGAGTTTGGATTCGTTTTCTTCTAAACTAGGCGCTGCGGCAAAACGGCCGATAATACTTGCGTAAATAATAACAAATTAATTATAAAAATAGTAAGGAAGTGAATAACACTGATATTATTTTACGAAATAGAAGAATATTTGTTGTTTTGCGCAAGTGTTACCGTGAGGCAGCCGGTTTGAAAACATTAACCTAAACTAAGAACTGAATTTATTGACGATATCCATTTTTAATTAAATTATAACAGACATTTCATACAATTTCACATAAGTAGTTGGGCAAACGACTTTATCCAAACTCGTCCCATCCTCGTATACATAAACAGAAAATAAATATTAGGTTTCGGCCAAGTCATTTTATTCGGCCTCAGCAACTAATATAGACGTATACGCTGCTATGGATACACAATTATAAGTAAAATTTACTATAGTGGTATCGATAGCTTTTGCGAATATCCCGTTAACTATGACTGACAGACAGTTATATGCACAGAAAATATTTGTTCAAAATGTTGAGCTTTACAACATGTAAAAAGATCATCGAAATCGGAGGGGGCGTAGCATTTTTGTAATTTCATTAGTTATGTTATTTTTGTAAATTTCTTTCATACTGTTTTATTTTTTTAGTTTTTTGAACTTTTATATTTTTTATTGTTTTATTTTCTTTATTTTTATATCCTCTTTTATTTTTTTTCTATTTAAAACCTACGCGAGTTATCTGAATGTATTGTGTGTGTATATTGTGTTTTTTGCATGTTGTGTATATTGTGTTTATTTCATGTTGTATATATTGTGCGCATAGTATCTTGTTTGCAAGAAAACGGAAATCGTATTGAACATTTATTGTAACATAAAACTATTGCCTTTTCTGTTACGATTTTTTTGTGGATATCGATGGACGGGACAATCGTAGTACAAGTATGAACTTTGTATAAATATTGTTAATATGTATTTTTACTTATTAGATATTTATGAAGTCAAAGGATTAGAAGAAGCATTGATCTTCTCTACTCGAAAGTTCCATAGGGCGATTTTCGATATGCTGTTATGGATTTTCGTAGATTTAGTGTTTCATCTACAATTTTTCTTAAAAACCGTCGTGCAGGGTCAATTACGTCTCCGATTGTCATAGTCTTCTTCTCTACGACTTGTATGAGGTAAGCTGACGCCCATGTGTCGTTCGGTTTGAAGATCGTTGTCGTTACTGCTTTCACTAGATGGCCTGCTTTCATTCGTTTACTCGCGCACAGAGATATTTCAAACGATATATAATTGTTAGTAACTAAAAAACAATACCGAAAACGCAATTCTTCTATTCTCGATTATCGTCTTATTTTGGCTTTGAGAATCGTTCCCTAAATATTGTTGCACCTGTAACCGAACTGCCTGTATAAGAGTTAATTTGATTTAAGCTCTATCAAAATTCAAAATTTAACATTTTCCAATACTTCCCTGAGTTTCAATACATTTGAGACCGGAAATTTTGACAAGTTTGTACAAAACAAAACACAATTGCAATTATAATTTGTTTTTGGATAAATTGATGTTCATGGGTGTGGAATATTTATTTATTTATTTATTATTTGGTAATTAACGACTATTTCGTGCTTTAGACGCCTTTGTGTGCGATTTACTAACCTAACGGATTGAATTTCTTGATTGCAATCTTTGGGGATGACTGAGACAACGAATCATCGGTCACTATATAGGAAGGGCTATAATTCAACATCTGTATCGCCGGTCTCAAATGAGTTAAGTATTGAATAATGTTCGAAGTGATGACCGATAATCACAATATTAAAAATCTTCGAATCGCTTCGAAGGTGTCCTGTTTCAATTTTGCTCAATTTTCCAGGACACATACTTACGAATGCTATTAACAGATACCGTTTAGCTATAATTGTTCGACTTTAAAATTTCTTCCTGATTTGTATGTTCATATCAACATTGTTCAGATTCAATATTCTTAATTATAGGCAGAAGAAAAAATACAATGTATCCCACTGTCCTGATTTGTCAGTGAAAAAGATTCGTATGAACTCTTTTACCATACATGTGTTCTTTCGAGAGCACCGAACTTTGGGAACAGACTTTGGGAATGGAAAGAAATAACTTGTGTTGCAACGCAATGTATGTGTTTATATTAAAAGCATCTTCAAATGCATAAATTAGTTGTGAAATTTTTTTTATTTTTTTTTTATACACGGGGAAATCTTCATGGACACCCGTGCTCTCCAAAAAGAGAGCGCTGGGTAGTGCCGGACTC
Organism: Bombus confusus; assembly: GCA_014737475.1. Classification (NCBI taxonomy): domain Eukaryota; kingdom Metazoa; phylum Arthropoda; class Insecta; order Hymenoptera; family Apidae; genus Bombus; species Bombus confusus. The sequence continues at coordinate 53,436 of JACXIV010000125.1, forward strand.
TACCGGCTAAAACTCCACGGTGACCGTCCGTGGCACCTGCGTAGAGGGCCCAAACTTCGTTAGAATTGCTCCAGGCCCCTCCACGCTTTATTTGACCGTCTTCAAGGCCACCGTGCAAAGTTGTCCGGTCTGACCAGACAGCCTGGCAGCCTCGAAACGCTATGTCGGTCAGCTCAGTCCCATTGGGCCGCGGGCGCGCTCCCCCGATCACGCCTCCGCCCACCAATTCTCTCAGGGTGGGAGCTTCGCACCCTCTCTCGCTCGGCCTCCTCCTTCCGGAGCATCACTTGCTCGCAGAAAGAGGCGACCGCCCTCCTACCGCTCTCGCTCATCAGCAGTACTTTGAATATTGTCGGTGGCGAGAGGTCCCATACCAACTCGATAGCGAGAGCGTGGCGCGGGCCGGCCCATACCCTCGGCGCAATGGTGGCATTGCTACCCTCGTATCGAGGTCGGCGCGGCAAGTGTCTAGCAGAGTCCATCGGGCCTGAGCCCTGACTTCGGCGTCCGCCGGGCCGATCCCTACCGACAGCCTCCGTGTGTGGAGAAATATTTCGCGGCACCTCATATCCTGCAGCTCGAATGGAGGAAGCCTCGCGAGCACCCCCGCTGCCACCGTCGAGACCGTGCGAAACCCTCTTACAATCCAGATGTCCACAGTCCTGTGCAGCTTCTTGACCAGCTGGAGGCTGCGACGGTTGACCATCAGGTCCGCCGCCTAAATTGAAGCTCCATACAGGAGCGCACCCCGGCGCCCGGTTCGCCCAGTCGAGGCAGCAAGCGCACCAGAGCGTTCGCCGTAGCTTCCACCGACGGCGCCAAGCGTTCGAAGTGAGCGTTGAAGGCCCAGTGACTATCTAGGGTGAGACCCAGGTACTTTATCCGGGTCCCCACCTCGACATCCACCCATCCCAACCGCAGGCAATAACCCGCTGGAGGCTCCCCCTGATGGCCCTGCCTGCTCCCCTCCGGAGACACCTGCTGCCCTAGTCCCTTGATGGAAGCGACCACGCAGGCCACCGCCGTTTCCGCCAGTCAGACGATCCTTCCCCAAGCCGAGAGCCCCAGACCAGCACCAACGTGTCATCGGCGTAACATGTCAGCGCTGAGTCCAGCGGCATCGGCGTCCTGAGCACCGCGTCGTACGCGAGGTCCCAGAGAAGCGATCCTAAGACGGATCCCTGCGGAACCCGGCGGGTCACGGCCCTCCTTATCACCCCCCCCCCCCTACGGCCGATGTACATGATGTACCGGACCCGAAGCTACGCATGGACCACACCCTGAAGGCAGGAACGTACCCGGTGAAATTCCACGACCTCTCCTATCTTCCCCCAGGACAGGCTGTTGAAGGCGTTCACGATGTCCAGTCAGACAGTCAGTGCCACCCAACCCCGCTGCTCTGCCTCGTCGACGAGAGAGCGAACTCGAACGATCGCGTCGAGTGTGGACTGTCCCCTCTGAAAGCCGAATTGTTCCTCCCGCAGTCCGGACGTTATCCGGGACAAATGTGTCTCGATGCGGGAGCCACCACTCTCTCCAGCATCTTGCCCACCTCGTCCAGCAGACATACCGGCCTATAGGCCGAGGGCGAGTACGGAGACTGCCCCGGCTACAGAAGGACCATCCGCCCTTCCTTCCACAGGCGGGGGAATTCGCTCCAGGCAAGGCACCTGTCGAACAAGTGTCGCAGCCTTGTGGCCAGCTCTCAGGAAACCGCCTTCTACAGGCGGACTGGAACGCCATCGAGGCGCGAGGCTTTACGCGCTCCGATCCTCCCGACAGCCTCCGTTAGCTCTCCGTCCGTAACCCCTAGTTCCGGGGTTCAATCCTCCGCCTCGCTCGGAAGACCCCGGGGCCGCAAGGGGAGCTCGCTTCAGAGACCCTGTTCAGAAGCATACAACACACCCAACCAACCGGACATACGCCCTACGCGATCCTTCCCGTACCTATTTTCCTTACCAGGCACCCTAACGCGTCCAGCGTCCTGGCGGTCCGCCCTCGGACGGCCGCGGTTGCTCGATAACGACGCAGCGGTGCCCAATTTACAACCCTTGACTGCGCCGATCTTAGGGTATTTCTCCTCTGCACCGCGAACGACACTCTCCCTGTTCCTCAGGTCCATTTTTCCTCTTTCGGTATATTCGTACTCCGAGCTCCTGTCCGAGTGGCTCCTCAAATGCCGCGCGCACCCGGACGCAGTTGCGAGAAGCTACGAATTAGCCCGCATGGCGGCGCTGCCAACGAACGTTCCAAAATATCCCAAAACGGCTTCCTTCCTCTCGCGCAGGCACACGAGAACTCTTTTACCTTTCCCGTCTCTGTGTTGCACGATTCCAGCTGTCTTTTTATCCACTTTTCATTACTGTCACTAGCACAACACCCCTGCCCCTATGCCCTATTACCCTTCCACTATTTCCGCTTTTCCCATGCACAATGTACGAAACGTCGCACACATGTCGTTCTCACTCATTGCCATCCCCACTCTGAAATTAATTGTGAAACTCGACTTGCGCCTTGATTAGTAAGTTGTAGTGATTAATAAGTAGTAATGTTTTGAGGATCCAAAAGTATAAATGTAATGCTCGAATAATGCATCAATAATCGAATCCGTTTTGGATAAAAGTAGAGTTAAAGAAAAGTTAGAGAGAAAGAGTTAAATATAGTCCTGAATATGGGCAGTCCAGAATATAGAAAATATATTTATTTCCATTTATTGTTTTGTTAAAGGGGCTTACTGTATCAATTGCAATTTTCTCGTTTTGTTCACTCGGTATATCGGTAACAATAGCTTATTCTTACGCGCGTATTTTGTTCAGTTTGTACCGTTGATATGAATCGCATTTCCTTAAGTAATTAATAACATCCTTCTCTAAGTTTTTTCACCGGGCTAATATCTTTACTTCCTCAATTGTTTTATTATCAGATGTCGCGTTATGACAGTTCTGTATAGTTTGTCTTTTCTCATCTATGCTAAAGTCTGTCGTCCATAGGTTTTCTGTATATACGATCTTGAGCGTAGATTCGTATGCAGAAATACATATTGACAACATGTCACATATATGTAGTTTTTCGAATCGTACAAATGAATCAGGAGCGAGTGGCAATCGGATATTTTTATGTCGTTCGTCCCTTTTTGCATCGATTACTTCTTTAAGGTTGATATGTCATTTTGCTCTATCAAATATACTTAACGCGTGGCGTTGTATTTGTGTGCATGATAAGTCGATCGCATCGGCTATCATATTTAGTTCGTGGTTAGTCGTCTACAGAAACTGATTATAGTCCTTGGGCAAGATAAAATCGCCATTGATAATGTCGGTCAATGTTGTCGTGGGAAATTAGTCAGTTTGCATCCATTAGTTTAATGATAAATACACAAGATAGCGAATTGATGTTAATCTTTTCCTTTAACGTGTTCTTTGTCATAATTGTATTCATTCAGTCGTACTATCCAGTGTACAAATCTAGAAGCGGAATCTTTCATATTGTCAATCAGTTCATATTGTTAAATGACGTCCGTTGAGGTGTAGTCTTCGTCTTTACGTAATCCCTACTATTGTCAAAAGTTCTTTTTCAGTACTGTAACTATATTACTATATACTACTACTATAATTCTCTTTTGCTGGGTTAAGTGTATGAGAAACATAGCAACAGAAGTCTCCTTCTTGTGAAAGTATCGCACCAAGTCTGTCGTTACTGCATCAGCTGTCAGAACAAAATGGAATATATGGAAAATAATAAAAAAAAAGAAAAGAAATTAAGCTTTATCAGATATTTCTCACATGCCCACTTGCAGTTTTCTGGATACTCTTCGCACGCATCCCCACTTCTGAGTATCTGCATTACTGAACATCACGCCATCTTATACACACTCTTACATTATTTGTATATCAAGAAGTGATTATACCTGCAACACTTTAATACCGACTAATTTCAGGATACCAAGGACTGCTTGTTCGTGATCTATCTAAACGAAAGATTTGGTTTTCTCTTTTGAATCAGTTACGGCTATCGCGATTTTTGCAAAATTTCGAATAATTTTTCTGTAACAATCGGCTACTTTTAAAAAGGAACGTGTTTCAGTCTAATTTGTAAGTTCTTTAAAATGTTTGAGTTTAACAGCGTCCACGATCATAACATGTCCGAAATATCCTAACTCAGGTCTAAGATATTCATATTTATCCAGTTGGATTTTCAATCATGTTCCAGGTCGCGAAATTGTTGACAAACCAAAGATTATAATTATGCTATTCAATACTTCCGCCTCAATACTATAAGATAACGTCGTTGAGGTAAAGTGACCAATGGTTGCCTATGAGATCTTTCAGTGCGCGATCCATCATGCATTGACAGGTGGCAGCTGCATCTTCTAAACTGAAAGGCATGCGTTTATATTGTATGCGTTGACATATTTTTGTTTGCTTGTGGCATTATATTTCTTTGGGACTACCCAAAGTAGAGAATTGTGCGGTGAGTTTAAAATTTGTCTTTTGACTTCATCACAGAAGCTTTCTAAAGATTAATACGCTTTGACATTAATATTTTTTTTCTGTATCAAATTAATTTCATGATCCGATAATGAGATACTAGTGGACCGCCTTATAATGCAAAAAAGATCTGGTTATAAAAGATCCCTAATCTCAACAAGACACAATGGTGCCCAAAAAGGTAAATTTCCGAGTAGCAGGCAAACGCTAAGAGTAAGAGAAGGAAGTAGGCAGTGTGAGTAATATAGAATGAGCACAATCAAGTCATTTCTTACTCCTCAAAATTAATATAGAAGTTGATACAAATATAGCCATATTTAGTATCATTTTTGTCGTAAGAATCTCAATAATTCAACTAAAGCTGCCTCGTAATGATGTAATAAAAATATGAAAAAATGATATGTTTCTTATTCTGGTAATTTAGTATTAGTTTAATCACGTTAAAAGCTGGTCATACGGGTTTCTGGACGAGGTATAGAAGTATGAAAACTCCAATTAAAAGGATACCATTCTGTATTCTGTCTTTGGAGAAATGAGTCTTTATTATTTTATAAAGAATGTCTTTTCTAATTACATATGTCAAGTGTAATGATTGCAATATATGCGTAGAATATACTTTTTAATACATACAAGTGTCCGCGGTAACTATGGGCAGCCCTTTACTTTCTGATGTATTACAGATACAAAAAAGATTTTGACATAAGGATTAATGCACGCTTTTGACAAAAATGAATTTTTTTATATTAGTATTTCTCGAGATATGAGGGCAAAGAATATTTTTTAAATGAAACTGTATATTTTTCTTCGCACGATTCGATAATACTCTCCAAGATGAATTCGTTAATCTTTCATGTATACCTTCCGTGTATCGACTTCAATTAGCTGTCCAGGCACGGAACGTTTAAATTTATTGGTTTTTACGAAAAAAACACTGTTGAAATAAAGAGCACGTCTTGTCTTGTTCCCGCTTGAAATGCCATTTGTTAAACATTGTCTCTTGAAATAAATACGAAAAGTCTGTATCAGCAACTTATTATAGTTATCTTTCTGTTCTCCTTTCCGAATAAAAACCACAACAAATATAATATAAATATAAATAAGTATCCCTCTCAAGAGGCAATGTATAGTATTTCAGGTGCAAACAAGACCACGAGTCGGGCTTCCTATACCAGTAGTGTTTTTCCTTAAAAATCAGTAAATTTATATGCTCAATATCTTAAAAATTAATTAAGGTTGAAACAAGATGAGGTTATTTTGAGACGCACGATCAAATGATGCGAAAGCAATATGTAATTAAACTTAAATACTGAACTACACTTATCTATCCCGAAAAATAATAATGTAACAAAAATTATTTGTGTTGTTTGATGATTCTATTAAATAAAGTAATGATGATTTCCGTATATCTTTCATGCGACTACCTGTAAAAAAGCTAATTACATACATTAAAATTATCTCCTTTTGCAATCAATGTTGAGCAAAATTTTATTTATCTGTTAAATAACAAATTAAAATAATATTTTTATTGTGAATAAGAATTAAATTTCGTATTTAAATAGAGTCATTTAAACGGTGCTAAAAATAATTTGTTTATTATTTCTGTTTGCAAATGAAATTTTATTTCTTATTCGAATTTAATTAGAAAGCAAATGATAATATACAAATAAGTAATTTTTAATTTTGTCGCACATGTTTCATTTTGTACAATGAAAAAGTTGTGAAATTAATATGGTCATTTTTCAATAGACAAATCGCAGTTCACACTTGTATTTAAAGTTACTTGCTATTCAAACAACTTGTCCAAAAGTTTATTTGATTTTGGCATATTTATCATAGCTCCAAAAAATTAATAATTTCATACTGTAATTTACGGCAATCTCTCTGATTGAAATGTTATATTTGTGTAAGAATAAATTTGTTGAATGGTCGATAAAAAATTAGAATTATTTACATGAAAATATTATATATTTAATAATTCCCGACATTACTTCCACTAGAACAAATTTGAAACATTTTTGGATCAAGAAATCATTCTGGGAGATAATTAGATTTACACAATAAAATGGGACCTCCTGTATATACAGGAATAATGTCTTGCATATCATGGTGCCCGAATATACTTTTCTCCTGTATAATTATTGAAGTGTATAGTTCTTTAGAAATGTTCAGAAAAATTCACTTGCGGATCAAACACTTTCAAATAGTTTCGAAACAGTCGCAATTACGATTTAGGACCTGCACGGCGAAATTTTTGTAAACTCTGTTTAGGACAGCTCACGCATTTATAACTTTACATTGCAAAAAATTTTGAGAGCGCTCAGCAAATGGGTAAGCGGATGGAGGATTTCCATTGGAAACAGTTCGCTAACGTTGATGGAGACAAGTAAGATGTTAAGAATCGTAACGACTTCATTTCACTAGTAGATAGTTTTCCCGTCCACTGTTCAATCGCTTGAGTTGTCTGTTGTGCTTCCATGAGAGTTGAGCAGTCTCGTGCGAGAAGAATCTTCGTTAATTTTTGTACGTATGTTTGGCCGATTCCTCTACTTCTCATAAGGCAATATCTCGCATTTACGGTTGAGTGTATCCATTTTGTACGACGTACTTTCATTTGTTTAATTTGTACATTCTTACGTTTCATGTTCCTTGTATAGCTCGTTCCAAAGCTACCCCACGGCAACTCACTGATGATGGCAGTGTAACGAGTTGTCGTAATGCAGCGTACAAATCTTCATACTTATCAATTCAAATGTACCTCGTATTTCTTTCGGCTTATCCCTCAATCTTCTCAATAACGATGTGTCCCAATAAAACATCGAGTTGCGAGCAGCGCACGTGCTTGACGGACTGTCCGAATGAAATCCTCATTTCCTGAATCGTCTTCTCTTTTCATTACCTTGATAGTCTTTAACGCCTAAATGGCTGAGTATGTATCTAACTTCCAGTTTGCAACGTCTGAAGTGACATAGCTCCATCCTGAGCATCGTCATCAGGAAGCTTCCTCTGTATTACAGTTACAGTCTCCGTTAATGTTCTGCCAAATAGCTTATCTACAATTTTAATTTCTTCTCTTTTATTTTCATTTTCTTGCGAGAAAATCTCTAAATTCTTCAAATCTTCAAAAACTTCAAATTCTTTCAATGGCGTTTCCATTTCTTAAAATGTCTTAATGCCACTTCCCAAAGAGTCTGTGTCGAAGGGGTATTGAGGTTTTCTGAGACAAATCCGTTTTAACTCATCTGAAATGAAAGTCTATTTTTATCACAATATGTCTTCTCCACTCTTGGCTAGCTGCCTCCCGTTTGATTGTCTGTAGATTCCAGCGTCTTTTTTTTTGTTTGTGGGAACACAATGAAGAAGAACATTGATAATGTAAAAGTAGAAAAGGAATATTTGAATCAAGGTGGAACAAGAAATAGTACTGAGCATGAAAATAGAAAAAGAAAAAGACATAAGACAATCTTCAAAATTCAATGACTACTAAATTATATGTCGCGACCATTATAGTACAACTTTGCATCTGTGGATTGTGTGGATTTGTTGATAACTAAAAAACGAAGTCGAAAACGTAATTTTTTTATTCTTGATTTTCGTCCTATTTTGGTTTGGAGAATCATTCTTTACATTTTTTTTTTTTTGTTGGTAACTAAAAAACGAAGTCAAAAACGTAATTCTTTTATTCTTGATTTTCGTCCTATTTTGGTTTGAAGAATCACTCTTTAAATTTTTTTACATAACATCTTACCTTCTGGATGCTTCGAGTTTTGCCATTTTTTCTGACATTTCTGTTTTTCTGATTTTGTTCAAACATACCTTTACTGATAAATATTTTTATACCTTCACAAGATACCTATAAAATAGGTGAGCAAATCTGATATTTTTCAAGGGTCAATTGTCCAATAGGTAATTTGCTTTGTCCTTTATTTTAATGCTCGTGAATTGCAAGAAATCTTTTTCAAATTTATTTATTCCACAATGTGAAACCCTTCCTTTAACAACTACGGCGGTGCTTCCGTGAATAATTTCGCTTGGGTGAACAGTGACATGTTCAGTGTTGGACCGTTTCGCGGGGAGACGCGATTGTTGAGAAGCGTAACGGGAGTAACTTCCCATTACGATTGATAATCGACGCCACAAAATGATCAATCCCCTATTTCCGTTAAGACAATAGAGATGGTTGAGTTAATTATAAAACTTGCTTAACAGGTTATAATATGCGATTTATTCCAACAACAAATATAGACATAAAAGAAGCAAATACAACGACGGTTAAATACAACTCCCACGAAATACTGATGCTAAATGTTATACTGAACCGAACGGAACTGAACTTCGATTAGGAGTGGACGTATTTATACTAAACCGGGGGTAGTCGCAGGTCGCTCCACCACTGGCCACTTACGGGTGAAAATCCCGGAAAAACTAGGAAAAGACATTTTCTCCCGTTTTTTATGGGTATATGATCGTGCCTGAATTTTATTGTGATCCGGCTTATTATGGTACCGTGAGTGACCGTTCCGACCGAGGGACGGACATCCTGTAAAGTAACGGGACGTAACATCCAGTATTTGAAGATGTTGAAATAACTTCTGTCTGCAACATGCGTTTCTGAAATTAAAAGTGTATCTATTTTTTGCTCATTTGGAAGTAATTTTATTTCCTGTGTACGTTGCTGCAAATAATTCGCATTCTATAAAGCTATTCTTATGTTCGTTTATTACTATGTTATTATTATCAATTTCTTATGCTTTTTTTGCGTTTTCCTGCGTTGTTTGGCATCGGATTAAATCTAATTTTCTGTTTGACTTATCTCTTACCTTTTGCAAATCTCTATATACACCGCATTCTTTATAACTTGCAGTATGGGGGGCCATCACATAATATGCAATGTGCTAAAGTGCCATTACTTTGTTGCATGTGTTGATGATATGATTTCTGCATACTTTACACTATAATATGATTTTGTACAGTATCCCTTGGTATGCCTATATTTTTTACAGCGATGAGATTGAAGTATGACATTCTTTTTACGTAGAGGTTTCACTTCCATTATAATATTAAGGAGATGTTATAATTTGTAAATTTCTCTGTTATTATCACCTGGTTCTTGATTCACGAAAAACAATGGAAATGATTCTTTGGTTTTCCATCTGTGGATGTTAGTAACATTTCGAATTATAAATGCGTTTTTTTCTAATTCTTCTTTTATAGCCGTAATTGGAACGGATCTGTATAAATTTTTGGTTACTATTTTATAGAATCTTTCCTGGCGTGACTGATATTTTTTTTTTTTTTATTTAGATGTAATTTTACAATCAATTCGCAATAAGAATTATAAGTAAATTTTTCTGGCGTGGTACAATGTCATGATTATAAAGAATTTATTACATGTTTGATTCTAATTGAATATAGTGCTTAAATCTAGAGGGTAATGTCTTTTTAGCCTGCGGATCTGATTCGACGTGTCAAGTAATTGAGTAACTAGAGAGTTTTGGGGGTTGTTAACTCTTGTGCTATATCTATTGCTGAATTTGGATATTTCTTCTTTGACTGTGAGTATCTTGAGGTCGCGATGTATTGTTTCGTTGGTAACGTATCAAGGTGCGTGTAATAAGGTTTTAGATTGTAGTCATTGGAGTATTTCTATGATGGAATTACTTCCTGTTCCCCATAGCTGGATTCCATAGATCCAGACAAGTTTTAGTATGGCCTTGTATATCATTAGTTTACTCTGCATGCTTAAGTTGGAACGCCGGCCAATGAGCCAGTAGAATTTTTTTATTTTTGATTTGATTTGTTTCGATTTATCAGTGATGTGTTGTTTCCATGTCATCTTCTGTCCAGAATCATGCCCAGATATCTCACTGACTCTTTGTTTGGGATTGGAATGTTGTTTATCGTCACTTGTGGGCAGGTTTATTTTCGCAGCGTAAAGGTTATGCGACTAAATTTGTTTTCATTTACTTTGAAGCGCCATTTATGGAACTATTCTTCCATAGAGTCAAGACCTCGCTGGAGAGTAGAGGAGGCAATTATCGGGTCTGAGTGAGAAGCTAATAAAGCTGTATCATCAGCAAATGTCGTTGTGGTTATCTCTGTTAAAGTTGGTAAATCTGCAGTGTAGATGGTGAATAGCAAAGGTCCGAAGACACTGCCTTGGGGTATTCCAGCTTCTATTGGAAATGTTACGGTTATAGCGTCTAGGTATTTTACCATGAATAGTCTGTTGGTTAGATAAGATTTTAAAATGGAGTAGTAGGTGTGTGGTAGGATTTTCTTTAGTTTGAACAAGAGTCCTTCATGCCACACTTTGTCGAATGCCTGCTGAAAATCTAGGAATACCGCTGTGCAATATTTTTTCTTCTATAAGATTTGGGTGATTTTGAGGGTTAAACGGTGAATTTGCTCTATCGTAGTATGTTGCTTCCGAAAACCAATTTGATGATCTGACAGTGTTTTGAAATCCTCTAGGAGTGGTAGGAGTCGTTTCGTTAGCATCTTCTCAAATAATTTGGACAAAGTAGGTAGAAGACTAATTCGGCGATAAGAGCTAGTTTCGTGTATTGGTTTTTCAGGTTTAGGAACAAGTGTAATCAATGATATTTTCCAAGACTTAGGAAAGTATTGAAGGCGAAGTATTGCATTAAAAATGGAAATGATGAGTGTAATCCCTTTTGGGGGAAGCTCCTTGATGACTTTGTTACTTACCAGATCATACCCCAATGCTTTTTTGGGATTTAGACGACGGATTTATTCTATGACTTCCAGAGATGAGAAAGGCTTAATAGGAAGAGACATCTGGAAGGGAGAGTGCAAGTATTCAGTTATTTCCTCTGGAATAGTGGGGGAATATGGTTTGAAGACGTTAGTTACGTGGCTAGCAAACAAGTTGACTTTTTGTATAAGGGTACGCGCCCATCCACCTTGCGGACAGCGAATTGGAGGGATTATTTGCGGAGGACGAGTGAGTTTCCTGGATACCTTCCATAGTGAGTAGTTGGAGTCAGCTGTGGGAGACAGATTGGCAAGATATTTTTGAAAGCGGTCGTTTTTATAGTTTCTAAGGGTTTTTGTGAGTTTTCTTGTGCCATTATTCAGTTTACGCTTATCTTCAGGTGTTCTATGACTCTGCCATACTCTTCTAAGTCTGCGTTTTTCTGCGATTTTTTTAATTATGTGGTAGGGGTATTCATGTTTATTGACAAAGCACTTAGTAGGAGTGGAAGAACGGATAGCGTTAATTATGCTAGTGTTTAAATATTCTGTGGCTGCTTCTATATTTTCATTAGTTTTTAGGGAAATTAAGGCTGATGTTGAATGATTGAAGATTTCCCTAAAGAGCTGCCAGTTGGTGAGTTGATTGTGAATAGAGCCATTAGATTGGTATTCAATAATTGATGAGTTAATTGTTGCTATAACGGGTGAATGGTCTGAGTAGAGTTCCACTGAGGAGTTGATTTGGACATATCTTGGCGAGATGTTTTTGGTTATGAAGAAGTCTTAATAAGTCAGATAGTTTGTTAGTGTCAGTGGGCCAATAAGTGGGTTCGTTCGTGCTAAGGTAATTAAGTCTGTTGGTGTTTATGCATTTTAGGAGACTTTTTGCCTCTAACTGTGGTAAGTCTGCTGCCCCATTGGGTATGTTTAGCGTTATAGTCACCTCCAGCTATGAATCTATTGCCCAAGTTTTCGAGGAAGTTATCGAAGTCTTCTTTTGAGATAGTATGTCTAGGAGGACAATAAACTGCTGAAGTGGTGATTGGGCCCTGCCAGTCTTCTATTACTACGTTTGTGGCTTGAAGGTAGTTCTCCTGGAATGATAGAAGCTCATAATGTTTTATGCTGGTTTTGATGATGATTCCGGTGCCGCCATGGTCCTCTCCGCTGGGATGTTGGGTATGGTAGAAGTTATATCCATTTATTTTCAACTAATTTTTGTCGGTAAAGTCAGTTTCAGATATGAGCATTACATCAATTTCTTGTTGTTTTAAGAGGAGTTCTAGTTCGTATTTGTGCCGAGCTAGACCGTTGGCATTCCAAAGAGCCATGCGTGTTGGTTTTATTTTACGTCGGAGCTTATTAGTTTGTTCACGAGGAGAGTAAGCAGTGACAGCAAATTTTTAAATTGCTCAGATTGTTACTCTATTAGTTTTTCAATCCTGTCGAGGTTATTCGTCCTTTGTGGATTGGGCACAATATTTTGTGGATGTTCGTTATGAAATATCGGTCTGTTTTGATTACCTTGAACTACCTGTGCATAGGAGATTGAAGGAGTAGCGAATTTTTGTGGACCGGGTAAATGATTGTTAAGGTCTTTAACTCTGGGTTTAGGGTACTTGTTTTTGTACAGGATCTTGTAGGCTGAGCAACCTTTGTAGTTCTCAGGATGCTCTCCTTGACAGTGGATGCACTTCGCAGAAGTATCTGAAGATTTAGTGCATTGATCTGGATGAAGTCCTGCACATTTAACACAGCGGTAGTTATGATTGCAGTATTTCTGCGTGTGTCCGTACCTTTGACACCTTTTACACTGAACTATCTCTTTTTTGCAAAAGGTGGTTCAAACTTTACTACTATTACTAGAAACTTTACTAGAATTCATAAGACTATTGATTTTATAAACTTCTTTGTTGTTTGGCTTCTGCTTTAGATCAACAAAAAATAGGGATAGGGGGCTTTTTGTAATTCTATGTCTTATGTTAATAATGTTGGTGACTTCATGGTCATGAGATTTGAGTTCAAATTTCAGTTCATCTAAGTTGTTGCGTAGTACCACACGAAAAGGTCTTTCTTGTTTTGGTACGTGTGGAAGTTGGCGTTCAGGGATTTTAGCAACTTTGTTAGTTTTCTATATGAGTCTGGATTAGTCGGCAGGATTTTAACCTGGTTGTTTTTAATTTTTAGTTGGTAGTCTTTTTTGTTAATATCTTTCTTAATTGACTTGATCATTGTTTAAATGTCGATGACGTTCTCAATAAAAATTGGTGGGGGAGAAAGTACTTTTTGTGTATGTTGGTTCGGTAAAGTTCCTATTACATCGATAGAATCGTGTGTAGATGCTAGTAATTCGAATCTGTTGTAAGTGGTGACATGGTTAGTTGAAGATATGTTCTGATTTGTGTTTATGTTTTTATTATTTGTATCTAGCTTTCGTTTTTTATTGTTATTTATGTGGTTAGCTATGTGGGACAGGTTGTCCATTTGCCATGGCGGAGGTTCAGGAGTGAGGTTATTGTTCATCTCATAAGAGCCAGATCGAGATATATGGGCCATCTTCGAGCTAGTTAATTCAAGTTGAAGAAACTAGTCGAGAGGCTAAATTTAATGAATAGAAGTGGCTGATTATCCACGAATAAATTTAGAAAACTCTAGGTTACACTTGAATCAATTCACTTTCGAGAGAATGTCGTCACTTGCTTGTAAACTACACTGAGCACTATACACATGTCCACACGCTTCGGCTGTCGACGACAAACTGAATTTCTTATGTGACAATTTTTTCGTGGTAATGAATCTGAACTTGTTGATAGTTTTATAGCATGGTTTTCTTCCTGCGATTCTGTATACTCAACGGCGAGCTCCTTAGCTAATTGGAATAAAAATTCCTGTCTTGAAATATTTTCACTTACTGTTTCTTTATACAAAATCCAGACATTTATTCCAGCTAAGTCCAAAATGTTGAAAAATACCTGGAGGGGCAACCTACAAGATTTTGATTTCACACTGTATTTCCTTGACATCTGGTCCACTACATCTACTCCAAATTTTGTATCATTACAAAATCTAATCGTTTCCGGTGTACGTTTATTGTTTTCTTCAATTTCTACCGCTTTATGCATGGAACCTAGCACAAACACTTTTTTTTTTGGTTTGCATTTATACACTGTAAAAGAAATTTGATTTTAAATATAAAATTTGCTTGAAAACAGAATCATTTTTTCCTTTTGATCTTTGGCTATCTTTGGCAATTCCCGTTTATTTTCGCGGATTGTTCCAACAATTGTAGTTTTTTTTGCGAGTAGCTTTGTGGCCAGTGATACACTCTTAAAAAAATTATCTGTTGTTAGGTTCTTTCCACATTCTGTGAATGGTTCCATCAGCTTCAGAACAACGAATTCTCCAACTGGAATTAAATTTTCTCTTCTTTCATCCTTTCCCAAATTGAGAAATCCATTTATTGTATACTTGCTATTGACACTCATTGATAATATTCTCCTCTTCGTTATTGCTGTCTAACTCTGATTCGGTTGTAAATAGCTTGCCATGTGTTTCCATGCTGTTTTAAGTTGCTGAAGTTTCTTGTTCATCGCACACTGAACAGTCTTCTGCTATGTCCGTTATTTTTTTTAATAATTCTTTTTTGCGACGTCTTGACATTTTTAGGGTAAATATTTATCACAGAATAACACTATGTACGGAATACAAAATTATTGTCAAATGTTATATGCTTTACTTTTCCTTTTATAATCACTTTACACAAAACGCTCTGAGATACTTTCTGTGTGAGTTTTAGAGATAACAAGTTTAGATTTCGACTGTTTCACTAACAAACTGAGATGTATTCTGGTCGAAAGAAAAATAACAAGTAAGAATATAGTCTCTGACGGCGATATTTATACAAAAATATTGATGGGTGCTGTCCGTTCTCTACCAACGGTTGTCCGAGGGTGGAATTGACCGTTGAACATGGGAAAAACCCGCTTTTCCCGTGTTTTATCGGAATGAGCAATAACCATAAGAAACTTCTCGACTTTTTAAATGTTTGTAACAATTGATCGTAAAAAATGCTAAATTTTATGGCGGTTCCTTAGGGTCATTATATGGGCCTGAGTGGCCATCTTGATCGAGGGTTGGATTATGGTTTATGACAAGGTTACGTTTGTAACGGTTGTTATTATTTGTTATTACTGATTTTGTGTGTCGTCTAACCTTAACATAGTCTTTTCTTTGTACTGATTGTATTTATTTTAAGAGTAAATAGAATATTTTATCTAGCGGTCAAATTGACCGCTCACGGTAGGCATGGCAAAGTACAAATTTTTCTTGGAAAAGAAAAAAGCAAAGTATAAATAAATACCGACAAATATATTGTATGCATGTTTTATGAGAAGTCACAAAATATGAAGCGATATGATAACGTTTAAATTTGAGTAGAAATTTGAAATCGGTCAAAATGGCCGCCGTGGTAGGTTTAGTGTTAAAGGATACCCATATTCCATGAATTCCTAAAGTTGGGACGTGAAATTCGACATAAGAGCTCCTCATCAGAAATAAATAAACATGTGTTTGAGGGTTTTTGGAAATTCAATTCCTAAATGGTGTTCAAACAGAAGATAATAAACATATATTGTCATAAAAATAAATACTGTGCGGGTGACGCCGCGGACGAGCAGCTACTGTAGCATAAAATGAACAATCCAAAAATTGCATTTGAGGATCCGTTTATTAGTTATTGTCATTTCAAAATTTACCACAATATCCTTGACTTGAGGATTACTGTGTTCTTCATCGTTTAGCTTGTATTATATTTTTTCATATAGACTTGTTTTTCCTGGCCTTAAGACTATTTCAGAAGATTTGCAAAAGTAAATAAGTAATTATTCGTAAGTTTGTGTCCCTTAAAAATGACATTAAAGTTATTTTCTGTTGTATTTTTAACATTTAAGTTAATTGAAAGATATTGGTTGAAAATTCAAAATCTATAGTTTCGTTAATATACAGGATCCGACGGAATGACATGTAGAAGTTTATGAAAAGATCAGAAAAAAACAGAATAAATTTTTTTATTCTCGACTTAGTTTTCAAGAAAATCATTTTTGGAAATGCGCAGCGTTTCCACGCTGTTATGGCAAAGTTACGACCCGTCGAACGACATATAACGCGTATCCTATGCCGAACAATCAGTTTTTATTCAAATACACAATGATGAGTTACACGACTAGATACATTGCGTCAATGTGATCTGGGCTTTGAGAAGCTGTAATGGTAATTTATGAGCTACTGTTCGCTACATCCTAATCTGCATGTTCCAGATAGAGGAACTATTCAAAGAGTATGGCGAAGTCGTTTAGAACATGGATCTTTCGCACCCTGGCGTCGAGATTGCGGTCGTGTGTGTCGACGAACACTTATCGAAGATAATGTTTTGGAAGATATTGACAACAATTCTGCAATTAGTATAACTTTATTGTCTCGTAATTATGACATCAGTGAGAAGACCATCCGTCGCATATTATGTGATAATAGAATGCACCCGTATCATGTAACACGAGTGCATGCATTGTGCATGCACGAGTGATGACGGGCCACGAATGACATTTTCACATTGGTTTATTTAAACAACATAATAGTAATCCATAATTTATGTCGTACATTTTATGGACAAATGACATATGTGCGTACACATGCACAATGCAGAAATGGTGCTTTTAGTGTCCGTGATACAAATCTATGATCTTCCACATATCCTTATGAAATGCGAGAAACTTGTAGCGACACAAAGACCGTTGTAACTGTCGTCTTGGATAACAACAAGACGACAGAAAACAAACCAGAAAAACGAACGATGACGATAAATATATAACCGCCAAAAGTTCGAATAATAACAGTTACCTAACGATCGACCGAGACGCCTTCGTCAAAGGCATACGAAAAGGTGATTAATATATTTCGAGCATCTACAGCGATCAGTACCAAGCAATTATATCTCGAGCGATCATAGCGATCAATACACAACGAACATTACACGACGCATAGTAATCTGCAATAAACGTATTCAATTTACATCAATAATTATTCTTGCACACTTTAAATACCACCTCAAACTCATTTCCACAATTAATCACGCATTTGAGGAATAGTGAACGAAATACGTTGTCAAAGGTTCATGTTGCGACAATTAGACAAGCACAGCTATGCATCCGACAAAGAGGATAACATTTTCAACGATTTTGTACTTGATAAAATAGAATTTTTTTATTTATAAATTTTCATCGTGTTTTTCTTTCAACACAGAAGCTTCTCAGTGTGGTATAGAACGTTGTTTATAAACACGACACGCGTTATAACGCCGCTCTAAGGACCATAACTTTGCATATAATAACAGCTATGTGTAGGGATGATGGGGGGACCAACGTTGCAGATTTTCAAACTTGATTCTCTCGAAATCTAAGTCGAGAAACAAAAAATTTTATTCTATATTTTTTTCTTATATTTCCATAAGAAATTATGTCGTGTCCGCTTTTACATATTATTCCTTTTATCGGACCGATTCTTGTCATGTCCTGTCCTGTACGGACCCTGTATATCCGTCACTACACGAGTATATATTTTCACTATGGGTTACAGCGTGTAATTGGAGAAATGGTGACCTATGTCAATGAGGCGCAACAATACGAAAGAGAAATTTTCTGCAAGTATATTGCGAAATGTAGCATCCTTTACGGAAGTTGCATGTTATTCGCATACGTGACTGTGACTATCTTTTTGCTAGGACCAGTAATCTTGTCAACTTCTTTTCCATTAGATGCAGAATATCCATTTAGCGTTAATTATACGCCTGTAAATGCTATAATATATTTGCATCAATCTTTTGTTTGCTGTCAATGCGCAGCAAATATATGTTTATGCGTATCTGGTGCGCTTTTACTTTGGTTTACGGCTGCAAGATTCGAATGTTTGGCCGTGGAATTCAAGAAAAGTTCAAATATTGATATGGTGATCACTTGCGTAAAGAAACAATTACTTTTAAAGAGGTAAGCGTAATATTTTCCACAACGTATAGGCTAAATAGTACATTTACATTCATCGTAAATGTATTTTTATTATAGATATGCAAACGAAGTGATCAATTCTTTTCGTTTACTAATACTTTATACCACAATAGTAACAACATTTACTATAACTTTGTCTTGTATTATAGTATTCATGGTAAGTCACACTTAAAATATTAAACATACAACATAGCTAATTTATAATGCAATTTACAAGCAGAACCCACCATTAATTGTGAAAATGCAGTTCATGGCCGCATGTCTCACTGTACTTACGGAAGTTTATATGTACGCGTGGCCAGCTGATCACATGAAGGATATGGTAAATCATGTTCTATAATATTATTTATATAGTCAATCACAAAAGTTCACATACACGCCTTAAATATAAAATATTATACTAAATGCGTTGTTTATGAATTTTTAACATATTAGAACACATTATTAAAATGTAACACAATTGATTCGATTTCAGAAAGAAAATTAGATATATCTGTTATATTTACATGTAACAATAAAAATAGGCTTAATATTATACTAATATCTTGTAGGTCCAATAGATCCCTGACATAAACATCCATAATGTACCGCTGTCTCCTTTGGCATTGAAAAAGTTAAAGGTTTTATAATTCCTGATGTAGATTTAATCCAAGATTTTTATAAGTTAAATATTTTGGCTTTTAAAATTCTTTTTAAAAATATGTTAATATTAAATTGTACTAATAGCTAAGTACAAATAATTTTGTGACAAATTGCATTTTTAGTTTTTTTTAGTAAACGAGATATACAAAATTCGATAGGCATATGTAGACTTCCGTGACTGACTATATGTATTCTATGGGTTATATTTTCCTAAACTCAGTCAATCTTCAATGATATTTAGAGCGCAAACGTATCACAGAGTGTGTACGACATAACTTGGTATGAACAGACTTTAGAAATGCAAAAGGATCTACTAAACGTTTTGGTATATCAAAAACCAGTGATTATTTCCATCACTTATCTAGTGCCAGAACTTTCTTTGCGCTATTATTGTTCGGTAAGGCAAGTTAAAATTCGGATATCAATAATTATACTGAATGGATTACTCAAAGATGACGAGTAGTAAATTCGTATTATTTCAGTACCTGTCCAATGCTTTCTCTATCTTCACCTCTTTGCGCATCTTATTGTCAGTAAATAATTCAGCACAATGAATATCATCTTCTAATAATATGGAGCAGCTTCTATTGTAATAATCATAGTTGAAAAAGAGGTGTAAATTTCGTTACCAGTAACATCTCAACAAAGATGAACATATATCAAGATTATAATTGCTTTTTATCCAAGACAAATCGATGTTCATATCATTATCAGTTTAGAAGAAAATGTTTTTCAATATTTTCTATCAACCCGCTTTATTATTTCTAATATTGTGAATTTACTACTGTAGCGGCCTATGGCCGTAGAGAAAGTTCCAGGGTTGAAGCGCATGTGTTGGGCACATGTCTTGCGAAACGACGTTCGAGACCAGGACATCGTAAAAGAATAAACCTTGGGACTTACTAAAAAGCGCATAGGCCTTCGAGGAAAATTTATTGTTTTACCGTCTACGGGTTTTTCCGTCCCCACCCCGAAAGAAAACTTTTTCTTTCAGGGACCTCGGCACCATATATAAAGGGAAACAAGGAAAAACTCGAAAGAGGGAGTATCGATATCGCGTGAGCTCGACGTGCATCACCTTGCGTGGTAAGAGTCTGTCTCCGATCTAAAAACGGCGCACTAGTAACATTAATAAACACACTGTTAAATTAAAACGCTGAGTATTCCTTTGGCACCCTTCACGTCCTACGCCTCACTACGTATTTTGAGATGGATTTAGCAATGTATAAAGTGTATGTTTGGATAATAATATCTTTATGCGAAAAAGCGTTTAGCAAATGCCGAGATTTGCTAATAATCTTTTAATTAAGAATCTAAGGAACAATGAAATTAAACCACATCGATGTTCTACTGTTTATTAGCAATGTTATATTTTAAATTTCGGATGAAAAGGGTTCATTTTTAACAATTTGATTGTAGGATACTTAGTGTGGGGTGCTCTTCACATTGTCCACTCTGCCTATATCTAGATATATGTTATTCCTATGCCTCTGTTATATTGGTCACAGTCAAGTACGATCATACGGTGCGACACGCGACGTGATTCTTTGACGCGATTTCACAGCTTGATAGTTAATAGTCCTGTTATAATTTCTTTAATTTTACTTGGTTTTGTTTTAAAGTTTTTTAAACATACTGGTGAGATTTTTCCGATTAATAAAAAGTAAAACATGATATAATGTGGACTGCGCTCACTTCTTTAATGCTTATTATAAAACTCATTTTATTACATTATCGTCTTGATTACATTAGAAAAATGGGTTGTTAGTTACATTTGGAATAATAATAATATTATGTTATTTCTAATATACTATAAATTAGAGAAGTGTACAGTAGTACACAATATTCTACATTAAATTACCTTTACAATGAGATGATATGTATATAAATATGTAATAGACTTGTCACAAAAATCATTTGACGTGTTTGAATTATTTAATGTGATCGAAAAATTTTTCAAGCCTTCGATTTATTAAAAACAAATAATATACAATTATTTTATGATTAATTCATATTCAGAAGATTACAAATTTTTATTAGCGTAAGAATATGTACTTACCAACTTTTTATTCAAAATTTTTTGCTCAAGAAAAATATTGTAAGGACATAATCATACACTGAATATAGGTTGGTGCCCTTGCACTATAAAATATTAGTCTTTCGAACATTCCTTTCATGCATGTTCAGCCGTTTCGCGGGGAGACGCGTTCGCGAGGAGTCGCGCCAACGGGAGGCGTAAATTCCTGTTACGATCTGATGACCGACGCCGCGAAGTAAGCCGATCCCCTATGTCGGTTGGGATGATAGGGGTAGTTGGAATGAGTATATCACTGAGGTAACAGCTAATCTACTATTTATTAAGCAACAACTTTTCACTTATAAGATACAAAGTATTCGTATCCTCGCGATGTATGTTTCGTTGTCGCGGAAGATAGAACGTAGTTAATTAGAATGATGAACTCTTGATTCGAGTTGATGTGTTTCTCAGTTAAGAGGTTCTAGGCGACCGTAGGTCGTAGGTGAGCAGACTCAGGCTGCTGTTTAGTAGAAGGTTTGAGCTAGACGTTAATACGTTAGCGAGTCGATTTGACTTGGACTCGGCTTCGGCGAGTCGTGTTAGACTTGTGTGTAGAAGAAGTGTATTAGACGTGACTCCGGCGAGTCATTGACGAATAGATTTAGACGCGTATGTAGAAGAGGCTTGAGTCGAAACTGACTTTCCGTCTCCGTGTTCGGACGGAGGAAAGTTCGTATGGGGCGTGTCTTCAGCACGGGGAAAGCGGATTCGTAGATTGTGATATTGGAGGAAGTCTCTTCTTAAGCGTGAATCATGGGTGGTCTTGTGCGTGAGAAAATATCCGCTTTCTCCGTGCTTTCCAGGAACGAACAATGGTTCCAAGGAAATTTTTTAAGGACCGCTCTTAGGCCCGATGACATGTGCGGGTCTAGTGGTCCTAATTTGCCAATGATAGATTTACGGCAATCCTTGGGTCGATTGTTTGTTGAAGTTAAGAGCGGTCGGCGCCAGGAGACCCCCCTCAACGAGGGACGGCGCGCGATTGTATTACGCGACGTAACAATGCAGCAAAAGTTAAAAAAAAGAAATTTAAGCATACTATTTATTATAGCAATTAATACGCTGGTTTTCCGATGTATCTACAATAAACAGAAACTAGTTAATGTCAACGTTTTTCCAGGTCCGATAAACAATCACGACGTAAAAGATTTTTTAAGTCTAGTGAATTACTTCCGTCGATTAGAGAAGCCACTCACCAATTTGTTGCATGAGGATGCGAAAATCTGTTGACGACAGAAACAGGCCGAAGCATTTAGTGAAATCGAAACCCTTCTTCGCGATATATGATCATTACACACAAGTAGAAATACATACGGAGTATGCACATCGGGTCTAGACGCAATTACTTATTACTTCAAAGGCAGAGGAAGCACGATATCATTTGTATGTGTTGGAAGCTCTTGCTATAGCTAACGCACTCGAGAAACTTAGTTTATTTGATCGGGATTTCCTTCGTAATCTATACTAACTGTAATAGTTTGGAAATGTTAGAAAGAACAAGAAAGATTTTAATCTGCATATTGAGAGATAATTTATCAGGTTCTCGAAGTTCAATTATACAATTGAGTACAACAAGTACGTTAAGAAAAACGAAGTAGCGGACGAGCTGAGTAAATGTTATGGCATTACTAGTTTAGGATAGCACCCATTGGACGACGACGCTACAGCGACCAAATCCGACGATTTTAGCGTGGCGAAATGGGCGATCAAAATGCGCACACGAAATTCATCACATGTAAGGCACATGTCTTTAAGGCAGCTAACAGGCGTTGACGATTATACGTGTCTAAGGATCTACATTATGAAGTCGTATTAGAGCAAAGGCTTATAAAGCATTAAGGCATATTGAAATAGACAAAACTCTTGATAAAGCGAAAAAGGAATATTATTTTCCGGAAATGCGAACCTGTATCACGAATTATATCAATCGATACATAAATTGTTTGCATGTGAAGTGTCGGGAAATAAGCATTCTTGTTGTCTATATCTTGGCTGTCTGCATCCGCTCGGTAAGAGTAATACACTATTCCACACGGTACATATAGATCATCTGGAATCGTTGCAGAGTTAGGAAATCGACATGTAACAACAATTATTTGTGGTTAAAACAAACACGTAGTCTTGAAAGCAGTCACGGACGCAGGAGCACAATTAATTTTGCAAATCTCACAGCCCCATAGAAAGTAAACTACCGAGCTGTCCTGTTTTTGCGACAAGTTTTCAGGACAGAAATAGGAAGAAAAATAATATTATACATAAGCACCGCTCCTCAGCGCCTTAAAATTAATTATAAACGATAAACGCTAAAAATGTAATAGCGACACAATCATTCTATGGCTACGTCGTACCGTCGCGTATCGGTACTTTCGCCTAATCCACCTCACAACCGTAATTCCTTGTTTATTGGGAATATAACAAACTGTATTACACACTTTCTTGAAAAATAAACGTTACAAAAAAAACAGTTAATTTTGCGAATCGTGCGCAAGTTCACTCACTATGGCAAACCCAGTCGTATAATTACTGGTAGAGGTGCAACAAACGGCATATATTTTTGAAGAATTCTGTAAATATGCGAAGACTCAATATATTAAGATAGCGACAAGCGCATTGTGAGCGAATGGTCAAGTAGAGCGTTAATACCGTACTTCTGAATTGCCTATCAGCGACAACTGATTCAATTACCGGGAATGATTGGGACAAGAAATTGTGTCAACTGCAATGAGCGATAAATAATTCTCAGCATAGAAAAAAAGGCGAACTGCGTACAACAACATTCTTAATCATAAGTTCTTAGGGTTATTTGAGTGCCCAGTAACACGAGAAATTCGCTTTCGAGCTCAATGAAGGAGTAAGTAGACACGAAGCGGATATGGACGTTGTAACGTTACTCAAAAAAAATAGATAGTTCCAAAGATGACAGTTCGATAAGGGGCGGAATGCCTTGCGAAGATACAAGGTAGGCGATTTAGTGTTAATGAAGACTGTGTGACACCCTCAGAAAAAAACTTAAAGAAAAGGACCAGCCACTCCAATTGGTCACACACAACATCCAAATTGTCACGTCAACTCTTACACAAACTAACAATAAACCTAAGGGTCCATAAATAACCCTTAGGACTTTCAAGTTCCATAAGTGGCGTTGAGTCCTTAAGGGTCCTTATTGTTTGTTTCTAGAAAGCACGGTTTTTTCCCATGAGCAATACCTCCCACGATCAACGTTTGGTAGGAGGCTTCTTCCACTAACTTTTTTTTTTTTTAACCAATTAGCACCTCGAATCGTTATCCTCACTTTTCCCAAGGAAAAGTGCCATCAACGAATCCGCTTTCCTCGTACTTTAGACACACCCATAACGAGGTTTCCTCTGTACTAACACGGCAGCCAAAATTCAGTTTTGATTCCACCAACAAAGCTAAAAATATCTTTGTATCGTCCTAAAAATTCGAATAAAAGAGTAATAAGAAAATTGGTTCACCACTATTTTCCTTTTTCTATAAAACACGACAAATTTTACGTGACAACCGAATCGACGGCAACCGGAGAAAATCGAAAGAGAATTCGTGAAATAATATAAGACATTAATTTGACATTATATGATGAAAAATTAATATTTAACGAAAAATTTATAGTCGATTTTTCAACAGTTCCTACAAAATATCTGTAGCAACTCTAGGCTGATGCAATCGTCATCTTGCTAAAACTATAACCAACGAAGAAACGTGACGCGTTCCGCAGTCCTGACACAACGATTCTCTTTCCAGCGGCTTCTTTGGTCCTAATTGTAGTATCGCGGAAAAACCGACGAAATATATACATTGTTGCATTAAAGCGTAAGTGCCGACAAGCCGAAAGGGTCGGAAAACTTCAGTAGGCCTAATGGCCCATCAATATGCCTTTGATACCTCAATCGTTACAAGCGGTTAGTTGAGTCGAGAGAGAGTCCGAGGCAACAATTAAAGTATGGCCCAGGCAACATGTGTTGAGGGATGTTAAGTTGGTATGATCGCTAGTTACTACAAGCTAAGTTGGTACGACTTCTGGCGACACTTTTTTGTCTTAGAAGTCGTCCACGCGCTATTGACTGTGTGACTGCTTAGTGGTAAAACGTGTTGTACGAGACGGAGAAATATATAAAGTGAAAAATCGAATCTGTGTGAATCGATTAATTAACAACCCCAAACCTACATTAATTAACAACATGCGCTAAGAACGATAATAAACGCACTGTTGAATTAATACGTCGAGTATTCCTTTAGCACTCTTCACGTCCTACACCTCATATCAAATTAATAATTTGTATTATTGTATTGTATTCCACGAATATAGTCAAAATATTTACTTCAAAATAAATAATAAATGCGATAGTTGTGCTTCTTTTCTACGTCGTGCATGTGTGATTTTGCTGTGGACACTCGCAGGCGGGACAAACGTGGCGCGTGTGTGATTTTGTTGTGGACACTCACGGAGGCAAAGGATTAGAGGAAACATTAATCCTCTCTACTCGGAAATTTCATAGGGCAGTTTTCGATATGTTCTTGTGGATTTCCATGAGTAAGCAGGTTTAATTTTTAATCTACCATTTCTTTTGCAGAACGTCGCGTGGGATTGTTTACGTCTCAGAATACCGTGGTCTTCTTCTCTAAGACTTGTACGAAGTATGCCACTGCTCATGTGTCGTTCAGATTGAGGATCACTGTGCACCCCCCTGCTTAGGCTGACTTCCTTTCGTTCGTATAAAGAGGTTTGCTCGCGTTCACGGATATTTTGGCCAATTTTTAATTTTCAATAACTAAAAAACAAAGCCGAAAACGCAATTTTTTATTCTTGATTTTCGCCTTATTTTCGTGTCAAGAATCACCCCTTAAATTATGTAAGATCAATAACCGAAGATCCTGTATTGTAAATTCACATTCTAGTCTCAAGCACTTAGTCTTCCCACATATTCCCATGCTCGCTATAAACAATTATCTTCTCAATTACCTTCTAGGATAGTTAAAAAGTTCAAAGAAAATATAAGGAATAAAAAGTTAAGCGAACATGACAGCTTATACGGACACATTCACTCTCCAATAGTACCAAAAATATTGCATATCTTAGATATAAACAATAAAAATATAATTTATCGTTAATAATATATCGTAATAATGGCTAGAAACTTTACTAAAACACTTAACAAATATGAAACTAAAAGTAATTTTGTTTCAAACGTGTATCTGTAGGGAAAATCTGTAGGGAAAAGGAATAATATAATGATTTTAGGAATTTGAAATTTTGTTAAAATTTTATTTCATTAGCTCGCAAATAGTTCAAAAAGATGGTATAGTACTTTGAATTTTTCCTTATTTAAATTACTCAAAGTTTTTAAGTTCAAGTCTAATAAAATATCAAAATATAATTCTTATTGGACACGGCTTGCATAAAAAATACTTTGAACAATCTTAGCAGTGTAGAAAAGAGCTGTGAGTGGTTCAAAATCGTATCTCGTTTAATTACGAAAACCAACCTTAACTTTGCCGATTATGCAACAAATTATCACTGAAAGTAGGCAGAAGCTCGCTACGTAGTTGTAAAATAATTTAATACTCGAACGGCAGTCCCTGTGCCCGTTCTCCACTCCAGACAATGTACGTAATACGTTCCGATGTTTAAAGAATAAAACAAAAAACAACAACATATTGAAAAAGGAAATGTTATTTTCTGTGTATAGGAAATAATGATAAGTATAAGCTGAAATGCGATATTTAGCAAAACCATACATGTAGACAGTGTCACGTCGATTTGAGTTTATTTCACGTTCCGCACGTAAGGTGAGAGATTCGTACTTCAAATACGATAGTTGATGCAAAATTTATTATATAAAACTGACAGAGTAACGGTACAAAATATTATAACAGAATGTCTAGTGCTGATTTGAGAGGGTTTTTATATTAAGGATTTGGTTCCTGTGGAGGGGTTATCGCTGGATGCCGGTCTTGTTGCTTGATGCTGTTACTGTTTAGTTATTGATTCGATGGCTATGATATGCAAAACGTGATTATCCTATCGCTATATTCCGATATCCCTGTGACAACAGCATACGAAATCTCATACCTTATGTGCACGATGAGAAGAAGGATACACAATATTTGCTTACATTCATTACATTAGTTTATTATTCTTCAAAATTGATCGCTTTCACTTATAATATTTGTAGAAAAAAGTCGTACATGAGTACACATTGAGCTTTGAATGGACACAGATGGATCCTCGCCGATTGGCCTTCCGAGTGTTAAAAGTACACATAGACATGACATCAAAATCAGTATAACCTGTACAAACATTCTAATTTATATCGAAAACAATTTATGATATTGATATATGATACAAAAGCAATGGTGCTGGCTATTGATGAACAGTTACTGAAATCGAAGAATATAATAAAATAAGAAATAAAAGGAACGCTGACAAAGGAAGATTTCACTGGCCAGAAAGATAAACAAAATTTATTCACCATGCAAAGAAAAAAGAACGTAAAACTAAACTAAGTCGAATTCTCGGCACGATGCTCGTGTCACACTTTCAGAAATTGTAATGGAATAGACAAAACATCCTGCATACCACGCCACTCTCACATGTCACACGCAATAGCCAAATAGTAACAGGATAGCCACTTGAGATAGGAATCCGACGACCACCTCCAGAAGAACCCAACCTAACTAACATAAAATCATCCCCAAATCAGCACACAAGACACTTTTTGTTACAACTCTCCGAGGCATTACTCTGTCGAATTCATATAATAAATTTTATCATCATATTTAAAGTCTGAGTTTTTTACCTTACTTGCGAAACATTTGAACTAGGACGCGAGGAGACCACAGGTGAAGTGTTAATTTCGCGATCCCTTGTGTCTTCTACATGACACTCGCATGCATAAATAGGGAGAAGCGAAGCGGTACTCTAATACTCTTGCTTTGTACAGTTAACCGATTTGGCAAATAAACGACTCCAATAACAAAAACAACGTAGCTCTAAACGCATTTACATTTGTTAGATCATAATTGGCATACAATATACGCAATTATACAATATAATAATAATTTGCAAGAGTAAGAAAAATAGGTTTGTCTACAGATCGGACAATTTTTTATGCTTCTTTGGGAAAGACCCATATCTATTACCCCTTGCAAGTAATTGAGTTTTGCATGGAAATGCATTCTTCGAAATTCCATATTTTCTGACACTTAGTTATGTAAATCAATAAACGTTTCAACAGTCACTTATGAAATCTATTTAATATTTAAATTTCCCTCTCTCTTTTTTGAATACAGATTGTATCTATCCTTTATTGACTCACACAACTAATCGGTAAAGCTACAATAGGTTATGCACTGCGTATTTACTGTTATCTACAGGCCGGAAACATCACTTGCGGCACATTTCTAATCTCATTTCAGAACGTTGCGTTAAGTAACATTCCGCAACGTTAGCAAATCCCTACCGATAACCGATATAAAAATTATCTCAAGACTACCGGAAAGATCCATTCATAAATCAAACGTCATGTCATTTATATTCATCAAACATAGAAGAGTGTATTTGTTTGTCAAGTGCCGAATTTATTAAAAGTATACGTCTACAAGCCTAAGTTTTCTGCCTTTTCCTTGGTTACCCTGAATCACTAAATTCCTTCGCAGAATCTTCACATTGTCCGATCCTAACTCAGTTAGGGAGATACTAGATAACACTATTTATATCGTCATGATATATATACTTTCAATTTAATAATAATTTCTTTCTTATTAATAATACTTTCAATCCCGTACATTTTCCGTCACGATATGTATGATACTGATCGTTTATTATATACATAAGAAAAAATTTGATAAAAAAGCACTAGTAATAAATGTATATGTAAATTCTTAGTCCGTAGGAAGTGTCTCATATACAGGGTGGTTGGTAACTGGTGGTACAAGCGGAAAGGAAGTGATTCTACGTGAAAGAAAGAAGTCGAAAATATAGAATAAAAATTTTTCGTTTCAGGCTTTGTTTTTGAGAAAATCAACTTTGAATTTTCGCTCAGTACGCGTGCACTTTATCACGTCTTGTTATATCGGATCTCACTGTAGATCATTGTCTCGATTGACGTTATGTTGATACTTGAACACTTCCAATATGACCGAAGTGTTTTCCTACCTATTAACTTACTATCCGACTTTTTTATTCTATATTTTTTTTATTCTATTTTTTTTATTCTTATTTTTTTTATTCTATATTTTCGACTTCTTTTTTCGCGTAGAATAACCCCCTTTCCGCTTATACCACCAGTTACCAACCACCCTGTATAATATTTATTCAGTCTAAGTGTTCAGTTTTCTGAAATGCGTTACACGATAGCAGAGAAAGTAGAAATGGTTCTTATTTATGGTGAATGTCATAGAATTATGAGGGTAGCGGTACGTGTGTATGGTGAACGATTTCCCGATCGTAATAACATTCATTATTTAGGTGACATTTTTAAAATGCTCCGCCCTGTATATATATAATTAGTAATAAATATTGGAGGACTCTTTCCAATATGAGAAAGATGCAAGCAAGTGAAAGATGCGAAAAATATGTAATAATTATTGAATTGGCAAAGAAATCATACAGTAGGCAGGGGAGAAATAGTTAGGAGTATGGAAGAAGTATTCGACAGCGGGTGGAAAGAACAGAGCGGAGGCAGAAAGTGATAAAAGAGAGAAAAAAAATTTTTTTTTACTTAATTTGACATTTTTTACAATTTGTCCTTTGGACATTTGGTAAATCTTTCTAACTTTATTACTAAATAACGTGTGGATGGCTACCCCCAGTAGGATACCATTTTCGAGTTTGCCTATTTTATATCTTTAGTGAGATCAGTGGGGTGTTTTCTTTTTAGCCTTCTTTTTATGCGGGTTTTGTTCGTTTCAGTAGCCAGCTGGTTTGGATGTGTTGCCATTCTTTCCTTGTATTTTTTGCGTATCTGTCGATTTCTTCTTTGACCGTTGGTATTTTTAGGTCTTTGCGTATATCCTCGTTTCTAACATACCATGGAGCATTGACTATTGTTCTGAGTATTTTCGATTGTAGTAACTCTAATTTATTTATATGGCTAATTGCTGCTGTTCTCCATAGTGGTATTCCGTACGTCCAAATTGGTTTTATTATCGTTTTGTATATCTTTAA
>JACXIV010000125.1:84489-116788 GCA_014737475.1 Bombus confusus
TTCTCTGATTTTTTCAAGAATGTCTGGTGGAATTACTTTTGTTTGCCTGTTATTTGGTTCATAAATAGTAGTTGCCCATGCTGGTTCTTGCATAATTTCTCAATCTGCTTGTTCGATGTGTTCGGGTGCTTTCAATAGAATATTGCAGTTGATTTTGCTCTCAATTAGTTCTTTAAATGTTTGCCATTTGGTGGTTTTACAGCAATAGACACAGCAAAAGAGTTAACAACCACCAAAATCCTCTAGTCACTCAATTACTTGACACGACGGATCAGATCCGCAGGCTAAAAAGAACACTACCCCCTAGATTTAAGCACTAGATTCAATTGAATCAAACATCCATTAAACACTTAAAACACACGACATTGTAAACACCAGCCTAATTACTGAAAATTCTGAACAAAATTGATGGTAATTATAAAATAAATAAATTTAAAAAAAAATTTGGTGGTTTTATTGCAAAGCGATTCCGGATTGTTATAAAGTATTGATTTTCTTGTGTGTTCTATTATTATGGGTGTATGATCAGAGCTAAGCTCAAGACTGGGTGTTATTTTAGTTTATTTGTATTTAGTCCTTTTATACCTGCAAAATCAAGTAAGGTTGAAGTTTTGTTCAGATCTGTCGGCCAGTATGTTGGTCTTCCTGTGGATAATATATTGAGATTACTAATTCTAATATATTTTTCTAGTGTTCTACTATACTTTTCTAGAGTTGTACTAATTCTTGTGCCCCATAGCGTGTGCTTTGCATAAAGTCTCCCACTGCGATACACTTGTCACCTAAGGATTGAAAGTACTCTTCTCATTTTTGTAATGTCATTTTGTGTCGCAGTGTTGCATATACTGCTGACAACTGGAAGTAACTGCTGGTAGTTTGTATTGTAACAGTGGTTGCTTGAATGTATTCCTTTCTAACTTGGCTGTGTAAGTGGTGTTTGATATCGTTTCTTATTATCTTTGCGGCCCCTCTGTGTGCTTTTCCTGAGGGGTGTTTGGTATCATATATGGTTTAATATGGTATTTTCATGTAGCATTTTGGAGTGAAATGTGTTTCTGAAACAAGTAATATGTCGATATTATTGTTATACAGGAATGTTTTAGTTTCTAAGGCCCGTTGTTATAAACCATTTGAGTTCCAAGCTGCTATTTTCAGCGTGTCCATTTCTATTTTTTACTTAACGTGTTTGTAAGTAGTTGTAGCATGACTGTAATTTGTTGTGTTTGTTGTGTGAGTATTGCGTTTTGCTCGCTTATCATTTTTGTTAGCATTTCGGTGTTTTTGATGGATTGCTTGAGCAGTTCCTTGATTTCTATAGCGTCGTTATTGTTGTTGTTTTGATTTTGGTTGTTTAAGGGTGGCGTTTGGTTAGTTACTTGTGCATAGCTTCGGCTACCAAAAGTGTTGGTGTTTCCGTGGTTAGTGCTCGGTACATATTGTACGTTTGGTGTTGTCTCTGATTCTGTACTATCTTTTTGTGCGTGATTGTTGTTATATGTTCTGTTTCGAAGCATTGGAAACAATTTACGTTGTAGTTGTTTTCTGACTTCACAGCCTTTACAGCTAGCTGGGTGGTTTCCATTACAATTATAGCATTTTACTTCGTTTATTTTTCCTATATATGGACAGTTTATTGCTAAGTGTTTTTCTGCACATTTGACACATGCCGAGTTTCTGTTGCAGTAATTTTTTGTGTGTCCATATTGTTGACACCGTATGCATTGCGGTATGTCTTTTTTATATCTAGGTGGCTCCATTGTTACTACTGTGTTTAGAACTTTTTTAATTTCGAAGTTTTCTTTATTATTATTTTTGGGTTCCAGTTCTATTAGGAACAGCGGTAATGGCTGTTTAGTATCGTATCTGGTTATATTATTTATTGCTTTTACTTGATGTCCGATTTTTGCCAGTTCTTCACATATGTTTTTTGTGTTTGTTTTTGGGTGTAGTTCTCTAATTACTACTTTGTGGCTTTTCTCGGTTCTGAGCTGATATGTATGATACCCAGCATATTTTCTTTTAACGCTTTTGTCACTTTTCTAAAGATTTCTGGGGTGTTTGTTTGTACCTTTGCTTAATCCAGTTTTAGTTGTTTTATACTATAGTTTTCTTTTCCGGCCGTGTTGTTTAGTAGTTCGATGAGGGGATCTATTATTTGGGCATCGATGTAGATTGGTGGTGGTTTGGCAATATGAGTTTTTGGTTTTTCTGCTGGATCCACTTCTACCTCTTCTGTCAGTGAGTTGAAGGAATTTCGGAGTGTGATTTTTGTAACCACTGTTGCATTTCTGTTTCTGAAATTTTCGTAACGCTTGTGCCTGGTATTATTTTACGTCTTTTGTGGGATGTTGCCACCTTCCAGCTTTCATTCTGGTAAGATTGTTCGTTATTGCGTCTGTTTTCCTCTTGTTTTTGCATTGTTTCCATTTCTATTTCTTTTATAATTGAGCCCTCCCGTTCTTCTTTTAGTGGTTGTCTTCGGTTTAACATATTTGCAACGCCGTTTATGTAGTATGTTTCACCTTTCTTTATTATTTTGATGGGTGGTATTTGTTGTTGCATTTTGAAGTTTTCACCACTTGTCACACTTTCACTGGAGCACTGTTTCTTATGTCTGTTTAGCTCGGCTGCTCGGGTAGAATTGACCTTGTAAGTTGTAAGATTTACAATGCGGACCCCATTAAGAGGCTAATTGACACCCTAAGTGCTCGACGGGTCTGCTCTAAAGTGAATATCTGGTGTTAAACATCAACACCGTTGGCGATTCCAGATTATAAAGCGCTAATAAGATCTACTTAGTCGACGTTTTAATTCATTGAATACGTAACTATAATCCGAGTCCCACGGAAAGTTCTCTCCTTTGGCTAATAGGTCTGTTAACTTCCTGATTACAGACGCAAAACTCTTTATGAGTCGTGCAAAATAGCCGGCAACGCAGATAAAATTTTTAATAATGTGAGTATCTTTCGATACAGGGAATTGTTTAATACTTTATAACTTTGCCTTCCCGGATTCTCTGCTTGGATATTTCGAATCCTAAACATTCAATCTCTTGCTTCAAAAAATGGCATTTTCTTAAATTTATAGTAAACGTTATTTTCCTAAAATTCCTAAAACTATCTAAAATCTTAACCGTGTCCTTCTTGGGATTATTATATCATTTAAGTAGGCCATTGCTGTATCATATTGCAGATTTCTCAAAACTCCACAAACTCCATATCAACCGAACCTCAGCGGCGCATTATATGGCCCAAAGGGCATACGTTTGAACTGACCCTGACCTTGTCCCTGACCTTGCTACCTGAAGCAGTTCTAGTCTACAAGGGCTCTCCCTCGTCTCAGGTCGAATGGGGCGTATTTCCATAATCCTATCGTCTCACCAGAAAGGTACTGGAGCAATTGGAGCTGCTCACCCGCCAACGTCCTTCGAGGAGGCCTAGAGCCTGTGGCTGTGACATCCCCCTTTGGCCATCTTGTCAGAATTTGGCTATCAACCACTACCCGCACGAGTCCAACATCTTGCGGCCGAATGGGTGTTTGCCGAACCCGGGGTCCTCCGGAGTAGATCTCGGTCCCCGTGGTACCAACCTAAGTAATCGATGGGACTATCTATGTAGATGGAGGGCCACGACTCTGGCAGCCGGGGTTCCTGTAGCCACCGTTACTCGACAGGACCACATGGGACTCACGTAGACGGGAGCCACAGGCTCAAGTCTCGGTCATGGGTTTTATCCCAACGATCCCACCCTGGCTTCGGGTTCGTGGGTTCGCCATTATCCAAAGGACTCACGCAAGCGGGCTACTACCACACCTTGCGTTACCCCCAACTCCTCCCTGCGTTACTCCCAAACTGGCATCGCATCCGTGGGTGCGCCATTACCCAAGGGAATCACGCAAGAGGTCTGCAGCCGTAGCCAGCGGTCTGCACTCCCGGCGGTCCCTCCTGCAAGGAAGATACGATAATCAATGCACATTCGGATTTCTTCGTTATGCTGTCTCACCAAGAGTGCAGAATTTGCAAAGGTTAAGCTAATGTCTTCAACGGTATCCGCCAACTTCAACTCGCTGATTAGATGTCTCAGTTGCTCGCACTCGTGATATGATAGTGTTGAAGTGGTTATCACTTCTAAGAAAACTCTACATCTGATCTGTTTAGTTTTCTCAATCACTGAAGCCATCGAGAGTGTATAGACGATGAACAGGCGACTATGACAGACCATAAACAATAGACAGGCGACGATGGCTTCGGGGTTTCAGTTACTAGGTAACACTGTCAGCGTGCGGATCTGGACCAGCTCAAACTGTATTCATACTTGTACATACATTCTTTGTTAAATATATTTTCTATCTTACAATTTATCCACGCGTTCCTCTATTCATATAACTAATAATCTCAACAGATAGCTTATAAAGACATCCGATGATCGCTTTTTATTTCAATAATCATCGCTAATGTGTTGATGCATTCTATTTGTCTGATACTGCATATCACCATGTCTGTATGCTCATTTAGCAACGTAATCAACTGACTGACTTTCGCAAATCCTATATCTGTGTCGATTGCTTCCTCGTCGAGTTCGTCCTTTACCTTTCGTTGAGAGGCCCTGCTTTGAAGACTTCTCCGCGTGTAATCTTCTCGTGCGGTCTGATTATTATGATCTGTCCTGAATTTTAAAACTGGGAGAATCGCGTATCCCGATTCATCCTCGGCCACCATATACTGTGGTATCATTGAGCCACTTTTCTATAGTCTTCCTTCGACATATAGTTCCGTATTAGGAAAGTCATTTGCAACTATCATACGTCTTTGATATTTATCAGGGATTATTCGTACCATTTTCCCCCTACAAGGCGGGCTTACCCGTTTTTTCGGATACCAGATATATGGCATCAGGCTTTTCAACGATGATGTCACTCTAAGGGTGTAACGATATCCTATTAGCAACGGAACCATCTGGCTTTCTATTGGTACGACGTGAACTTCAATCGTCATCTGCACGCCTTTGATGTTAACTCCTGTAGTGGGAATCCCTACCAATTATACACTGCTTTGTCCATAACCAATGAACTGATTCAACTTGGTTTCGTGATAGGTGATATTCATGGATTCTGTGATATTTCTTATCCCATATTTTATCGTTGCTCCATAAATCTACTGAAAACACTATACTGGTTTTTCATGAATTTGTCCGTCTTTCATGAATATAAAAGAAATATTAACGTTTAAGATTCGCTTGTTTGCTTCTATTGTTATTCGCCCTGTCGGTGACTGCGCAAACTCGCGTGTAATATCAGCGCCCGCCGAATTTGAAACACGTCCCTTCCTTTTTAGAATTCGGGCACTGTTTTACCGCATGACCCATTTGTATACATCCATAACAAGACAATGTACCGAACATCGTTCTACTAGCACTATTATCCCTTGGCGTAATTTTTGTATTCTTTATGTTCACATCCATTTCTTAAATCGGGCAATAACTCACAAGGTTTTTAGTATTTTCCCAGCGGTCCTAGGTAATTTTTAAAGCGAACATTCGCAAGACTGTCGACAATCCCTGCGACCGTTTGCCGATCGTTCATTTTAATCTATTACATTTAGTTACTTTCTCGTAATGATACTCTAATATAGACTGACCTGGTTTTCGATGATAGCTGAACGCATTTTTTGAATGACGCACTCTTGTGATGGAAAATTTTCTTGGAGTATCTTCTTCCAATCTTTTTATGACCACTCCTCTCGTGGCAATCTATCCCTTCACTTCCTGGCCTCGCCGCTAAGCCTCCATAACGCGTAATGTTTCATAGAGATTTCGTCCTATAGGTACAACTCTCCGTATTCCTCCATCTTGTCCAGCCATTGTCCGATCGTTAAATCGTCTTCGATCGAGTTAAAGTTTGGCAACTGCGACTCATTGCGAAAAAGACGCGCCACCGATTCCATGGCCATTGCCTCCTCCACAGCAGAATGCGATAATCGACTCATTACAATTTGATAACTTTCCCGTTTGCTGATTTTCGAATCACCACTAGCAACGTGTCTTTCTACAGAAACTACTACCTTTTAAATCGTCATTCATGTTAAACCTGTCAAAATTTCGACGACTTTCACCCGGATACAGCTCGACTCTCGTGTATTGACATCGCTCCTTATTAACGGCCACATGCCTGCAAATCGCAAATTCTTATTCTCGGCTATTATTCGGTACACATTGTAACCACCCTGCGGTTGTATCCCATTGGATACTGGAGTCATTGTTTTTATTTCATGTTATTATATTTTGTTAGAGCTTCTTAGTGTAAGGAATATAAGTATAATAATAAAATATAAAATATAATAAAAATAAAAAAACATTAAACTGAATGTTGAAATATGAATAATTGTAAATCTTTATGTTTAATTTTTAATATTTTACTGACAAACATTTACGTTTAAAAATTAAAATTAATTTAAGCTCCAGCGAAACATAGGTGATGACAATGTGTATACTTATTAACTTAAATTCTTTTTTAAATATGAAATTTACTAAAAAAACAAGAATGTAACAAATTGATTTTCAATGTACTCAATATTATTGTAGATTCACAATAAGAAATATGATTCCGACTTTTTATTTCTTCTTTCCAAGAAAATAAGTATAAATCTGTTTTCATTGGAAGATGAAGGGCAAGTGTTTGCATTTTTAATATAGATAGTTCATAATGATGCTTGCGGCAAATTGATATATAGAAGACTGTTCCCTCTGTATTTCATTTCTTCTTATTCAGCCGGTAATCGCTGATATTACTACATATTACGCAAGCATTAGTTTCTTCGCAATTCGCTGTAGGTAATTACGTTCGATCGATAAACATTTCTAAAGATTGTTTTAGTACTTAAAAGTTTTACTTTTACTTTCAACAAAATGTTTTTCAGTATGCAGTGATCGCTTGACTGTGAATTGTTGCAATATCTAGGAAGACATTTTCATATATATATATATATATATATATATATATATATATATATATATATATATATATATATATATATAGATACATAAAAGGTTCTTTCGAATGCTAAGGTAGTTATAGCTTTTTGCACGCACGCACACACACACACACACACACACACAAAGTTATCTGTTATGTAATTTTTCAAATATTATTCAAATTGAATTTGTTATTTTAATACACAAGATATTGTTGAAAATGTAGTAGTTAAATGCTGCATTCTTGGTACATCTCCGAAATTGCTTTTTTCAAATACGAAATCTTATATAAACAAAATTTTATATTTTATTTTTTGTGGAGAACCATATTCTGCTCTAGCATACACTATCAGTTATAGGAACATATAAGATGTTAAACTTCAAAACTTGAAGACTTATAATACAATACTTACCAAACGAAATAAAAAATAGTAATTTATATATAGTTAATAAACATTAGAAGCTAAAATAACATGTAATATTGCATTTGTAAGTAATTGAAATATCTCTTTTGAGAGGAAATATTATGCCACAACAAAAGATTGTCACTAATGTCAACAAAACATTTAGATATAGAACATTAATCTTGTACAAAGTATACCTGGTGTGTTTTCCTTGTATTTGGATATCAAATCCATGAATCATGAGTGAAATATTCCGGCTTTATATACGTTTCCCATCTGTCCAGTACTATAATTTAATTATATTCTTTTTCTAGGCAAGTAAATCATATTCATTACATATTATTAAAAGAAATGTTATTGGACATAGTAAGGGGATGTTACTTAATATTCATATTGATTAACTATTTTCATTCCTCTTTGTAAGTTTAATATATATACAGGGTATCCGAAAATAATTACACTATTAAAATTTATAATCAAACTTTTTCTTATTGCGTTGTATTCTACTTACCATGAAGATAAAAAGTCTGAACGAAACTATGGCTTATAAATCAATTGTTCTTATGAAAAAAAATATGAAAGTTCCATTAACTTATTATGTATACATAATAGTTTTCGATGCGTAGAATAAAAAATGCAAATCTTAATTTTAGAAATCCAGCGGTTCAAAGGTTATGCGTATCTAAAACAGAGAGTTTGTAACTTATTTTGCAGGTCAGTTTTGCACCCAAACCTAATGCAATATTCATTTCTCATCCCAAAACTCATTTACCTACCAATTTCACACAATAATTCACTGTATTGTGTATATATACCTCCATAGCAAGTCCTACATAGCTTTTGAAACAATCATTGTGAATTTCGTTGCTCTCGACAATATGTTCTATTATAACAGGGTGTAACGTTCTCGCTTCTCGATTCTTAACTACACTCATTTTGTAATCTTTAGTTTCTGTATCTACTATACCCAACACCCAGTAGCCCTTGACTTTTCTGCAACGGCTGTATTTCTTTTTTGCAAACTTTGTTTGGCCAATCTTAAATAATGTAAAAATAATAACATTCAACTGAAATATAGGTAATACAAAAATATAGGAATATCGAACTGTTACATGGACTACTTGAACAACAATCGAAGATCCACATTTCGAAATTCGCCCTAATTTCGGTTTTCATTTCTGGATAAATGAAGAATGACCCACTATTTCATGTATAACTAATAGTAGATAAGTACAAGCGAAAGCGACAATTAACTTGTTCTTCATTACGCCAATTGGTTCGGGATTGACCTACATTCAGAGGTCACAATATTAATTCTTGATCACCACATTGTTAACATAGCCGCTGAAAATCACATTGTCTCAAAATGTCTCCTGCACGCAGAAATCCCCCATAATTCCTATATTCTGATGAATTTTACAAGTTAATCTGTAATTTTCTGTTGTTCCATAAAAAGCACGGTACTTTACATATAAAGCTTATGCATATAAAGCCAATTTAAGAATTATTAAAACTTTAACATTTTCTTCCGCGAGGAGTGAGTCGTTTGCAACCCATAGTTCCTTTGAGACATTTGTTCCCCGTGATCAGTGAAATAAGTTACGATAAAAAATGTTGATCTTGAAAATTATGCTCATGGTCAATTTTGCTCGAACTTTTTTTTATAGATCTCCATCGATCCAGAAGTGTAGGATTACACTTATTTTTTATACACTCTGTACACACGTTTATTCATTTTTGTTAATATTATATGAAGATTATTTTGGTGTGCGTATGTAGAAAAATATATATTTTTCAAAATATTTTGATCGTGCCAATTAGACCGCGACTTTTTATTATTTAAATTTTTTGTTTAAATAGGTTTACAAAAATACGAATTTGCATTAAAATCCACACTCTAATAATAATAAATATTTCTTAATTTAATACGAGTCTCGAGAGTGTGAAATTATCATTTATTTGATATGTCTGGTACTTTTTAAATAGGAATAGTCTCACGTACTTTCAAATTGAATAAACTTTTTTAAGCATTTTTTATATGTTTGTCAATAATTGGCACCAAAGTATTATATATGGCACTAATAGAACTTACGGAGTTATACAAATTTGTAAGTAATAAGAAGTAATATTCATATTTACAGGGAATATTATCGTCAATGGCTATAAAGAGCATTATTAGCTATCCAGTTGAAATCACCCTTCGTTTAATCGGAGCATGGCCAAATTCTTCGTGTCGAATTTTCAAATATATCATATGGACAACAGTGATGTCAACGTTTTTAATATTTCAATATTCATATTGTCTTACTCATGTTAAAGCGGCCGAATTAACAGACTTATTAGACGGCTTAAGCGTTACTTTTTCAAATACTCTTCTTCTTCTGAAGTTTATTATCGTTTGGTTCCACAAACAGTAAGATGGTTTATGATTATTTTTATTTGATCTATTCATTTTAAATTTATATTTGCTTTTATACATCAAACTTACTTTACTTATTATTAATACTTATTACTAATAAATTTGTTAACACTTTAGCTATAATTTTTCAATATCATACATTATCCAAAATTTTTTGCATGGTTTCACTTAATTCAATTTGAATATTACATGCGGAAATAATCACTTCAATTCATTAATAAATGTTCAAATGATAATATGAAATATTCTATAATAGGTAAAATGATTTATGTACATGTTAAAATTTGTTTTCATAGCTAAAGTGATTAAAAACACTTGTTATAGTAAAGAATATTTTTCAATATGTTTAAAACTTATTATCATAATAGTATTATTTTAAAATGTATTATTCAGTGAAATGCTTAAAATGCAACCTACAAGATGCAATAGAAAAGTAAACAATATGAAGAATATATATATATATTTTTTTTTTAAATTAATACTAGCTGATATACAAAACAAGTGTTGAACTATGATAGTGATTCGAGTGTAAAATCCACTTCACAGATCAATCGATATACCTACATATATGATTGCATGATTGATATGTATGCATCTATAAAAGCTATATGACTGCAGATATTATTTTATACAGAGCTTTTTCCAAAATTTTGGTCATAATGGCCGAAGATTGGGATAATTGTGAATCTGAATGGAATATGGAAGTAATGATGCAGAAAGCTATTTTATCCTATCGCATTGCGAAGGTTATGCTTATAGTGTTTACATGCAGTATCTCTCTATATGCAGTGACCACCTTTTTCGTTCCTGACAACATTGAAGCATCACATTCTACGGAAAGAAAATTTTTATTGAGAATGGAATTTCCTTTCGAAGCAACATTTTCACCAATATACGAAATCATTGTGACGATACAACTTGTCATACAACCGATATTTTCTCTAATGGCCGGAATGTTTATGGCTCTTATTGCAACGTTTGTAAGTTATTACTTTTCACTTCAATCTCATATATTACTCATGTATTTACCTCTCTTTGAATCATTTAGTTAGGATACAAAAGTCGCTAACATAATTACAAAATTAATAATTTAAAGAATATCTGATTTAAGATGTATTTCTTTTAACATAATAAAATATAATTCATGAGTATCTTTTTAAGTTATGTATCAAAAGCTATGTGACGTAAATGCCCGCCATTTTCAGCCTCACATAGTTGAATTCTTTGGAGAACATTTTCCATAACCTCTGTTCGAGTATCTAGCATTAACACTCGTAAATATCATTGGCTCGAAATCTTCAGCTGCTCAATGATCTTTGGCTTGTTTACGTGTACCTTCTTCTTGTGACACCTCTAAAAGAAAAAATCGGGGACTGATAAGCTTGGCGATCGAGAGGACAAATTGAATTTCGAATTTGTGGAAACTAAATTCGAAAATGAAACTCTATAAATATAGTTCACTGAATAACGCTGTAATCTTCTAGTATAGAAGTTTTTCTATTGAAGAAACATTTTTTTGGAAATTTCTTATATTGCAATTTGTAGCCGATCGAAAGCTAATTAACATTTATTCAAAACATTTTTTGTGAGATTATCGAGAGTGCTTGAAAAATCGTGACGACTGTTATGCTGCATACGCTTTATATAATATGCAAGGTGTCCCACGCACTTCGACTCAACCATAGCGTTAAAAAAGTTGATGATGGAGAAATATTGTTATAGGAAAATTCGGAATAATTACATGGTTTTACATGATGCGTCACATGGTACTTGTGTATTCTCTGAAAGTAAACGTGTTTCAAAGATTTTAAGGATACTTTCATTTTTCAAAATAAAACTATACATTTTTCATACACCATTTAATGCATTTTTTAATTCTCTTCGTAAAAGCATTAAGATAGTTGAGTCGAAAAATTATTGATTTAAAAGATATATTATCTTTGGTTTTTCAGCACTGTATCATATTTGGATATAGGCTTAAACATTTTTTCTCTACTAGTGTTGCTCTCTTCGCTCGTGTTTACTACCAATTGTTTCATGTAAAGATCGGTGGGCTGTCTGACGTCTTCTGGTTAGCACTTTTATTCATTCATTCAAGCGCTACGAAATTATATTTGAAATTTTCACCTCATTTCCTTTTCATAGTAAGGACATTTCTTAACAGTACCTTCGCAAACTAATGGATAGGCCACGTGGATCCATTGCTTGAATATAACGATCTAAATCCATTAGGTTTTTTCTTCTGGGAGCATTTAAGATCTATAATGCATCAAACCCAAGTAAACAGTATGCACAACAATGCACAACCTGCGCGAAAGAATACAGACTGGACTTAAGATTAGTCGAAGAACGTGTAATATTTTCGTACGAGTGCGGAACTCAATTCTAAGCTGTGCAATTGTGTGTATTGTGGTACGAGATAGAGCGTTTGCTGTAATCATAACCTGAAAACCAACATCAACGTTCATAAGAGACTTTTTATTTATTCTAATGTGCAGATTCGCTTCTTGGAATATTGACATGCATTTATGAACCATTCTGTATATATCTATATCATATTACGTATTATTAATTAATTAGATACATTATTAATTAGTTACTGCTAATAATTATATTATTTGTTATTATTTATCAATAAGAAATATCATAGAAATTACGATAATAATTTGAAGCAATTTTAATTTCTAAAAGCGTGATTCATTATTTTTAGGTGCTTCATGTAGCCAGTCAGATCGATATACTATGTGATAGATTAACAGAGATTTTAAATAATCATTATGAAGAGCAATTACGTATAACAATCATAAAAAATCTTATAGCCAAACACCAAAGAATTATAAGTTTATCTGAAAATGTCGAAAGTGTATTCACTTTAATATCTTTGCTGCAATTTTTTTTTAACACTGTAGTGATCTGCTTTGTGGGCTTTCTTCTTGTAACCGTAAGTAAATTCAGTCATCAGATTGAAAAATACAACATGAATATTTATGTTCATTTACAGTGATTTCCGAAAGTATTTGAACTGTCCTGTTAATGATTACTTTTGAATTCCGCGAAAAAGATCCGCGCTCCATCGTCGACAAATTGCTCCAATTTGTGTGCATGCCCGTAATCGATCAACGGAATCGTCGTGATTACGGTTGATTGCTCGATTGTTAATCATTGACCTAAACACGTCAAGTTCGCTAACTCTCATTCTTGCTCGGAAATTGGTCATAGAGATGATTTCGATTTAATCTCACTTATCTCTCGCATCCTGGGCGCTGTCTATCGTGTCATTGCGATTTCGTGTCAATCTCGTTGTGAAGTGCGTTCAAACGCTTCGTGTTAGTCCGCTCAATCTCGTTAATCTTCTGTGGGTCCTTCTGTGGGTTTAATTTCGCTAGATTTCGGATTCTTGCCACAGCTCCATGTATGTGTCACGTAATTTTCGTGACTCACACACACACACACACACACACACACACACACACACACACACACACACACACACACACACACACACACACACACAAGAGTAAAAGAAAATAACACTACTCCGATCTCCAGCAATCGTTATTCCTTCTATTTATTTATGGTTTTAATTTACAACCGGTACAATTAGTTTATTGAAGAATGATACAGCACTATGTAACTCCTGGCAACTCGACTCTCCATTAACGACTGAACTATATATCCCCTATACGTACCTTTTTGGTCTTCTGGTATCACCGCCACGTCCGTGTTCCATAACCGTCTCCGATCGCGGTCTTTTTGATAACTGCCTTACTGAAAGACCGACGATATAGATCAATGGGCCGCTTGGTCCATTGAAGTTTCCCGATCTTTTCGGTCTGTCGGCATTTAGACTTTCGCGCAACAATGTATATAATTCGTCGGGTATTTCTAGACAATCTTTCATTATATTTTACTTTGAGATTTATTGTATAAAGTTGGGATGGAAATTATATAATTCAGCCGTTATGAGGATGTCACACATGCAAGATAATCCGTTCTTATTTTGGCTATTGTAAATGGATTATACATTTCGAAGCTGTCCAGACTCTTTCGTGACATTTAACCGTTATCGGGCAAGAAACAGTTGTGTTCATGTGCATGTGTGGCTTCGTAACGATGTGCCGTGTCTCGCGGTCTAAAAAATGTTTTGTGTATTGTATTATACAAAACATATTGAAATCTTATTAGCACTGTAACGAGACATGACTACCATGATTATATTGGTAAACATTGAAACGAGTCTGGAAATGCATACATATAAATGCCACAAGATAGTACACACTTCGCAAATATCACGAAAGTATTTGGACAGTCAATAAAATCATTCGCTATATTAATAAGCGACAATATCTTGTGGGAGCATTTTTAGCATTAATTATATGTTTAAGACTGCTATTTATGGTCTATACTAATTTTTCACTAAGTGTATATTTGTAATAAATATTTATAATTTTGCGTTATAGGATTGGTTTCAAATTTTGCTACTATAATCACGATAACCGTGTCTCGTTACAGTCCTTTTTTTATGTGGGGAAATCCTCACGAACTCCCCGCCGCCCTCTGGAAGGCGACGGGGGAGTGTCGGACTCAAACCGACTAAAACCCCACGGTGGTCATCCTGACGTGTGGTAAGAGTGCCCCGGGTCCTCTTGCGAATTACTGCCGGAGTACGTCCTCGTCTTCTTCTTATTGCTCAGAAGTCATCCTTGATCA
Source organism: Bombus confusus (assembly GCA_014737475.1). NCBI lineage: Eukaryota > Metazoa > Arthropoda > Insecta > Hymenoptera > Apidae > Bombus > Bombus confusus. The sequence goes on from JACXIV010000125.1 coordinate 98,991, forward strand.
ATGGGGCTGTTAGGAATGACCACGTTTCCTAACGCCGCGCTGCCTGGGCCGTCGTGCAAGTCCGAAGGGGGGGGGGCCCAGACCCTCCCCGGCGTGACGGCGTTCTTGAGTGATGATTTCCTCTTTTCCATTCTCTCTCGGCGCGCTCCTTCGCGAGCATGACTTGCTCGCAAAAGGAGCGAACGGCGAGATATTCCTGGTGCCCCTCAGCATGGCGTTGACAATCGCCGAGGGGGCCAAACTATCACCAATGGTGAGCTGCAGTACGCGGCGCGGATCTGCCCATGCTGGGCAAAACTCCAGCATGTGTTGCGCCGTGTCTTGTTCTTCCTGGCATTGGTGACAGGTATCGGTCACCTCCCGCTAAATCCTGTGCAGGTACTCCCCGAAAGCTCCGTGTCCGGTCAGCACCTGGGTCATCCAGAATGTTAGTGGGAGTCCGCCGCGATCCCTCCAGGCCTCCCAGTTCGGTAGGACCGTTCCAATGGCCCGGCTAGGCCGCACAGTCTCCTCAGTGGCAAGCTGGATTCGCCACCGTTCCCAGATCTCCAGTCTCGTTTCTTCCCGGACGTCGCGAGCCGACCGGCCGGCGGAGGGCGTATCGCCGGCCGAGCACAGGCCCCGCAGGTGATAGTACACCCGTCGGAGCGCCAAGGCCTGCAACTCGAACGGAGGAGACGCCACCAGCACGGTCGCCGACGCGTGGGATATGGTCCGATATCCCCTGACGATTCGGTTGGAGGTAGGCCTCTGCAATCTTCTCAGCAGCAGCAAGCTTCGACGACTCCTTGGCAGATCTTCCGCCCACATCGGGGCCCCGTACAGGACCCTGGATTGAACCACTCCCTTGTACAGTCGACGAACCGCGACTCCGGCCCCGCCGATGTTTGGTAACAGGCCGCACAAGGCGTTGGCTGCGGCCGATACTTTGGGGACCAGCAGTTCGAAGTGCGGTCCGGACGTCCATTGGCTGTCGATCGTGAGGCCTAGATACTTTATCTGGCGGCCTACCGGTACTTCCTTTCTTTTGATGGTCACAAAGAGGCCAGGAGGAGGGGTTCCTCTGCGATGTTTATCGAAGAACCACATGGCCTCGGACTTGGCGAGTGATACGCTCAAGCCCAGCTTCTCGATGGCGCCAACCGCGCACGCCACTGCGACCTCGCCGATTTGTAGAGTCTCGTGCCACCAAGGCCCCCAGCAAGTACCAGAGTGTCATCGGCGTAGCAGACGATGCCAGTGCCTGTTGCCATTGGGCAGCGAAGGACCGAGTCGTACGCCGTGATCCACAGAATGGGTCCCAGTACGGAACCCTGTGGAACACCGCGCTCGACCGGCCTTCGCGCTTCTTCCTTGTTGTTGCTCGTATAGGTAATCCATCTATCACTGTAATAGGCCCGGATGACGCGGACAAGATAGAGAGGCACGTCGTAGCGCTCCAGAGCCTCCACGATCACGTCCCAGGGAATCGCATTGAAGGCGTTCGACACATCCAGCGAGACCGCCAGCGCAACTCCATACTGCGACACCATCGTCTCCGCCATGGTCCTTGCATGGTTGACGGCATCGATGGTCGAGCGGCCCCGTCGGAAGCCGTACTGGCTATCGTGCCATCCGGGCACCCGCGTCGACATATGTGCCTCCAGACGGGCGGCAATTATTCGCTCGGAAAGCTTGCCCACCTCGTCCAGAAGGCACACCGGCCGATAGGCGGATGGTGAGTCGGACGGACGACCCTCCTTCCTCAGCAGGACCAGTCTCGCCGTTCGCCATGCCCGGGGGTAGACACCCTTCCTCAGGCATCTCGTGAAGAGTCGTCGTAGACGGGGAGCCAAGGTGATGATGGACTTCACCCAAACCCGTCATGGTACTCCGTCTGGACACGGAGCCACGTCGCGAGAGAACATCCTCTTCGTCGCGTCCAGCAGCTCGTCGTCGGCGACTTCCATCACTTCAATCCATTCGACCATCCGGGTCGACGATGGTCGTGTCTCCCTCGCGTCGTCGTCGTTTTGCCGGGGGAACAACGTCCCGATGACGTTAACAAGCAGCATCGGGTCCATGTATGCGGTCAGTGGGGGGAGGGGCCAGAGGCGCATCTTCTTCGTCACTAGCCGGTAAGGCCGCCCCCACGGATCGGATTCGACCGCCTCGACAAGGTCCGTCCAGGACCAGGCTTTCGCGATCTTAATCTCCCGCTGTTCGTGTCGTCGTCGTCGTGAGTCCGTCTACGACGCGCCCTCTGGAATCTTCTGCGGGCCCGGACACAGCGAGTCCGAAGCTCCGCGATTTCGGGTGTCCACCAGTAGACGGCTTGGTGGCGTCCACCACCGGGCACGGAGCGTGGCATCGAGACGTCGCATGCCGCGCTCATATCTTGGAGTAAGGTCTTCGCCTCCTTGTTCGACGCTTCCTTCCGTCGCACGCGCGTCCCAACTCCAGGCGGTCACGATGACTGCCGCCTACAGAAGCTCGCTGTCCCTCTCTTTAATTCGCCACCTGGGCGGTGGACGAAGACTCCGACCTCTTCCTTCGGCGTCGAAGGCCTGCATGGCCGGTGCGATAGTTGTTCTCACCGTCGCTAGCTCCATGAATATGTAGAGGTGGTCCGACAGGGTCTCGACTCCCTCGGTCACTCTCCAGTCCAGTACTCCTCTAAAGACACCGGGGGTATCCCAAGTGATGTCGACCACGGACGACCCCCTCCACGCTACACAGGTGCTCGCCGAGCCCCTGTTTACCAGTAGAATGCCCAGTCTTGCCGCCCAGTCGGACAGCATTCTTCCGCGAGTAGTCGTCCTGTGGTGTCTCGTTACAGTACTAACGAAATTTCAAATTCATTTTCATTTCAGTTTCGTGATATACACATAATATATTTATACAAATTTTCTGTGGTAAGCGTCGAATATTTTCGAGAGTCACTGTATTTTTCATATTACTTAACGATTATATCATTAAATATTTCTCTTTCACATTTTAGTCATTAAGCAGTGGACAAGCACCTGCAATAATAGCAAAATGCTTTCCTTATTACATAGCTGTTAATTTCGAAGCACTTATACTTTGTTATACGGGCGAATATCTTAGTTCAAAAGTAAGATATTTATGTTAAAGGTATAATAAGGTTATTATGATTATATAAAAAGATCTCCTTTTTATTATTCTGTAAAATCTTTCTTTTTTTACAGAGTGAGGATATCGGTTGGACTGCGTACAATTCCAACTGGTATCGATTAAGTATTTATGAAACTCGCGCACTTTTATTATTAATATTACGTTCTCAGAAGCCTCTAAGTCTTACGATTGGAAAATTTATGAATCTTTCTTTAGAGACATTTGCGAATGTAAGAATTCTCTTACGCTTCCATAAAAAATTTATCTTGTTAAAATTATTAATCAAGACAGTAATATTATTAAAATGATTTATTGTCGTGTTTCTTATATTCTGTTTTATAGATGTTGAAAGCTTCTGCCTCGTATGTTTCGGTGTTACATGCAATGGAATAAAACACGATGAAAATTTGCAATAGTAAGAAATTAATGTCGAAATAATATACTCTAGTTATAATACATATTTTACTACAATGAAACAATCAACTCGAAATTTGGAGATTGAAGCAATGATATACTACCAATGAAGTGCAGTAAACAAGAAAATTTGCTTGTTTCAAAGTTTATTTTACATTTTACAGTTTTCATAAAATATAGTATTGCAATTGTTATCTAAATTTAAAGATATTCTAAGTATTTATTTTTTATATGTAATTTCGTTTCCTTACAGTTACTACATTATTTTGTTCTAATTTTATGTACCATTAATAAATTTCGGAAATGTATTCTTCGTGACTGTTATGATAATTCAATTGATTAATCATATACAGTAATCCCTTAAAACATAATAAGTTTTTTTAAAATTGGAACAAACCACTTGAAATTTTTTTAGATGTTAGAAGGATTGATTTACTAGATGATGTGTAAACAATATTTTGACAAATAGCAATTGGTCGGAGTCGCAATGAAAATAGTGGGAGGAATTTTCTCGAATATTAGAAGTTTCTTGGTGTGACAGTCGAGTTGCGATATTTAAATCGTGAGTTTTAGTGTTTGGAGTGATCTTGAATATTGCTGAAAGTTCGGAAACCGATAATTATAAATAGAGCAGTCCATGATAAACAGCGCATTCTGTCTATTACAATCCGTAAAGTCTGTGCAAATCAACGCCAATCAAAAAAGAGGTGGAAATATTATGTGTTGATGTGAATATTTCTCGCTTTACCTGTAATCTAATAGTATGTTTTGCAACTTTAAGTATATCAGTTACATATGCAGAAAATTTCACCGAAATCGATTAGTTACAAACAGTTAAAAATGATAAAAATCGCAATTTTGTCTGTCATAATCTAAAATCTAAAAATCCTTACATTTTTCGATGTCTCTCGCTTATTTCTGCATCAACCAATTTTTATAAAATTTTCAGCATGTATTTATATAACAAATATAAATCTACAAAATTTACGACCTTCACCATTTTCTCCACGATTCTGAACAATACGAATTCTTTCAAAATTTTGTTTACACGCCATCTAATAAAATAATTCTCCTAATTTTTCAAAACCCGATTTTAAAGAAATTTTCTGAAAGGAATATTCTGTTTTAAAGGGTGTTCGAACATTTTCACGAGCCATTCTATTATAATTAATAATATAATTGACTAGTAAAATGTACAGATAACGATTTTTTAAACCTGGAGTAAATAACATATACATATATATTATAACATAATAGTTATCACACCGTAATGCAAATGTAACACGGCGTATAATAGCTTTGCAATATCTCTTGAGAAATTTTAAATATTTTAAATATTTTAAATTAAAATATTTTGAACATTTAAAAATGAATATTTGTTTTCCTTATGAATTCACTCTTTCTCATAATGTCATTTAATACTTTTTGTTATGTACTTTAAGTATCGAATAAATGCAAATCAAGACACAAAAAGTAAGAACGTGTTATACATATAATTTCTTTTTAAAATATAGAGTATTACTAATAACATCTATAAAAATTTGATCATGCAATTTTTAAGTAAATATATTGTGCATTGAGCAGGTAAATATTTATATATAAACTTTTTCTTGATAATTAAGTTTATATTTACGACTGACATCAATCTTCCATTTAAATTTACTATATTTTATGTTCCAGAAATTAACATTATATGAAATTGTGTTTTTATACTCTTAATGTGCAAATGCGGAACAAAAAGGAAAAATTGCATAATGTCTTGCGGATGAAGTGTAAAAATCCATTAAACGTATGTACATAATGTAGTAGATGTTTATTGCTTATCTATGGTGTAAATACGACCTAAGAAAATTTACTATGAGAAATATGAGAATTCTAATAAAATGAAAATTCTGTAATTCTAAATTATATAGAATTATATAAACGAAAATTCTAAATAAGAAGTACTGAAAAATTAAGACAAATAAAAAAAGTAGTCTTAATTTTGAAACAGTTATGCTCGTTTACACGATCGAATGTCTTACTACGAAGGTAAGATATTTATGCTAGAGATTATAAGAACTCTAACGCTATTATATACATAAATGTTTTCTTCTTATCAATAGAATTTCTTTTTGCAGAGTGTGAATATCACTTAGATCGCACACAATTCCAACTGCTATAAATTAAGTACATACTTGTGAAATTCGAGACTTTTGCTTATACAATAAATATTACGTTTGATCCTTTCTCTTTGACCCTTACAATTGAGAAGTTTATGAATCTCTCTTTGAAGAGATTTCCTAATGCAAAAATTTTGTTAAACCCATAAAAAATTAATATTAACAAATAACGTTGAGCCTTTAACTTTAAATATAATTTAAGTGAACATTTTTATAAAATAATAATTCTCAAACTAATATCAATAATTAAACTGAATACAAATAATTTTTATCATTTTAGTTGTCATGTTGATTGACAAATTGATGACAAGTTTGTTGTGTCCTCTCTACTTTTGAAAAGTATCTTCTTGAAGCGGAGCTTCAATGATATATATTTAAACAAATCTCAATATTTCGAACTAGGTATCAGGTTGATTTGTCTCAAATTATTTTTCTATCTATTTATATTTCACGTTAGTTGTCGAGCTCACCCCCCCCCCTCAAGGAAAATCTTATGGTATAGAGCCCGTTTAAAAGTTGGATTATGTCGCCCAAACCGCTATACGCGGTTGCATCTGAAGCAGCGTTAAACCTGAATCACACAGGTGACAACCATCGCCGGTAAGCGCCAATTACATAGCGATATCAGTTGTGATATAAGCGACCGACTCTTACGTTGATACATATTCCATAGAGTCCAAGTGTTGCATTGCATCTCATGCCCGCGTCTGACGCTTAATTGTTTCAGAAGCATTCTTACGATCTGACCATAAAAGCCGAATTAATACTTATTAATTTCTATTAACAATTTTTATTTCAAAAATATATTTTTAACCGATACGAATGATTAAAGATTGTTTAAAGCTAAAATCAAAGTTAAAATAAGCTGTAAAATACGCTAAAATGCTTAACTTTACAGTAAGGAGCATAACTGAACCAATAACCACAAGTTTTATATGAATTATTATTTATTGTTAGGAATATAGAAGAATAACAAAAAATTAACATTATAATTACTTTTATCATAGTTAGAAGTAACTTAAGAAATTTTTTCAATAATTAATGTCTCCTCGTTTAGCAATGGCAAAAAAAATAGATTGACTCGGTTTTGCACCGGTGCGTAAAAAAAAATGTTCACGTGAAATGTTATAGTAGTATGTTTACATTTAGTATCTTGATATGTTTACAAAATATTACTCTACGTCTTAACACTCAGTTCTACACAATCAGTTGAACGGATAAAGCACGCAAGTGAAATAAGAATAAATATGAAGTCAATTGCTCCAAATTGTTTAAAAAAAGTCATTTCTCTTTTGAATGACGGCTTGTCAACGCGTAAGACAGCGAAAAATTGCAGTGTTAGTCAATCGACAGTGCAGAGAATAAGAAAAAAGTACTGTAAAAGTATATTATTAAATGTTGGAGGAAGAGCAAAAAAATTATCACCGCAGAGCGAACGAAGGATTATACGGTTTGTCACATCTGGTGAAGCTTCAAGTGCCATTATGACTGCAAAATTATTAAAAGAAGATACGAATATACAAATAAGCCAGTGGACAGCACGAAGAACCCTCAAAGGAGCTGAGTTTAGAAGCATTAAGAAAAAAAAGAAACCAATGTTATCGAAGAAAAATATTAAACGTCGTTTAGAATTTGCTAAAAAATATCGAAATTAAACAACTACTGACTGGGAACGGGTTATTTGGTCAGACGAGACCAAAGTTAACAAATTTGTTCAGATGGCATGTCTTGGTGCTGTATTCGTAAAAATGAAAGGCTTAAACCACGACATGTGAAACAAACGTTAAAGCATGGAGGCGGATCCCTAATGTTCTGGGGGTGCCTAATGGCATTTGGTGTTGGATCATTGCACCGAATTAATGGCATCACGAATCAGTATCTGTACAAGGATATTTTACAAGATCGTCTCATTAGATGCTGTTGAAAATATGCCTTTTGAAGAAAAAAATGTAATCTTCATGCATGACCGAGACCCTAAGCACACTGCTAAAAGTGTAAAATATTGGCTCAGTACTGAAACATTTTCTGTTCTGCATTGGCCTGCACAGAGCCCCGACCTCAACCCCATAGCGAATCTGTAGGGTTTACTAAAAAGACGACTTCGGCATTCATATGACTCCCAACCAACTTCAATCACAGATTTGTATAATAGAATTCAAGAACAGTGGGAACAAATATCTCCGGATTATTGCAAAAAGTTAGTAGAATGTATGCCAAAGCGGATTAGTGCAGTTTTACAAGCAAAAGGGTTGTGGACCAAATATTAAAAATAAGTAATATATTAAATATTGCCAAGTATTGGACGTGGTGCAAAACCGAGTCAATCTATTTTTTTTTTTTGCCATTGTTAAACGAGGAGACATTAATTATTGAAAAAAATTTCTTAAGTTACTTCTAACTATGATAAAAGTAATTATAATGTTAATTTTTTGTTATTCTTCTATATTCCTAACAATAAATAATGATTCATACAAAACTTGTGGTTATTGGTTCAGTTATTCTCCTTACTGTATATACGCATAACTTTTGAACCGCTGAAATCCTAAAATTAAAACTTGCATTTTCAGAGTCTACGCATTGAAAACTATTAAACGACAATTTAAAAAGGCAATTTTATTTCCATTAAGACAAAGTTTGTTCTCAAATTGTAATCGTAAATAGTACATAAGTTATATAATTAGGATCCATGACCAACTCTTTGAGAAGCTTCAGATCTATTTATTGTTTCTACTATAAAGGGTCATGTGCAGCTGATCTGATGATTTCGGCGGGCCGTGCGCATCATAAATTTGTAACAGAGCCTCAAAGAGATTTCCCGCAGCCTTATGGAGGTTCTTTTTTTTATTGCGAGGCAGTCTTCGCCTGCTCTCACAAACGAAAGAACACCAATCTGCTTAACTGTATATTGTAAAACATATGTATGTACAAAAGGTCTGTGTCAAGAACCGTGATGATTTAGCGCAGCGCAGCTTGGACTGGCTGAGTTTAAATTGGCAATGCGATTGTTTAGAAGAAAACACGACAAAATTTAAGGATGGCAAACAAGTCGACTAGTTCTTTAAAGTTCTTTCAAAATTTTCAACTGTGATTTAAACAAGGACTTTTGTAAACTTTAAGAAGTGTATGAACTATTAAAACCTTTGAATTTTGTGTGTGTGAATTTTATGTATATGTGTGTGTATGTATAGTGTAAATATTCATTAACTATATTGTTATTATTAACTACAGTTTTCGTGTACGTACTTAGAATAAAATGTTTAAATTAAATTGTTACGGCAAGTAAGAAAAGCATCACACAATCTATAGAACAACAACTGAAAGTCTTGAAAGATTTAGAAACATTGTCAATTGCAGTTACTAAGAAGTTTAACGTAAACGGTTCAACAATTCGTAAGGTAAGACAAAACGTTGTAAAAAGGATGGAATTTGCTGGCAAACCTAAGGTACAGACGAAAAGACAAAGAATGAAAAAGCCTGTATACGAAGAACTGGAATACCGCTTACTGATGTGGTTTAGGGAGAAGACGTCCGTTGAAGATTTTATATCTGATGCTTTGCTATTGGCGACAGCTGCTAAATTGAGAGATGCGCTGGGGTTGTGCTGAGATTTTAAAGTGAGTGAGTGTCGGTTATTAAAAAATACCACGACAGACGTCTAATGCGAGCATACGGAGGAAATGCTACTGCTGATGAACACCCAGCGAACAAATTCATCGAAGAGTTCCAAGAATTAACGAAGAAAGAGGACGTTATGGATAAAAATATCTATAATATGAACGAGACCGGTCTTTTATGGAGAGTTCTTCCATCGAAGATGTTGATGGACATGACAAAAAAATCTGTAAAAGTATATAAGAGTAGTAAAGAACGCATTACGAATGTATTATGTACAAATGCATCTGGGACGCACAAGTTGATGCCCTTAGTGATTTATAAATGTCAAGATTCTCATAACCTAAAACATCATAAGAACAGACTTCATTCTTAAATCACAACATAATACGTGACTCAATCATTATTCGTTGATTGACACGAGAACTATATTAAGTCTTATTTACGAGACCACCAAGTACTGAATTCAATAATTGGGAAAGAATGCTATTATTAGAGAATTGCAGAAAACATAAGCTTGCAGCAGAAATGATGGATTTAAAAAAATTTAAAATAATATATCTACCGCCAAATACGATCAACCTTATATAATCCATGGATCAAAATATAATAGCAAAACTTAAAATACTTTATCGCCATAAGATATTTCGGAAAGCAGCTACATATATGGGCAGATTGAACACATTCCATAAATGTTATTCAATTAGAGATTGCATAGATTTTAAACTGAGTCATGGATAGAAATAATAGAAGAAAATATCAGAAATGCTTGGGAAAAAATAATACCTCTACGAGCAAACATATCAATGTCATCGTGATATAAAACGAGACATGATTCCTTTCACTGGAAAAAGATTCTAAGAAGATGATGTAGTTCGATTTACTTCATACTGTGAAGAAGTCAGAAGTGAAGACGGGCATAAAGAAACAAATGAAGATAACGTAGGGAAAGAACAAGAAGAAAATAAAAGAATTGAGCTACAATATTCTTTCAACGTTTAAGCGAATATGTATTGAGAGAAGCACCTTTTATTTAACAAATATTCCAAGTTCTCAGGAATTATTTTTAATTAATTCTAATATTATTTATAATTAGAATCTACAAAAAAATACAAACATAATTTTCACAATATTAATATTTATTCTTTGTTTTTCAGGCAGAAACAAATAAGTCAATTTTTTAAATTATTGTGGCGTATTTTAAATGTTAGTACCATCTGTTTTCACAATGTAAGGTATTTAATCCTCAATAATAAGTAAATATAATACAAATTATTTTGTGTTTGGTCTCATTTTTATCGGAAAGACCTCACAAGTATATTAATAAAAATTTAATTTTAAAAAATAAAAAATAAAGAAATTTTACTTTTGAATTAGTACCTACATACACTGTCTCGACAATATTTTATATCAAATCATGTTACGCTGCTCGATCGCGGTGGGTCGTCGAGATTCTCGGTGCGTCAGGGGATGTAAAAAATTATACAATTGAGCGAACGACTCGAAATACTTGAAAGGAAAGAATAAAAAAAAGAATGACATTGTGATAAAAGGATGGGAGGCACCAAAAATAGAAACTCACGGGGACAATAGAGAACTTTGTTAAAAAAGGAACTAAAGATGAAAGGTACGTAATAAGGAAAGTAAAGATTTGGTCACTACCGTTCGCCAATGATACGATCTTAATAGCCAAGATACTAGAACAGCTGAAAGAGATGATAAAACAATTGAAGAGTGCCTCAAGAAAAGGGAACTGACTCTGAATGCAGAAAAATTTAAAGTACTAGTATTCGAAAAGAAAAGAGAAAGCAAGAGGAAGGTTTTCTGATGGGAACTCGAATGAATCGGAGAGGTGAAAGAATTTAAATACCTGGAAATCAACTTTCAGAAAAATGAAAAATATGGAGCACACATAAAAGAAACAGCTAGAAAAAAGCGAGGATAATTCATCAGGCTAGGTGTGAAGAATATGAGAATGGAAATTCAGAAGCGACATTGAGAGAAGGATATTGTTGTTTAGAAGCCTTATAGGAGTTATTTTGTTATATGCAGCGGAGATGTGGACCAAAATCGAGAAAATAGAAAATATAAAAGAAAAGTACATACGATGGATACTAAGATTAGATTACAATACATCTGCATATATTATCCTAGAAGAAGTGAAGATGTAGGATATCTTCGGAAAAATATGAAAAAAGAACTGGGGAAGAAAACAAGAACAAAATAATAACAGAATGCTGAAAACAAATAACAGAAACAGAACATAGCACAAAATCAAGTTGAGAGAATGAAGAAGAAACTACAGGAGGAACGTGATGGACAAGGTGGGAATACAAACAGAAAGAATAGAGGGATAGGAATTGCCTTAAAAATCACGGATATTGAAAAACATAAAACAAGAGCAATAGTAGTAAGCTAATATACTAATAGTAATTGAAAAAATAGTAAACAGAAATTCATCCAAAGATACAGAGCAATATGCATTAAGGAAATTACAAAATATTTGATCACGGAATACGATGCAAGAGATTAAAGAGTAATAGGAAGGTATAGATACGGTAACAAAGAGAGAGATAAATATTAGAAAAATGATGAAGAAAACAAATGCAGGTTATGCACTGAAGAGAAAGAGACGATGGAAAATTTAATAGGGAATTGTAAATACAGAGGTATGACAAGAACTACAAAGACAGTTGCTAAAATACTGAAGGACTTGAGAAAAGGAGAGAAATGGATGAGAAGAATTATGAACAAAAGGAGCCAATATGAAAATGGTACAATTATACAGTAAACTCCGTGCAAAACGAAGATGAGTTAAATCTTAAAGCTAAGCGTTAAATCTATTAATAACAATAATTCGTTGGTTACAATATAATTTATAAAATACTTATTAATTTTAGTTTAATTTATACTAGTTATTAAAAATAAATTGTAAGCCCCCCCTTTCAAAGGCCGAGAACCATATGAGATTGTGTTAGTTATAGGAAATTGAAAGGAAGCCAGACTAAAAAAAAAGAACTTTTATGTATACTATGTATAGAGTGTTAAGAAATATTTTGTTGTGGCTATCTTAGGAACATTCTACACCTTTGAATCGGTGGAAATCTGTAAAAAAGATTGACTGCAAAAGTGACATTGAATATGATTTCCAAGGTCAATTTTTTTATTGCATCGTATAGTACTCAATACGAGGAACAAAAGTCTGAAAGGAATCACGAGTCGGAAATGAACCATTCTCATAAAAAATGATAAAAAAGAGTCTTCATTGTTGAAAACGATTTTAATTACATAAGTTTTACATTTCCAATGAAGCATGTGATCAGTCTTTTCATTTGTCTGTTTGCTGACGCACATTGATCCTGCAATCGTAACCAAATTAAATATTTCGTACCCTTTATGAGTAAAATATAATATGAGAAGGTAAAAAAGTCCTATTCTGATATCCAGGGACAATAGTTTCTTCTACCAGTACGGTCATTATTCTGAAATGCCTGAGTTTCTCTCTTTTTTCTATCTTTTTTCTTTTGTTTTGTCCGGTGCTTCGTTAATGTCCATCCTCCAGTCTATGCCTAGCTCTTTCTCAGATTGTTTATATTGAATCTTAATAATGTTGCGGAAATATATAAATATTCGCTAAATGCTTCGTGCAATATATGAGGCAGTTGGAAATTATACAGTAGCACATGATATATGTATATACATCAACGTCACCATTTAGAAGCACTTCACATACTTATTATTCTCAAGATACGATCCCCAGTTATCAAAGAGAATATAGTAGTGTTGTATCTTAAGCCATTTCTTCATTTGATGTACATTTGGTATAGAATAAGATATCGTAGAGATAAGATATTGTATAGAATAAAAAGTAGGAATAGAATATAAGATTAAATATATATCTATATATTAATTTGTATATTTTGTATTATCTCTATTATTCTTTGTATCTTCATATTTATCTTTAAATCCTTATATTTCTATTATTTTTCTATGCTTCTTTGTGGAAGATTAGATGTGTGTTGTATATTTATTTAAATATGTGTAGAATAAGATAGATTTCTATGAAAAATCTAGAGTATGTACTTGTGCGAACGTGCATGTTTGCGTATATATATTATATTGTATTGTATCAAATTGTAAAATATAGATTTCTTTAATTCCTTGTCTAATAAATGCATTTCTTAAAACCCAGATTCTACATATACATATGCATATAAATGAATTTTTTAAATATACTTATCCCAATAAATTCATCCAAAACTTCATAAATTAGTTTGCGAACTTCAGAAATCATCAATGCTATGGTCTAAGTTACTACTCTATAAAAAACACTTAAAGTACAAAAAACAAGTTCCTGTAGCGAGATACTGAAAAGTGACTAGCAATTTAACTTTTGCTAGTAAAGCTGGTCTACAAAAAGTATCGGCTTTCTCTATCAAAGAACCAAATTTTTGTAAAAGGAATCTGATCGACCTTCATTCATTTGTGCTGTTGAATTCTATGTTTTGCGCAATGTCGGCGAGGTCAACACTCTTTTCTTCTAATATTTTAGAACATTCTTTTTCAAAGACCAAAATTACTAACTCAATCCCGACGATCACTAATATCACTTGTGAACATTTTTAAGATTAAAATTTATTAAAAATTATTTAAGTTCAACTGTAGCACAAGAGAAACTGATAAATTAGGAAATAAAATATTAAAGAATTTATTCGAGATGCCGCTAATATGAAAGTGTGTCAGTTTTATTGTAAAAATTATAAGACTTAAATACACTTAAATATTTCTGTAGTATAAAACATTATCTTTTGTTTACTGAATATTATCATTATTAAATTATTGCTTGCTTATTTCATAATATATATTTTGATAAATTAATCTTTTATTTATTTTGTTGAGATAGATGTCATGATGGTATGATCAGTAGTTTCTGCATCCATGGTTGGTGCAACTGTTGCGCATTCTTTTGTTTTACCCTGTCCGCCATGTTTTTTATGCTCTCAGAGAATCCAGTGTTGTAATGACTGTACAAGGTGGTGAAATACAGAACGTACAAAACTAATCTGTGTGAATCCTGATGAAAGGTATGTTGCGAATGTTTCTTTAAACAATGACAAGAGTGGGTTTGACAACGGTGACGAAAAGATTGAAGTTATTGAGGCAAAAACGTTTAGAAGTGTTGTGTCGTGGCATAAGAGGTTGGGTCATCTGCATGGAAATGCAATGAGCAAAATTTTGGATGTGAAAGAAGATTCGAAGAAATGTGATGAACTGTGTGGAGTCTGTGTGGAGTCTGTGTGGAGTCTGTGTGAATGATAAAATGACACAGGTGCCATTTCCAAAGACAGCTCATCATATGTGTCAACGTCCCTTAGAAGTTGTTCGCAGTGATGTCAGTGGTAGAGCTCAGTGTAAATCGTTAAATAGAGGAAATTACTTTGTAACTTTCATTGATGATTTTTCTCATTTCATGTGCTTTAGGATCATTAATAGAAAGAACGAGGTATTTAAATATTTCAAGGAATATCAGGCAGAAGTGGAAGCCCTACATCAGTCCAAGATAAGTGCCTTTCAAACTGACAATGGCAGAGAGTACACTGGGACGAATTTCGAGAACTATCTAAAGGAAAAAGGTATTTTGTACAGAAAGACTGTCCCTCGGAATCCTGAGCAAAACGACGTTTCAGAACGAGCCAATAAGACCTTGATTGAAACGTCTAGGTGTTTACTCATCCAATCAGGGCTCACTGACTATCTGTGGGAAGAAGCCATTAACACGGCATGTCACATAAGAAATTGTGCCCGTCTGCTGCTATCGGGGATAAAATTCCATTGGAGCTATGGAAAGGTAACAGATGCAACCTCCAAAGGGAGATAAACAGAATAAGGGTATTCGGATGCAAGGTTTGGTACCTGATAAGCCCAAGTGGAAAGAAGTTTGATAGCAGGACAGATGAAGGGATATTTGTAGGTTACGATCGACAAGTCAAAGGTTACAGAATCTACTAGCCTAAGACCAAGAAAGTAATAATTTCCTATCATGTGCGCTTCGAAGAAAATGTATTTCCTTATAAGGGTATTGGTGTGGACACAAGCAAAATCAAGGGAAGATTGGCTGAGTGGATATGGGACATTGAGGACTTTGAAATCAGAACAGAAATTGAACCAGTCGACATTGAGGTACAAAGTGACGGTGAAAACGATGAGGGAAAAGGTGATTTCTTTGTGGATAATTTAATTAATGAGGATATTCAGGAGGAGGCTGTAACTGTACCTGCTATACCTAGGAGAGCAGCAAGACTGCGTAAGCCAAAGAATTGTGGTAACTGTGCACACGTCGCGGTAGATTGTAAAAACCAAAATTTGTGTATGTCTATTAATCTCGTGCCACGACACAATACTCCTAAACGCTTTTGACTCAACGAATTTAACCTTCTCATCACTGTTATCAAACTCGCTTCTATCGTTGTTCACAGAGACATTTGCAACATACCCTTCATCAGGGACAGTCTCCGAATAGTACACGTCATTGTCTACTTTTTAGGTGAATACAATGTCGCCATCATCATGCGTTTCAACAGCCTTGTTTTTTCCACACACAGTAGTGACACCCTTCTTCGTTAGCTGTCTGATCAAGATCAGATTTACGTCTATCCCCGGTACCCACAGAGCATCTGACAAAGAAAAAGTCCAACTCCCACAGGACTCAGCTACCTTCACAAAGATTGTACCTTTCCCCCTTACCTCCAGACGTCCTTTACTTATCCTGATGTGTCCGGTCGTAGGTACAAAATCCACAAAGCGATACCTGTCTGGCATCATATGGTTCTAAGCGCAAGAATCAAGGTAACTGATTCTCTCTCTTCCCAAACATTCGATGGAGGATAAGGCCAATGCTGAGATGAGCCCTTTAAATGTTGGCTTGTCTTCCTGTTTCTTCTTCTCCTTCACCTTGGGTTTCTACTCTTCTTCGTCTCCTTCTTGCCCTGGACACTGGTACGAAATGTGGCCCCATTTTCCACATTTGTAACATCTCTGATCCCTCGTGCTTCTGTCCCTCGGCTTCGTGCCATCATTGTTCTGGTGCAACCTTGACTTCCACTGCCCTCTGGCTGCCAACGCACTGCCTCGCTCGGACTCTGCAGTCGCAGCCGCGTCGATTCTTCTTTCTTCGAGTAGAAGGTCGGCCTTCACCCCCCTCGCGGTCAGATCCCCATCAATCTTCGTTATCCTTCCATAGGTCGAGTAATCTGGATCTGTCGCAAGTCCGGCTAAAACATAAGGTGCCACAACGTGGTCTTCAAATTTAATACCTGCTTTCGGCAGCTTGTCACATAGCCCTTGAATCTTTCCACAGTACGTGGAGATATCCATGCCCGGGGTCTTCTCAGTAGTGCCCAATTCCCGCAGACACATAGCAATATCCATCGATGTGGAT
Organism: Bombus confusus; assembly: GCA_014737475.1. Taxonomy (NCBI): domain Eukaryota; kingdom Metazoa; phylum Arthropoda; class Insecta; order Hymenoptera; family Apidae; genus Bombus; species Bombus confusus. The sequence goes on from JACXIV010000125.1 coordinate 115,731, forward strand.
CTCCCATGAATTTCTTTCAATGCTTTCCAGCACTCCTTCGCTGTTTTTAGATCGCTGATGTCCGTAAGGTACTCAGGGCGAATGTGCCGGAAAATCTATGCACGTGCCTTGTTGTCCATTTTGACGCACTCGGGTTTCGCCCTTTCTGCTGCCGTCAATCCTGGATCCACAGCATCCCAGCAGCCCAGGAAAACCATAGAAGCTTCCGTCATCGTCTTCCAGTAATCATAGTTGTCCTTGTTGAGGATCGGGTTCATGTCTTTGTCCGTATCACCCATCTTCTCCTGGCCTTTTCTCGGATAATTACGGGGACAAAACTCACAAATAAATATCTTTAATCGCGCAGTTCACCGTCCTGGGCCCATAACCTGTTATTATATAGGCTTTGGGTTGAATACTTAAATGATTTACTCAGATTATTTTTTATACACTCTGTATTTCGTCTTCTTGAACGACCGTACACCACCGGATACACAAAGAGAAAGAAAAAACGTGGCGCACGAGGTAAAACAAAAGAGTGCGTAGGCAGTTGCACCAACCCTGGATGCAGAAACTACTGATCATACCAATCTGAGATCTAACTCAACATTTCACAGTACAAGCGCTGCACCATGCGGCTAAATTTTTTTTCTTTTATTTATTTAATTTATACTTTACAATTTGTCCCACTGGAAATTTGGTAAATTTTTCTAACTTTATTGCTATATAACATGTGGATAGCAACGCCCAGCGGGATAACATCTTCGAGTTTGTCCATTTTATTTCTTTTAGCCTTCTTTTTATGCGGGTTTTGCTCATTTCAGTAGCCAGCTGGTTTGAATGTGTTGCCATTCTTTCCTTGTATTTTTTGCGTATCTGCCGATTTCTTCTTTGACCGTTGGTATTTTTAGGTCTTTGCGTATATCCTCGTTTCTAACATACCATGGAGCATTGACTATTGTTCTGAGTATTTTCGATTGTAGTAACTCTAATTTATTTATATGGCTAATTGCTGCTGTTCTCCATAGTGGTATTCCGTACGTCCAAATTGGTTTTATTATCGTTTTGTATATCTTTAA
>JACXIV010000126.1:0-52912 GCA_014737475.1 Bombus confusus
TAGTTTACCAAAGTTGTGTCTACCTTCTACACAACTTTTGCATTATGTACAATATATGATATTCATTAATTGTAATAGATTAAATTTCAATAAAATCCAGCATTTACTTCATTGCATTTCTAAAAAAGTTCTAAATTCGTAAGTATTATATAATTAAAAATAATTTATATCATACAAATATTTAAATTATTTGTAATTTTTCTTTCTTTTTCCTAGAGAAAAGAAGTTCTATAATGAAGCATTAATAGATACATTGTGTTCTACTGTGTTAATTAGCAATACTACTTTCCAACAAAACTTAATCATCTTACAGCATTTAAATGATATACGCTTTAGTAATATTCCTTTGTTAAATTGTTTAATGGAAAAATGTCTTGAAGATACAAATATTTTAGAGAGATATTCTATTAATATACATACATTTATCAAAGGATTTATTATTGCTGATTATATACCACATAATTGGGAAACTGTAGGCAGAAAATTACAAAATCTTATTATCAATATAGATTGTTCAGTACCTAACACAGTGTCTGCTGCTTTCCATTTAATTTCACTAAATTTTTATTGTCCGGAATTAATAGAAAAGTCTTTCACATTATATAATTCTTTCTGTGAAAGAAATTCATTTCTTTTTGTAAAAGATATTACATTATCTATATTAAAATTATATTGGTGTGTAAAACAGCTTTATCCTGAATATAATGGATTTGTGCCAGATGAAAGCAAATTAAATCAAATTAAAATTGAACACGAGAGTAGTGAAATACCTTATTTAATGGATAGTCTAAAAAGAGCTGTTGGAGGTACTGAATACATAAAAAGTGGTTTAAGAACAAAATTCGGCGAATTTGTTGGTAAACATATTTGTGAATAATCATAATCAAATATTAACAGCAATGATTTGCAGCTTCAAATCTTTGATTTTTATTGTTTTAGATTATGTTGTTGTCATACAACCAGATGGTTCTTTTATGAATACTAATAATTATGATAATATTACATTTGTTGAAGAACTAGCATCGCTAACAGAATGTAGCAAGTAAGAAATAATTTTTAAGTAGTTTAATATTTATTCCATTAATCGAAAAATAATGTTTATTTGAATTTACAGAATTCTCTTTTTTGCTTTCCCAATAGAGGCATATTCTATTAATAGAGGAAATTTATTATCTACAATGAAGATACAATTAAAAGCAATAGAAACATTATCAGGTTTCCATTCCTTTATTATAAATCCATACCTCTGGAAAAAATTCTCTGATAAAGAAAAAGTGTTACATCTTCAGAAAGTCATACAATTGAAAGAGTACAATTCAAAACGATAGTAGTTCATAAATCGTTTATAAAAAATGAATATAATTTAATAAGTATGAAAAATTGTAAAAATAAGAAGCTAAATCGTTTTTTATACTCCATGTATTGTGGTATTTTTGTTGTAAGTTTAAGATAAATATATATTTGTTTTAATAATATATTTAACATATTTTAATACACAGGGTGAGGCACCTAAAACAGGCCACTTGAATATCTTGGCTGTTATTGATGATAGAAAGAAGTATGTTGGACCAAACTTGCATGATAGATCTTTGATAACTGGATGAGAGATCATATAAATGTCAATTTCGTTTTTTCTTACGTGCCATCCAATAGAGTGTTTTAATATGCATACATATGACCTATGATTCAGAGTCATTTAAAATTAAATTAAAAAGAACAGTCAAATAATTTACTTTATGTAATGGTAATTTATTAATGTACCAGTACACTATTATTTTAAATACTTAAAGCGTTGCGAGAAATCGATCACGGCATATCAAATTTTGTCCGGATTAATCGCGAATTTTTATTTATGGGGAAAATTAAAGCAGCAAATGTACAGTGAAATATTAATAACCAGAGAAGAAATGAAAGAATGTATAACAAGAGCATCGATGGTCAAGGTCATCATTTTTAACATTTAAACTAGCAGTGTACTGGTACAGTAATAAATCACTATTACATAAAATAAATTATTTTCTCTTGCAATTGATCTTTAATGACCTCAAATCATAGTGCGCCATCATTGTGCGCGTCTTAAAACGCTTTACTAGATAGCATGTAAAAAAAAACATATAGTTCCACTAAAAAAAAATTGATCTTCATATGACCTTTACAGGTCTATCTATCAAAAACTATTTACATCAAATTATGTGTCTCTCAACACCACACAAGTTTGAACTGACATATTTTTTTCTATCATCAATAACAGTGGAAATATTCAGATGATCTATTCAAAGATGTTAATATTATTAAAACTAGGACTTTTCAAAAGTTTAAAGAAATATTTACAATTAACTCTTCATTTATGTAACAATTTATTTATATGAAAATATTTATAACATCAACAATTAAAATGTATAATTTCAGAATCATATATTTCATAATATATTTCTACAAAATTTGTATTATAAATCAAATAATTTATATAGTACTAATTTTAATGTATTGATGAACTTTTGCATAGATGAATATTTTTGCATAGGAATAATGTAAATATAAGTAACATATATATTGAAGATAATAGTTATTAATATATAAATAAGATTTCATGACATGTTTCTCTCCTATAATTGTTGATAAGTTATATAAACGTAAGTTGGTATTGTTATTATGAAAGACATATTTTGATAAACACACGAGTAATGCTTTTAAACATAGACAATATATCGATAACAGAATAATTAAAATGTAAAATAGCACCCAGTAGCACCATTTTCTGAATGAAAAACGATTATTAATATCACTGATTTAGACCAAATAATTTCAAAGCATTGAAAGCAGTAGCTAAGGCAACCTCTTCTGGAGCAATTTGCATAAATGCTGCTACCATTTCTACTATTGCTGGTAAGGCACATGGTTCATTACGTTGAAAAGTACAGTAACGATGAAGAAATGTCATGGATCGTTCAGTTAGAGCATCTTTAACATGTACAGGTAATTTGCTGGCTCTAGTATTAGGATACATGAATGGAGCATCTGTTTCTACCAATATTCTGTCTAGAGGTGCAAGTCTTTTTTCCAACAGTTGTCTTATTCCACTATCAGATTTGTCTTTGCATAAATATCCTGTAATTCCTAGATAAAAACCATGGTCTAAATAAATTTGTGCTTCCTTCGCAGTTCCGATAAATGAATGGATTAAAACTGGTGGTAAACAATTTTTATAGTGGTTCAGAACTTCTAGAACATCTGTCTGAGCACCTCTTTCATGTATTACAAGTGGTTTAGTTAATTGACATGCAAGTTCTACTTGTTTATGAAATACAGCACGTTGTGTTTCAGGATCAGAAAAATCACGACTATAATCTAAGCCACATTCTCCTATAGCTACACATTCAGGATTATTAGCTATGCTTTCAAGTTCTTGCAAAGTATCAGGATTTTCCCATGACTTTGCATCATGAGGGTGCACACCAGCGGTAGAATAAAGAGTACCAGGATATATCCTAGTTAATCTTAATGCCTCTTTACTAGAACGAATACTTGCACCTGTTACCATAATCTTTTGTACCCCTGCATCCTTTGCTCTTTGAATTACGCTATCTAAATCTCTGCTATATTTTTTATTAGTAAGATTGGCACCAACATCAACTATGATATAATTCTCATAACATTGTGTCATAGCTGAGGAAATAGCTTTTTCCTCTGCATTTGATGCAGTAGTATTTTCAGCCATCCCTCAATATTTAACTGCAATATCTGAAATAAAAAATAATAATAATAATTACTGAAAATATTTCATTGTTCACTGTAAAAAATATATCAGTATAAACATAAAGTATTAAAAAAGTATTAAATATTTATCGAATTTTATTACATTCAATTAAAATAATGATACAAAGAAAATAATGCATATATGATAGATGATTAAATTACTTAACCATAGTAATTTGAGAAATAAATGAAAACATGTATATATATATATATAATCATGAATTTATACTAAATAATACAATATAGATATTTTTTTAGATACTAACAATAAGATACAATATGCATTTGTTGCCAACCAGTTAAAACTGCTTTCAATTAATCTGAGATGTCAAAATCCGTATTCTTATAAATGATGTATATGATCATTTGAGATATATGACTATGTATATGTATACATATAAAGATATTTTATCGATAAATTCGTAGTATTTTCTTCTTGCTAAATATTTTTTGGAACTAATACAAAAGCATTACACATGCACGGCACTTGATCATATAATGATATACAATGCTGTCTTGCACGCTATACCACACAACCAATTCTTCCAATAAGTTGATTTAATCAAACACATGGGCTTTTGGTACTGTTGAATCATACAAGCTGTTACTTTAACAAAGCACTATATGTGTCAATCTTCCCAAGAGACTGTTCTATAATTCATTTTATTATATATATAATACTTATCAAATACAATATATTTAACTTTTTACAACAAAGTAAGGACATCAGTTCCCGTTAAAAAATCGTAATTCAAGATTTACTATTTATATAAATGATATATTATTTATATAGTACATTGAAATTATAAAATAATTTCAATACTTTCACCTTATATAAACTGAATTGGTTAATTTCATATCATAATTGTTACAAGAAAAAATATAGCCTAAAATCATATTACTCAATATACGCGGGAAATATAATTATCATGAAGGTAACAATCTTATAAAACATTTTTATTATTGTTTAACGATGTAAATTAGTAAAATAATTTATTATTGGAATATTAATCTATTATAATAACACTCGATATAATATATATTTTACTATTAATTTTGTTTTAATCTTAAAAACATTATATACAACATGTATACACAATTATTTATTGTTATTTTTTTACAGAAAAGGAAAACAAGACGTCAACTTCTGGCTGAAAAAGAAGCTATTGCTAAAAGCTTAGTTGATAAAGCAAACTCTGTGAAAAATCCCTTAGAGCCTTTAAATTTCTTTCATAAATATATAACAAAGGATAATCAAACTATTGAATTCTCTTGCATGAAAGCTATAGATGCACAGCCTAAATGTATTCTTTGGATTTTTGATATTATGGAGCGTAATATGAAATCTCTATATGAACAAAGTGATTGGGGTTGGGATTCAGTTGCTAAACAAAAACAATTAACAGAACCAACAGCTTGGTATTTAGTAGCAACTTCCAATGAGAAATTTGTTGGTTTTTCCCATTTTCGATTTGATATAGATTATAGAGAAGAAGTATTGTATTGGTATGTAAATCTTAAACATATATTTGCAATTTACAGAAGATGACAAGTTTTATTTTATAACTTTTGTTTTTCAGTTATGAAATACAGTTGGAATCCACAGTACGACGAAAAGGACTTGGCCATTTTATCATGTCTGCTCTTGAAGCTATGGCATCAGAAAACAAGATGCGTAAAGTAGTTCTGACTGTACTTAAACATAACCCATCAGCTATGCAGTTTTTCTATTCCCTTGGGTAAATAAGATATAATTTATAAATATATAGATATAATTTTATTGAGATATAAAAACTAATAACTATACAACAGAAGATTAATATAAGGAAAATAGATTTTTACACCTTTAACTTTATTACATAATTTTTAATACTTAGAATGTACATACATACAGATGTATAAAATTACATTTTCTAAAGTAATAGTACGACTAGCATGAAGATGTAATATCTTATAAAAACCCACATTTTGTCTTTTAGTATAACTACAAGAATATGTTTCTGTATTTTTGTATTCATATTTATAACAATATGAATAATAATAATAATAATAATAATGATAATCAATAATAATATCAAGTAAATATCTATGATATATCATATATCTTTCTTGATAAAAAATAGATCACAGTAAGAAAAAATATTTTATGTAAAAAAGGATTTATATATGTGCCTTATACAAGTTATAGTTTTTGTATGTATGAAAAATTTCGTACCAATACAGAATTAAAATAACAGTTTATAATATAAAAATAACAGTTTTCACTAAATTGTAATTGTAAATCATTTTTTCCAACTGATATTGTTACAGCTACAAGATGGATAAGACTAGTCCACCAGCATCTGATCAATTGGATTATATCATTTTGAGTAAGGCCGTTGATAGTGGAACAATGAGCAGAAAGCTAAATTCCTTTCAATGAGTTTAAGTGAACATTAAATTCTACGTTTAAGATTGTGTCTTGTGAAATAAGATTGGTAATATTTGGTGTGGACATAAATTAACAATAGGCGATTTCAACGCTGGTCCTACGTTATGGAATGTAAGTGGAGCTTTACTAATAACCCAATCATCTATATAATTAAGAAACTTTGTTAAATCAATTTCTACGGATTCGGAAAGATTGAAATAGCGCAAATAAGAATTATCATTCCAACACATGTCTAAAGCTGCTTGATGTAAAACCATTCCAATACCTTTACCAGCTCCTTCTGGGATAGGAAATACTCGAAAGTTAACAACACTTAAATCCGCAGGAAAATCGTAACGAAGTGGCGAGAAATATGCATTTAAATTAAAAGGTAAAGAATTATGTGGATGCATTGCAATTATAGGGTGTAATAGTTCTTCTGATGCTAAATGGCCATATAATGATAGTACTCCTGATGGATGATTTGTTGGTGGTGTTGAAGATATACAAAAAGACTTCTTTTTTTCGAGAACAAACGTGAATATATGATTTGTTAACAAGTTATCAGTTATACCTTGCCCGAGTCCTCTGTTATCATCTTGAAGTAATCGTCTATCCTGCATAATCTACATAAAAATATTATGTATATACACTGTGTATATATCATATATTCGTACACAAGTGAATGATATATTAAATACATACTTCAATCTGCCCAGGTGCCATAGAACTTACACCTAATGGTTGTGCTGTTACAACTGTTAGTCGAAGCTTCTTATCTTCTATGTATGTACTTGACGCCATTGGGTAATAGTTTCCTTGTGTAGGAAGCTTTGGAAATCTTTGACGCTTTATCATCTAAATAATAATCATCCTCTTAAACATATTTACTAGTGATGATGGAATATTTTAGATATCTTTACTTACATTAAGGCCATTTAGATCTGTATAGAATTGGTCTCCTGAAGCTATATCTGTACTTAGTCTCATAGCAAGTTCATAATTTTGCGTTTCTGATATGTTAATTTCGTTATGAACTCGTAAACCAAGTCCGTCAGCACCAGGGGAGTTGTATAATATATAAGTATGACGTACATGTGCAAATTCTACAAATACTTTAGATATAATGGGTCCAGTTATTAAGTGTATAATACATTTATTGTCTATATATATTAAATCTGGTTCTGATTTATCAGGTAAGAATAAATAAGCTCCACTTTTATCTTTACCAGAACCTCTGGTACCATATTTAACAAATTCTAAATGAACAGGTACTGTTATGTTACTGACTCTTAAAGCTTTCAGAAGACCTAATTTTCCAAAAGATGCAGATAATTCTGGTCGTTGTGTAATTGAAAATTCTTGTGCATTTGGTATTACTTGAATTTTATTAAAACCTGGTATTCGTGGAAGGTTTATATCTGTATTAAAAATAGTTATGTTCGCAACATGCACTTCCCTGTATACAATAAATAGTAAAAAGTTGAATTGCAAAAATAAATATTTAATAATTTAAAAAATTAAATTACGTACGGTGGAAACGATGATTTAGACAAAGCGTGAATTACGTATGTTGTAATACCAAATCCAGGTACAGTAACCAAGAATGATAACTCATATCTAGCAACAGTTAATGCAGCTGGTCCAATCCAAATTGGAGAAATTTGACATTGTACTGGTTGACCCATACGATCGGTAACTTTAACGAACGGAGTGGATACGACCAATGTCTGTACTTTTGTTCTTTGTCTTGGAATAGAATTATAAAGAATAACCTTTTTTAAAGGATTTTCCTCCTTTAATATTAGAACATGTTTGTCTCCTACACTGGTATGACGCAATCTAAAGCATTAAAACATGAATTTTTTACATACTCAAAATGAATAAAAAATTATTATCTTTTATAAAATATTCATAAATTTCTCTGAAACCTAGATTCGTCAAGTGAAATATATACAGCATCTGCGTTAACAGGAGATTCTTGTGGAGTTTTTAATAAATGAACCACTGATTGTTGTAATACATGCGCAGAATTATTCAAGGCCATTATCATCTTCTTAGCATAATCTATAACAACTTCATCTCTGGCAGTTCCAGTAATACCATCATGATGTTGAAACAAAGAATGCCACATTCTTGCCTTGCTTAAACGTTGTGCAAGAGTACCTTCCACTAGATTGTCATTACCTTTAGTCCAAGCTGTAGTAGATAATATTTCCGATGCCCTTAGTAAACTCAATAATACACGATCTAATCGTTTGTGAAAAGGCCTAAAATGTATTTAATAAACATGTTGTTGATAGTTTGTTACGATTAATTTTAATTTAAATGTACCTTGATGTATAATATCCGCTCCAATAATGATCATCTCTGTCAGAATATGTGAAGAAATCACCAGATAAAGTAGGAAATTCGTTTAAATTGTGTTTTTCCCTGATTGCATCAAAGTAGTCGCTTAATGTCCCAAATTTAATTTGAACGTTCATTTGAGGATTTTGATTCATATAATCAAAAAGTTTTTGATAATTATTAAACTGAGCATCCCACTCAGTAAAATGAGTATACCTAAAATCATCTCCTAATGGTACTAATACCACATCTGTTTTAAAAAGCTGAGATTTTTTACGGTACTGATCCAATAAGAGAGCAGCTCTTTCTGCAATATTTGATTTAGTTATGGCTCTTGGAGCTATTTTCCATGGACAACTTAGTCCAAAATTTTGTAGTCTATAAAAGTCAAATTGACAACATATTTTTGGATCTGGGCCACAAGTGTGTGGCACATCATAACTATAAAATGGCATTACATGTGTAAAGATTTCTGTTGATCCATCATTATCCCATAATTGTCTCCAACGAAATTCTAATTGTTTTCGTTTAGCTAATCTTTTTTTAACTGAATAATGAACTCTTTGTATCAGTACATTTTCCAATCCTGCCTTTTTCAACAGATATGGCATAGTTGGAGAAAGACCAAATGGATCAATAGCCCAACCTGAATTTGGTGTATAATCTAAATTATATTTTAACCATTGATGACCCTCTGTAAGTTGTGTAAGCTGAGACATCCAATGAGAAACAGATTCATCTGGCATAACCCAACCTCCTGATACAATTTCTAATTGACCATCATGAATCAAACGTTTAACTAAACTATGAGTTATCTTAGACTGACTCTCCCACCAAAGTTGAAAGAATGATATCTCTGCCCAAATAAATTTACGTCTTCTGTCTTCTGCCAATTTTGTTACCATATTATTTAATATATTTTGTGTTTGAAATGCATAGTATTTCTCAAAGGTACTAAGCCAACCAGGATCATTATGAGAATGTGGAACAACAAATACTTTTAGCTTTCTATTTGGATGCCATTGTTTCTCATCATATGTGATATCCCATCCTTGTTTCCAAACTCCACCATCCACATTGTCAAACTCTAATTGTCTATACATCTCTAACATTTGAATGTCAACTTCAGGAATTTTCTGTATGTTAAAATTACATTTAAGTACTTTTCCTAAATGGGAAGAACTTGATGACATAGGTTGATCAGGACGATTTATAGATTGGGCTATAGGTACAAAATGTTTTGCTTCAGCCACTTCCCTTAAAGCATTCATAACTTCATGATGCTTATTGAAATCTTTTTCTAACTTTGCTAATCTATTTTCAAAGTGTAGCCATTGATTCTAAGGATATAAAACAATAAGTTATTTTTGTTTATTATATATAAATTATAATCTATAATTATATTTATTGAATAACTTACATCATTAACAGAAAGTTTAGACCCTTGTCCAGGTGGAAAAAGTGTTAAATCCATTATTAAATATATCATAACACAACAGGCAAGAATTAAGCCTGCACTGATGATTGCTAACGTTTTTCTAGTCCTCATTTTGACACATTTATTTCTTTAAATATACCGTTGTTCTCAGATGAACTAAGCTATCAATAACATTTAAAGATTAAATCTTTCTGGTTTCGAAAAAAAATATAACTTTTTTTAATACAAAAACTGGATCTTAACCTTATATGTATGTTTATTTCAAAGATTACATATTTATTTTATTTCATTAAGAAACTAGATATCTTTGTTTAAAAAGAAAAAATTGAAGAAATATAAAATTCTGTTCATTCGTATAAAATAACACATCAACATTACATTAACTATTAATATTATATTCCTTTAAGATTACACTATATGGTCTGTATGTGATCTCTTGCAACTACCGCCGCCACTATATGTTTGTATGTAGTCAAGTATACACATATGCAAAAAGGTTAGACCATATATGGTCTAAGGCCTAAGATAAAGTATAAAGAGTACATGTAGTACATATAGGATAATATATGTTTGCATTATACGTATGCTAATAAGCTATAGACAGTAGATGTGTATTTAAATTTCTTTTGGTTTCAGTTTTTCATATTCAAAACATACTTAAATGTACTTTTACCACTTACCGTTTATCGATTGATTCCTGATTTAAAAGTGAATATTTAGAATATAAAATTTACAAATATATTTATAATAAAAGTTTTTATATTATAGTATAATACCGAACTGAAAAAAACTACAATCATATTTTCTTATATTCTTTTGTAGGAAAAGCATACAAAAATATAATTATTTAATTATAAATGATATTACGAAAAGTATTCAAAATGAAAAATCGAGTTTGTTATCGATAATATTAACAAGTATATTGAATATCGATATATTGAATACGGAGATCGATATTTCTCTAGATTTATAGTAATTCATGCTTCTTCTTATTCATCAAATATGGCATCCTAAAATGCAAAACATGACTCAATAAAATCGAAGCAGAATAAGCAAGTTGTTACTGACTTAATAATATACATGATTTTGCATTGTACAGTGTGCTCTTTCCTAGGCTGCATCTATTTGTGCTTCTTGTGTTCGTAATAGTAAGACAGTTTAAGTGACAATGAACAAGAATCTCACCGATATTTGTATTTACAAAAGTATAGAAGATGTTCAGTCTAAGAAATTTATATACAATAAGTTGTTGCCTTATGCAGATGATGTAGAGACAGAAACACAGGCTTTATTAGCCGAAATTAAGGCAAATTTAGGGCGTGCTGTTATGTTTAATGAAATATGGCCAGGCTGCTATGTATGGGTTACTAAATTAGGCCAGTGAGTATATTCATTTATATTATTACATTATTTGAAAGAAAGGCAATAATTACATCTTAATTATACTGCTTATTTTAGAAAAATATATTTGTAATTTGGATTCATGAATATTTTTTCTAGTTACATAAACATGTATGGATTTAACTTCAGCAAAGAAGATCACATTTTGCTTATAAAGTTATTATATGAACTGGTTACAGTTTCAGAAATACCTACAGCTTCTACATTTCAGTGTCTTATTGCATTACTAGTGTTGTTAAAGTAAGATAATTTAACTTTTATTCATAACATTATATAGGATTATCATTTGTTATAAGAAATGAATTTCATATGTTTTAATATATATTTACAGGAAGAAGAAATTTATATCTCCTGATGAATTAGAACTGCCATGGCGACCTCTTTATAATATGATTCTTCGTATAATGAAAGCAAAAGAAAATCGTCCTGAAATGTACCATATTTGTCATCTTTATGAGAATGCAACAGAATCACTTATTGTATATGCAAAAGTTTATTTTCCTGTAAGTGAATATTTTTCTTAGGTACATTAACAAAAGAATGAAAATTAATCCTTTATAATAGTTAAGTGCAACACAGGAGATATTAGATGAGTTAAGACCAACTTTATGCCTCATTGATGTCATAACAATGTCTGAAAGTATACAACTATTACGATGGTTCTTACCAGTACAATTGCCTCCAAAATACCATTCAATTGGATATCAACTATGGTTTGAAGAATTTATGAAATTATGGGAAATATGTCACAATGCACCAACGTGGGAAAATAAAATGATGGAGTTAATGGCAGCAGTAGCTAATTATAACATTGGATACATTAATTGGGAACCTTATATACCATTGATGTTCACTAGATTTATACGGTGCTTAAAATTACCAGTATCATATAATAAAATACAAAGACATCATGAAATAGATGCAAGTTCTATAACAATATGGATAGTAGCAGTTCTGGTAAAATTTTATTGCAAATTAAAGAGTATATTTAAATAAAATATCATTTTATATATTGTATAATGTTTCTAGGGAAATGGTTCAAGTGCTCAAACATATCTTGATAAATTTTTGAAAACGATAGAAACATATTTTCATCCTGCTAATAATGGTTACTGGTTGGGTATATTAAAAGAGATTCTTATGAAACTTTCATTTTATTTTATTACACGTTTGCACAAGTGAGAATCAATAACAAGTTTTAAAACTAATTTTTATAATCATTTATAAATTTATAATGTATATTTTATTTATATTATAGAGAAAGGTATGCTGAACCAACTTGGGAAACTCCCATTCCCGAAGAGTATAAATTAACTGATAGTCATGTTGATGCATTTGTTAAAAGTATGTTGCCAGTAACTATGGCATCAATATTTAATAAATTAAGTGTTCATCATGCATCACAAGCTTTACAATATCTTGCTACTATGAGGCCCAATTTGGTTATTCCATATGTTTTGGATAGAGTGTCTTCTACATTGGATTCTCTCACAATAGAATCATATAAATTGATTGCTACATTGAATTGTATGGAAGCTATAGCTAGACCAATGGCAGAAGGGTCTAAAAATGTGAATACAGGTGTGAATTATGCTTTCCTGGCTACTTTTTGATGTAATTTACTATTTTACATTCTTATGAATTATAAATTTCTTTTGCAGGCTATACATATCCAGAAGGACCAAGGCATATTTTACAACTACTTTCTCTGCTTCTATCTAGCATTGATCCAAATAATCCAGAAAAGTGTTTTTTAGCTTTCCGTCTTATTTCAGTTTATGCCTGTTTCATACCTATTGTAGATACTTCTAAACCAATCACAACAATAGATGAAGAAGATAGATTAGATTATGAAACAGCATCTGGATTTGAAGATTTTGTTTTACAATTTTTGGACAAAATATTTTCTTTCATAGATCACAGTTCTCTAGAATTGGTTAGATTAGAAAATTTTGCTGGTGGCGAGAAAAGTAAATTAGAAAAGGTCACAGAAACCGTTCTGTATAATGTGTGCATGATCCTGTTAATGTACATTAATGATGCAGTATTTAAAAAGGCTTTAGATAAATTATGCACATTTATAACTGAACGTACACTCGAAATTAAAGTTGCTGGGCAGTTGGCAGCTAGTTTATGTCGAGTATTTGCTCAAGTTAATGGCAAAGAAACTTTGAAAAAATTATTACCTGTACTTTCACAAACTATCTTAGATATCACGGGTGAAAGTAACGATATTATTAAAGAAGAACATGTGGATGATCGTCTTTTATATGCAATGTTGCTTTTATCTGCAACTGTTGCTACAACAGGAGACAATTTACTACCTTATATAGATACACTCACAACAGTTCTTGACCGTGTAGTGATTTTAAACTCCAGAGAAGGAAACAATTTAGCTTGTATATTATTAAGAGCAGTTCTTCGTTCATTATCCAGTATGGTACCATATCATTTTACATCTACTGATGAAATAAGGTACTGGGGTCAAGTTGTGGATATTAATAGTTTAAACGTCAAATGGTACATTCCTGATAAGGAAGAAATGGCTGCAATAAATCGAATATTTTTAAGATATCTTATTCCTGAAACAAGTAAATTAAAGACATATTGTAAAAACTTGGTCACATTAACGAGGTTAGCTATTGATCACTTCTATATAATATTTAATGATAGTATTCATTAAGAATAGGTGAAATAAAATTATTATATGATTTTAGGGAAGAGTTACTGACTAGCTTAAATATTGTAAGCACCATTATTGAAGGTTGTGAATCTGTTCTACCTATGTATGAAGGGAAACCATTAGATTTAGTGAAATCATCTTTAAAATGGCAACCTTTCAGGCCAACACTTGGTATGAAACATGAAATATTAATGCCTAATGGTAGTAACGTCAAACATTACATTGGAACACTTATGAGTAAATTGCAAAGCATAATACTTGAAAATGCAGAGGGTGATACAAAAAGTTTATTTGTTTTGATAAAGGTATCTGTTTAAATATAGTATTTAGAATAATAAAGTTAATAAAATAAGTTAATAAAGAATATTAAATACATTATGAAATTCTTTTATTCTAGATTTGGGGCTATCTCTTATTAGGACCTGCATCTGTTTCAAATCTTATAAATTATAGAAATATAAAAAGAGGACACAGAATGATAAAGGATATGTTAGTAAGAAAAAAGGGAATAATGGCATCCTTTGTATTGCTATGTGCAGAAGTTCAACACAAAACTCGTTCATATTTACAGTTTTTTAATTTAACTGAAACTCACAAAAAAATAATGTTAAAATTATTTAGTTTGGCTATTAGTAGGTACTCTGACGTGCGATGTCAAGCTCAACGCATCCTATTTCGGGCTTTCCATCATTTAACGTTGTCATCTAGAATCATTGTTCCAAAATTACTTGATGTATTGAGGGCGGATCCGGAAGCAGATCATGATGCGTATAAGGTAAGAATAACAACAACCATAACAAGCAACGTTTAATAAAATTTTTTTTAATACTTAATTTTATCTTACATAGGGAGCTCTGAATATTTTAATTGATTCTCAAGAAACAATTATGGAACGTGATTGGAGTAAATTGAGAGATTTATGGACAACTTTGGTACTTTCTAAACCATGTGAAAAATTATCTATAATTCGCTTGAAAGAAGATGTTGTGAAATATATAAGTAAACAATTTACAACGATCGCTATTACGTTTGAAATACCGAATACATGTTTGGAAATTGCAAAAGCTTTATGGAAGACTAATCCTCAACCTACTTTACCTCAGCCGACAGAGGATGAAATTGTGGAAGGTTCAAAAATTGCACAAGCATTTAATGAAAGTAATTTGGCATCTTATAATGGCTTGATAAATGATCTCTTAAATGCTCTTTTGGAAAAAAATTTACATTGGCGACATCGTTTAATGGCAATAGACTTTATTCGACATTTGGTTCACCCAGAACAAATTTATCCACCAAAAGTAGTTCGTTACTTTGTAGGAGCACTAATACACGATTCATTAAGTGAAAGAAATATTGCTCTTTGTGTAGTTATATGTATGTTGCAACAACAAAAAAGAGAACATCCAAAGGTAAAGTACTTTAGTGAAAAAATTTATTTTGCAAATGATTTTGGTATAACTTAAAAGCAAATTTTTAAATTTCAAGATAACTATTGATCCACCAACATCACCAGAACAAAATGAATCATCAGAAAATCAATGTGTGAAGTTCAAACTAGGGCAAAGATCAGACAATGCTTGGCTCCAATATAATTTCGAAACTCGGCCCTTGACTGCAGAGCAATGGGATGAACCCAGATTTATTCATAAGCCATATATAGGATATTACACATGGCCAAAAAAAATTGAAATGTATGCGCCGACATCTCAACAACCATGTCTAGATCCAAATGTACGAAAATTAACAGATCATGAAAAAGAAATCGATCTCTTTTTTAATGATTTGCAAAATATCGAAAAACTCATAAAGTTTTATAGTCTTGAAACAAAAAAGGACAATGACAAATTCAGTTATTATAAATATCGTCTTTTTAAAGCCCTTTTTCGTAATCATGGGATAGTATTCCTAAAAAATTTCCTGCCACATTTACATAAGTTAGTGAAGGATAAACAAGAAAGTAGTCAAAGATGTGCAGCCGAGATTATTGCGGGAATCATTAAGGGTTCAAAACATTGGCCATTTAATATGGTTTGTGAAATGTGGGATTCTTTATTACCAGTCATAAAACTTGCCTTAACTAATATGACACCAGAAACTCTTGAGGACTGGGTCCTTTGTTTTTCCACAGCTCAACAATATAGAGATCCAAATAGACAACATTGGTTACTGGAGCATTTGATGGAAGAAATTTGTGTTAGCGAATCAGAATCGTCTTTTATTGAATCAGGAAGATTGTTTATTTTACAAACGGCTCTTACTGAACAATTATGGCGGGTTTTAGAATTATCACAACGTTTGTTGAAACGGATAGAAGATAGATTATTAGCAAATCCATTTGAAAACGTGAGAGAACGGTTAAGTTCTGTTTTAGTAATAGTGTTCACAAGTTTAAGAACTTCAAACAGTCAGTCGGTTCCGCAAATACAAGATTTCTTAAATAAAATAGTGCCGAAGTTACAACCTCTTGTAGATGAAAATGCAACGAAATTCAACAATGATGTAAAAAATCTGCCTACACATGTATCTATTGTTAAATTGAACGATATAAAAAAAATAGGAATAAACGAGGAAGAGAAAGAAAGAGCGATTCGATTACTTAAAACAATTTGTAAATGGATTGTAGATATGAATCGTGCATGGTATGGTTTACCGCCTGAATTGTATCAAATATTTCCAATCATATATCAGATGGAAAATTGCGAAACAGACGAAGAATTGAAACAGTCGTGTACATCTGCTTTAACAGTATATGCACAAGCATTCACATTGCCATGTAATATGCCAGTAGCATTAGAAGCAGTAGAAAAAATGTCAAAGCATGTATCTTGGTGGACAAGATCTGCTTGTTTGGAATTCCTTCAAGCTTGGGTATTTTACAATATGTGTACATTTTTAAGTAACCCATCATGGGTTAATTCTGTTAAAGGTATAGTGTTACGTTTATTAGAAGATGAACGAGTTGAAGTAAGAAAAAGTGCTGGTGAATTACTTAGCGGATTAGTACATTGTATGTTTATACCTGAATTAGAATCTTTATTGGTAAATATATTTGAAACATTTTTATGATAATTATTTACAGCATTTATACTTATAGATTTTTTCTAATTTTTCAGGACGAATTTAAGAAAAAAGCAAAGACCAAATTATGTAAAGAAGAAGCTTCAAATAGTAATAAAGAAACAAAAAAGAATCTAAAAGCTGATGCTTTACGTATTCGTCATGCAGCTATAATAGGAATGTGTGCATTTGTACAAGCTCATCCATATGATATACCAAAATATGTTCCTCCAATTTTTGAACATCTTCGTGCTCATATGAATGATCCACAACCTATACCAGTTAGTTTCCAAAATAAATTTGAAACATGATACAATAATTCATTAAATAATAAAATTCCTCTGTGTTACAGATGACAATTAAAGAGACTTTGGATGATTTTAAAAGAACTCACAATGGATGGAGGGGTGTGGAGGGGTATACGCAACATTTCACAGAAGAACAACTATCTGTATTGCAAGATTTAATAATGCCACCATCTTATTATGCCTAACGGAAAGTTAACGTTTTTATTATATAATAAAGAATTTTTTAGTAATAATAATATAAAAATCGTGTACATGATATTTAACCAAAAATGTATTGGTATTTCGCTGTGAAAATATACAAGATATAATACAAAATATATAAAAGAAGCCATATTTGTTTATTTAAGACTGTCTAAATATCAATACATCTTTATATGAATTATTATACATACAGCATATATGTTTTTGCTAAGACAACAAATTTGAATATTTTAATTAAGCTAGATATTAAATAAATGACAATTTACAAAGTTTCATGCAATAAATGGTAAATGCGAATATAATTTAAAAAGTTTAACTTATTGAAATTATTACTGACTACCTCCCAAATTAAATGTTTGTGAACTATTTTATGTTTATATACTAATTAATATTTTTATTTTTATATATATGAAACAAAAAAAATGAATGTTATATCATGTAATAATGACTATATGTTCCTTAAATCTGAAAAATATTTGCGCTAAATATAAAGTTTTTCTATAGAGTAGGTTAGACTACTAAAATAGGCTTGAGGCTTTATGGAAAATTCGAGTATGTATATATGATACGATAAAACTCATTTAGAAATCTAGTAACTTTATTCTTTTAATTCGATTCATTTATATGTAATGGATAAATCAGGAAAAATATACGTCATATTTCTGTTTGCAAATCTCTTTAAATTGCAATTTTAAGTGTTTTCTAGACATGACATAGCACTTTTGATTAGACAATCGCTTATAAGTACTTAAAGTGGATAACGAATTTTCAGTAGCTATCTGATAGCAGTTGTATCGCCATGAATCGAATAGTGATATTTGGAGCTACAGGAAATGCCGGACTATGTGCTTTAAATAGCGCTGTAAATAAGGGTATAGTCTTATCTACTATCTACCATTTAACTTTGTAATCTATTCTTTTATATGTATTAGAAAGAGATTTTAATTATCGAAAATGTAATAAAGATATAAAATATTTTATAGACAGGTAATATTGTTATGGTTAATCACTGTATTTGGTTTTGTTTATACTCTCGTTCCGGTATATTCGTTAACGATGATTTTAATAAAAAATATAAAATAGCTAGAAAGATTTTTGTAAAAATCTTAGACAAAGTACAAAGCAATATAATATTTGAAAAATGCAAGTTATGCGCTAAACTAATTTTATTTTGATCATCTTAAAAAATTTAGGATTAAATATAAGAGCATTTGTAAGAGATGAAAGCAAAGTACCAACAAATTTAAAAGATAAAATAGAAATAGTTGTTGGGGATGTTACTAATGCAGAACAAGTTTCAAATGCAATATCTAATAGGGATGCAGTGGTTGTTGTGCTTGGCACACGGAATGATTTAGGTAAATATTCAATTTTATATGAAATATTAATTTTTCAACCCACAATATGAGCTTAATATCCATTACAAATTTTTATTTAGGTCCAACTACAGTGTTGTCCAATGGTATGAAAAATATAGTAGATGCTATGAAAGTGCACAATGTAGAAATAGTATCTGTTTGTTTATCTGGTAAATTTTATTTAATCTTCTTACTTATAACACATATTGATAATTTTATGTATTATTAATTAATATTTTGTTTCTTGCAGCATTTTTGTTTTACAAACCTGAAGCAGTGCCTAATATATTTAGAGATGTAAATGCAGATCACCAGCGAATGTTCGACCTTCTTAAAGAAAGTAAATTAAAATGGATTGCAATATTACCACCCCATTTTACAAGTATGTCATTATTTGTAATTTTGAAGAAATTATTGACATATATTTCACAATCAGAGACAATTGTTTGTATATATACTTTGTCTATTTACAGATGTACAAAGTTCAAAATATGTAGTAAAGCATGATGAGTCTCCTGGCCGGACTATTTCCATACACGATTTAGGAGATTTTCTTATTGAAAGTCTTCAACAACCAGAACATTATCAAAAAGTTTGTGGTATTGCTAACATTGCATAATATAACAAAAAGTACGTTTTGTAATGTGGTCAGAATTAAAAAATATTTTGGAGAATGTTTTTAACTTTTATACATATAAAAAAATAAGTAAGTGATATGAAAAGGCACCTTCTAATTTTTACAAAAGTATGCAGCTATTAAAAAATATTTGCGATTTTAAATATCTATTGGAATGGTTATAATTTCTTGTAAAATATGAAGATGTGTGCATGAGAAGCGTTTCTGTATTTAAAAGCAATTAAAAAAATAATTTTTTTGATAAATAAATAAATAATATACATATGTGGAATACAAAAGAATCTTGAAAAAAAAAACAAAACTGTCACTGTGATGATAATCTTTTTACCATATGTGTTCTGTGTGTTAAGATACCTAGATCATAGAACTTTGGCATCTGAAAGTTTGGCATTGGAGGTGGTGGTGGACCACAATATTGTGTACTCTTTTCTTTAAGCTTTGCTTTAGTAAATGCTGCACTAGAATATACAACATCATTGATGCCTGATGCTTTAAATGGATCACAGGTTTTATATCCATTTTTTAGGTAAAAAAGTTCTTGGCCTTTAGTTATTAAATATACATTTTTAATTCCTTTCTTTGCTACATGTTCCTCAGCTCCACGTAGTAGTCTAGATCCTAGACCCTGAGATCTACGCTGGTAGTCAATTATCACTAAGATATAAAATAGAAAATTAAGTTTCATCCTTGTTTGTACACTTTCATATTTTTGTCTTTGTTAAACTAATTATACTTACCTGATTGTATAAAACAACTGTGACGTAATCGAGATATTAAAGATATTTTACAATGACCAAGAACCCTGTCCTCTTTGTCTATTAGTATAAGACATATGGGAAATTCATCGCATGATACATTCAGAAATTTTAACCTAATTTACATTGAAGTTCATTTAATTGTTAAATAGGACTTTGTTTAAATTAAGTATTATGATATACCGTGCAGTTTCACTTCTTGGCCATTCAGAATTCAGTAATGTACAACAGTCTGGAATTAGATCTGGTCGTTTATGAAGTGGTACTATTCTATATTCCTTTTCAATAGCAGTCATATCCTTTCTGTAATAATGAATCATAATAATATAATTTTTGTAATCATAATAGTTGTGAATCATAATAATTTAATTTAACTTTTTTAAGTTTGAAATATTTCAAAAAGTAGAATAGTAAAAGTTTTGCATTATTTTTGTGATAACAGTTATTAATAGAAATATTGAAAGGAATTGAAGAAATTAAAAGATTATAATAAGATAATAGTAATAAAAAGCATACAGAAATAGATTTCGCTATAATATTATGTAAAATATCTATTTTTATAGCTATAATCATAGCACAATAATTTTCATATTTTCGGGGAAAGGAACTAAAAATAACTTGTCATGAAATATCAAAGGTGAAATTTTTTCATATTATAGAAAAAGTAACGATACAATAAGAATTATCGCTTTATTTCTACATAAGTTATGATGTGAAGATATCGGAGAAGAAACCATTAAGCAATTAGGAAGGTTAAATAATACATATTTCATATTAATACATGAGATAAAATTTGTTCGAGTAAAACGGACGGATGGTCGGGGTCGGAATCTATCTGACTGATTGACTCCTTTAGAGGGAAAAGCGTGCAACAACCTGTGATTGACAGGTATCGAAAAATAGAAGGTAACATGTGCGAACAAGTGTAATAAATAGCTTGGTGCAGATGTCCTTACCGTATTTTTCTAACTGGATGATGAGAACTTGACACACAAGTTTAAAGGTCACTGTGCTTCACCTATATGTATCCCGTGTGGAAATAGCTTTGAGATTAATATCATCTTGAGCCAAGAATGATACTTCTGTTGAACATATCCCCACTGTTATGTAAAATTTTCGTAGCACCCAGTGGTATTATAGAGTATATCATCTCATTTCAAGTCATTCTTCCACTGATACGTCTTTTATCTAATAATCATATCTTTACTTATTATTATTAATCTTAATAGAAAGGAATTTTATACTATATATAATCGTGGGAAATACCTGTACTATTTTTAGCTTTCAATTGCATAGATTATTTTTTTACAAAAAATTTTGTAGTCTATTTTTTATTTTGTAAATTATAATGTGATACATTTTTGGAATGTTAGATATGAAAAATTTCATTTTTCATTCGCTTTTTTATTTTATTTACTTTGCTTATTTATTTTATTTCTTTTTTTAAAGTATCTCACTAGGACATGTCCATGACCCATTCTCTTTCAAACGCGAGTCTCCTTTTTTGCATTTGACCCATTTTTTTAAATAGCCTCTGTTCTACATATATATGTGAACAATGTCCTGCATTCTTTATTTCGACAGTGATGATCAATAATTGTTTCTGAATGATACGATTTTAAAGAATTACAGAAAAAATAGTTCTTTTGCATTTATCACTCACGAAAAGAAACAAAATAAGTGTTTATGCAAATCACTATATATGTATTTCTTATTGCTTACTTGTTAGTACTTTGAATTTTAAATCTAAGGGTTAATGAGATTTGAGAACCATTGTTGATCGCGCTAATTGTTTACTTGTATCATTTCTGTGTTTCCAATATCTTATTTTTAGTATTTAAGTTAAATAAATAATGGTATTCATACAGATTATTTAGAAATATTTATAATTACAAATAATAATATTTCACATAAACTTCATTAACGGAAACGAGACGTGCAAGCAATACTACATTACATTAGTTGTGTGTATGAAACAAATATTTTAAATATTTAACAAACATATAATTCATAACATAAAAATGTTGTCTGCAAGGCCTCCTGTAACAGGTAATAACATACGGAAATAAAGTTTATTAATACAGCTAGTATAATAAACTTGTTTATGTTCTTCCTAACCTCCTATTTTTTATTTCATACAATTAATAGAAAATCCTTTGGGACTTTCTTGGCATGACAGTGCATGGATTCCTGTATTAAATCCAAACAATATAATGGATTACTTTTCTGAAAGAAGTAATCCTTTTTATGACAGAACATGTAATAATGAAATTGTTAAAATGCAACGTTTAAGTCCTGATCAGTTACAGTAAGTAATATGAGTAAAAACATTGTTTAAGTGTAAAATATCAATAATTAAATATTTATTTTTAGAAATATGACTGGCCTTGAATATATTCTTTTACACGTTCAAGCACCTATTTTGTATGTGATCAGGAAGCAACACCGTCATTCCCCTACTTTAGCAGCACCGCTTGCAGACTATTATATCATTGCAGGTGTTGTGTATCAAGCTCCTGATTTGGCATCGGTTGTGAGCTCCAGATTGGTACTTAAAATTTATTAAAAATGAGTATTATCAGGACGTATTGTTAATTTATGGAACTTTGTTTTATAGTTATCTACAGTACATCACTTACAATCTGCTTTTGAAGAAGCTAGTTCATGTTCAAGATATCATCCTAGTAAGGGCTACTACTGGGATTTCAAAAATGGGAAAGCTATGGCTGCAAAGAAAGAAACACCTGTTCGTGAAGAACCAAGTTCTTTATTTCAGCGACAAAGGGTGGATATGTTACTTGCTGAACTTACACGGAAATTCCCATTGCCTGTTCCAAAGCCAGTGCACCAAGCTATAGAACCTTGTAAATACTTATTTTGGTAGTTTCTTTTGAAGTATTTTAAGCATCAAAATAAAATAAATTTGTTAATCTTTTAGCAATGGAAATTAAACAGGAAGTAAAAACAGAAAAGAAGGACATGAAACCACCACCAGAAAAGAAACCAAAAGTTAATTAATAAGGGTTTATAATGGTTTAATAAGAATATAAAACTAATAATGTTTTATGTATATATTGTATTTTATCTTAATCTTTATTTTATGAAATAGGTATTTAGTATTATTAATTATATTTTTTTCATTAAGTAAGAAGTGTGATGAACTGGTGTGCATATGAATATATTTTGGCGAACTACTGAATTTGTACGAAATTAAAAATAAAAAATAGAAAATATTTGTCATTTGGTAGTATTTTATTTTTTTCTGCACCATGGACAACCTGGATTATCCACTTCTTCTTCTACATTTATTTTCTTCCGTGGAGTCTCTTTCTTCTTAATCTTCCTTTTTTTATTAAATTTACGACAAAAGGTAGAATCTGGACATTTAATTGTTTCTTTCTCGGATGATGGATGACAGAAAAATCCCTGATGTTTATATGCTTGCGTTAGCCAAAAATATCTCGATGTAGCAATTGATTTGATCTATAAAATTACATTGTTTTTATAACTATTGAATGAAATTGAGAAGTATTTTGTTACAAACTTTCATATTAATTTGTACAATCGATTTAATATGATGCATCACGTTAAATTTTCAGTTAAGGAAATGGTTATGAAAATATTTTAGGATCTCACAGCTATATTAGTAAAATATACTAGTGTTTCAACTATTTTTTTAGAGTTTCATTTGTAATTTTCTATTACGAAGAAGATTGGCATGTAAGGCAAAAAATGATATGTGACGGAAATACGTGTCCTGAGAAATACGTAGATGAAAAATTTTGCGAACAGAGCACCTTTGATTCTGACAAAGATGAATTTATAAAAAATTTGAAACACGAGAAGTGCAAAATAATTCAGTTAGTTCGTCGGCAAATGCGTAAATTTTATGATACTCAAGTAACATTAAATATTAATGAAAATGTTTAATTTGGGATTTACGCTCGTGTGTCTTAGAGGAATAGTATGATTTTTTTTTCCCAGTACAAAGCATCGTCAATATCAAGTGGATGGCAAACAAGATACATGCAAGAATCGCCAGATATGTCATATATAATAAAGCGCGAAGTGAATATAACAGAAGATACAAATAAGGAAGCAACTGATGTACCGAGCAGGAGTACAATGTCGGATGGTCAAGCATGGTGTCTGCGTACCTTGGGAAGAATTCGAAAAAAAATTTATACGACAGTTTTAATTGCTGGAATCATCATACTGATGGCAGTTATTTACGGCATTTATTTCCGCGCTTATCTTTGCAATAATGGGAAATCTTGCATCACATCTCTTCAGTACACTCACGTTAAACATGCATTATTTTAAATATGCGCAACAGACACGAGAGATTAAGATGAATCGTTGGAGAAGATCATGGATATTGTTGCGATTGTGGGTAAAATTCTCAACAAAATAAGCAAACCATCTAAGACTTGACACAAAATATATTAAACTTGGAATAATACACCACGTGTAGCGTTTAGTTAGTATGCAACTAGTCTTGACGATTTCTAGATTTTTTTTCAGTTCCATAGATTTTTCAATGATGAGACATTTGACTTGTAAGCAGTGTAACACGTCGTCATGTTCGTATTATGTCATTCCTTCGTGCAATGTACACCAACTCGACGAGGAGACTAGTTGCAGTTCGTTTAACGTTCATCCTCGGTATCCAACATAACAATTATACGGTACGATTGTTTTTTAGGCTTCGAAATATCGGTCCTCTTGATATGTTTCGCTCATTCGTTCTCTTAGATACTTTTTACACACAACTTTCTGGACCGGGTATAGAGTTGGCGATAATGATCTCTTTCATTAAATTACGATCAGCTTTAAAACTAATAGGTTCCCAAGACTTTGTAGAGAATGGATTCAACTATAACAAAAAAATGAAAAAAAAGAAGGAAAAAGATTTACAAATTACATTAAAATTATTAATTATTACTAATACTATTATATAGTACTACTCACGCTGCATCTGTTACTTTGAAGTCCTTGCTTATGAATATCGTACGGTGCAAACAGCGTATCTGGTCGTACAGGTAAAAATAATTGTGGTTCGCGTTTTATCTTTTCCTGGTCTAAAATCAAACTCACTACATTATCCTATTCATACATTATGCATATTATGCATAAATTATAACAAAAATAAAAACGGTTAAACTTTTACCTTGTGGCGACTGTATGATATCTGGCTGATTGTTGAGTGCGTAATCAGTGACCTGTTTCAACGTGTACTCGACAAAATAAGTATGATCCCCGTGTGTAACATCAAGCATCGAATTATTCCTCGAATCTGGAGGAGTAATTATCGGTTGTTTCATGTAAGGCTCAATATGAACCGGAGAAGTGGTACCTCTGCGTCGGTACATCATCAACATTACTAAAAATGCAGTAATGCCAAACGCCATTAAGCAACCGATAAGAAGTAGAATAAGTGGAACCATGCTTACTCCGCTATCTGAAACAACCAATTACCAATAACACTTGACACATTCGATATATGATATTTCTTCATCCTTTTGAACTGCTAGGAAACGCTGAAATTATCTGATAATCTTTTCAAGTACAATTTCTTACCCGTGTGCTTCTCGGAGTCCCTTAGCATTATATCCTCTAATAGACTCACTTCGCTTCTTCCTTTCGCGTTTACGGCATAAGTAACGAGATAAAAATGTGTCGCCGGTAGAAGATCCGCTACAGCAATCCTAAATACTGGTACGTCTGCGGACACGCTGGATGCATTCACCCTTAAATTACCAGTAAGAACTTCGTACGCCTCTAATCGAAACTCTTGCCTTAATCCACCATCGTATCCCGGCACACATTCCACTTCCAGGATCTCGGAACTTTGATTCAAGGATGCTTTTATCGTACAATTGTTCAGAGGATTTGGTTTCACTGGGAACGTAAATCAAATTGGTTTCTTGTCCGTATGATACAGACATCTGTTATGAGTTATTTATACATAGAAGTTACCTGCTGGAATGATTTGATAGATACAAGGCGCTTCCTGTTTTCCTATTACGTTTCTACCCCAACACGTTAGAGCTCCGTAATCTCTTTCAGATACTGGCGTGTAAACAAGTTCACTCATTGTTCCGTTATTACCATCGAATTTCGCTGGTGCAACTTCGAAATTCTCGCCGCTATTGTTGAACTCCCAGACGAATTCTACCTCGTTGGGATCAGCGTCCACCTCGCATCGAACTTTTACCGATTCTTCTAACGATGCCCCGATGATGGATACCTCTTTCGCTTTGCATACTGGTGCGACTAAACATTAGAATCGAAAAGATTGGAAAGGAGAACAATTGTAGTCAAATCATTTATCAATTATCTTTTATAATATTTATAGTTTGAACTTATAGTTTTTTAAGACTTACATTGTACTCGTAAAGTTACTACTGGACTGGTAGTTTCACCTCGATCATTACTAGCAAGACACGTGTAATTCCCGGCGTTATCTCGACCTATCTTTTGCAGCACGAGACTCTGAGTACTCATGATTATTCCAGCCGAATAGTTTTGCGTTAACACCGCGTCCTATGATTATTTAATAATACTATTAATTATTCTTACAATAACTGCTTACAATAAATGCTTATTAATAATTGGTATTATAACAAGTAAGTAGATAATATAATAAGTAAGATACTGACGTTGTGCCTCCACGTAATTTTATGGTGCTCTGGGTTAGCCCGAACTTTGCACTCGAAATATACATCGTCACCCTCCTTTATTTTTTCCGCATTTAGGGTACTACCCAAGTGTAATTGTACTTTAGGTGGAACTGTGAAATAAACATTGAATTCTTATTTGGACATAATCACCACAAATTTCGGCGTACTCACAAACTACGTTTAATTGAAAGAAGTCTTCTAGATACGCGTCTGGCAGTGATGGATTCTCTCCTCGACACTTGAGGATTTTCCCGTGATCGTCGGGAATCGGTGAAAACATGAGCGTGCTTAAAACCACGGACGTATTACCACCATCGATTACCTGAATGATTAAAACTTTCTCAAATAAAAATATCATGACACTAATTACATATTTGTAGCAAGATCATCGACATATACTTTGCCATTGTGATAAATGGCGTTTCCTTCCATCCAAGTAATTCGTGCTCGAGGATGCGACCCTGTTGTCTCACACGTGATGGAGTAGTCTTTCTCCGTTTCTAGAGTCGTTGGTTTTGATAAAATTTTCACCGACAGTGGTTTTACTGAAACAATAAAATATCAATATACTATGTAAAATTAATACTTTTTATGATACAAATTTTGAATACCTACGATAAACATCTAGGATAATAGTCTTTTCTAATGGAGGTATGAGGTTTGTGCTCCAGGCTCGACATTTGTAAGTTGTGTTACGATGTTCCCTTCTCAATTGAGGTACTGTTAATTTACTGACGACTAAATTTTTTCCAATTTCCTCCAACTTACTATCCACCTCTTTCTCGTTGACCAACCAACTAACCACTGGTGTCGGTTTACCTATGTTTGGAAAACGAAACAGAGTTGATCTTCAACAAGCTTAACACCACTTTTTTAGTACTAAATAATCAACAAAAGAAGAATTACCTCCTCTTACTTCGCAAGATAGACCAAATTCGACGCCTACTTGAAGTGGACCTGCGGTATTACCCACAACCACACCAGAGCTGTCGTAAATTAGAAGCTGATAAGGTGGAACTGAAAATAATTTCGAAATAATTCCAACAACTTTGAAGATATTTTCACGAACGTTAAACGCTTTTTCTATGCTATACACGCGAATTCTTACCTATTACGGTGAGGTTCACTTGAAAATTCTTCGTTGGAGAATTTTTGAAATCTACTCTACACCGGTAGATCCCTTCATCGTCCAGTTGAACCGCTTCCAGAGAAAGAGTGGCCGGTTTCGTCACGGTAACGAAGTAAGCTCTCGGCCCGACCACGGTGCTGTCCGACCAATTCAGAGCTTTGTTAAATGCTCTTCCTCGCACGTCGAAACTGAAATAGTCAATCGTTTCAATATACCTTTCGAATTAAACGAAGTTCATTACTTCAAATTAATTTTCTAATTAAATTGTCTTTCAACAGAGATAATACCTGTAGATTGGTTTCACGGCGTCATCGCGAAACCAAAGCACCATGTATACGCGATCTTCACGCGTGGACGGTTCAATGTCACAAGGCAATCTAGCGGTGCGTCCAAGAACGGCACTAACTTCAAAAGTTGCGACTGAAAAGAAGATAAATATAGATTAATATTTTTATTTGGTTTTCCGAGAATATATAGCAAATATATAGATTGAATTTTTCGGTGGAACCTCGTTAATTGTTTGTTAAATAATCGTAAATTTACTGAAATTCAATGTAAACGGTTGCGATCACTTATGAGTTAACGATACCAGAATATCTATGCACATTATTATTACGTAGCAAGTAGTACAAGTAAATATGTCAGACATGTGGCTGATCAGTGTACACGGAATCTACTGAAGGCACGGCGATCTTGAGTATTTGGGACAAATACCTAGCGTCTCTGTGTTCTAAGCTATTTCATATTACTGGAGATCGACTTAAGTAGATGCGACCTATAGTTAGTTGGCCAGACGTATACCTCCGAGCAATCTTGCATACACCAACAACTTACATAAAATGTTTCTTTGCGAAACTCTTTTCTCTACTCTAAAAATAATAATAATAATAATAATAATAAAAAATAATACCATAGAGTCATTCATCTATTTCTTCAAACTTATAAATTCTGTCTTAGAATTTTTATTCTTCTTCGTGAGTATTACCCATCCAACTATTCCACTGCACAGCATAACTTTAACATTAACTATAACATTAACAACGTACCTAAATCATCGTCCTTATCCCAGTTCCCGGTGGCGTTCACGTACACGACTACAGCAAGTATGTAGCCACTGATGATGAGCTTGATCGCGATATCAGCGAGCGCCCCTATCGCCATCCCAAGAGGGAACGGTTTAAGGGGTGAGTTCGGTACATTCAGATCCGCTCTTTGCATAATGTCACCCCGTACCGGCCTGTCCTGTGGTTCTCCTTTATTATCATTCCACGTCGAGAGGTAGACGGCCTCCTCCCACCTCCTCCGTTTCGTGTGCGATGCCCTCGACGAACGTACGATGTCTCGACTCTCTTCTTCTCTCCCTCCTCCTTTTTCACGCTATCTCTCTCTTTCTGGAATAATGACAAAGGGACAGGGCGCAGGACACGCTCACCGATTAATTCTGCCGCCGTAGGAACTTTTCGGCCGATTTTCCTCTGTCCGTTTCCTGCTTAAAGCGTGCATCGAGAACAGATCGTTCGTAATTCCGATGAATTCCGTATTGACCAGCGATATGGAGATACTTTCGTGTTAGTCTCGTCGTCTTGATCGCATTCTTTTTTTTTGTCGTCGAGTCAAGTCAATCTGAATATAAGATACGGCCTTCGTTTTGGGTTAGCTCGATTCATTTGCTTACATCGATTCTCAGCAGGTTGGAAAACGTGAGAAGGCTGCAATCCAAAACCCTGATGGGTCTCGATGAGTGGTAGTTTTGTAGGTCGTAGTACAAACGTGTTTAAAATTATTGTCGATTCACGAGCGTAGAGGCGCCGGCTCTTATTAAACCATCGATGCACTTCGAAAATGGCGATAACGATTAGGAGGACACTTTTATGCTTCCCTTACACCCTCGTACGCTCCCACAGAAATCACCGTTTTCAAGGGTGAACAGTGGGTATAATATATCTTGCAGACTCGTCGAGATTTCACGATCGAAGCCTTTGACCGCACTTCTAGAAGCAATTCGTACTCGTTCTACCTTCTTCCCCGGTGTATAGTACCTTGCTGGAGTTCCAATCATCAGTTTCCCGATTTTCGTCGAGTAAAAAATGAACACACCGGGAGAATATTCGACGAATCACCTTTCACGAACTCTTACTCGAGCACCATTCTCTTACTCTGTTTCGCGAACTGACTGGAAGAAACGTTTGTCCGTTTCGGATAACGTGAAGCTTTCTCGACATTTGGAGGGTTGTTCTCTGATAAGGAAAGAGACAGTAAGATAGGGAACAAGATGAGAGAGAGAGAGAGAAAGAGAGAGAGAGAGAAAGAGAGAGCCGGCCAGCGATGCTTCCTCGTAACCGCGTCGTTGCAATGGACACGCTTTGCAGGCGTCGCTAACCCGACGACGATGAGCGCCGATCGATTTTCGTAAAGTCAGTCTGATCTCGCTTCGTGTTTCGACGCTCTCGATTCCCGCACGATATATAACCCTTGTGTGTAGCCTGTTCCGCGCAACGCATACACGCGACAACCTGCGAATAGCAACGAAGCTTCACGACGAGTCGCAACCCCTTCTTTCCACGTAGAAACGATACGAGAGCTACGTTCAGGGATGTTCGTCGAGTTCGGATAACAGTTGGACCATCGCATGATCGAGAAGACCCTTTGATCCTCACGACGATCCTCAGAAAACCAAGAGTTTTTTTTTTTATTGTCGATTTAGAGTTTTTGTGTGTGAACTCAAAAAATATGGTTGTTAAGGATATGTTGAATGATCGATATATTTTTTATGAGTACTTTTCAATGAGATACATGAGAGTTTATAGGCATTTTGACAATTTTCGTTTAGAAACATTTCGATGTATAAGATAGATTTAAGTAGATATAGCTCTGTTTAGTCAGACGATGAAATAGATCGATAAATTTAAAAATAAAGCATTTTACCTTCTTTGGATATCCACCTATCTTCTTTATTCTTTACCCGAAATCCACTATGTTGTGAAACATAATGATTTCGCTGCGTGTTCGAGGAACTCCACGGGTAGTAGGAAGTGAGAAACTCTCTCCTGTTAATAATGACATTATATTTGAAATAGTAATGTTTACAACATACAATTGCGACGTTACTACAGTATTTTTTTGTCATTTTCTTTTTCTTCCTTTAAGATAATTGATAATGTTCTCGCAAAAAGAAAAAAAAAAGAACGGTCACACGCATTTCGTCTCACGATTCATTCACGGCCATAACGTGTTTTACAATTGCGTCTATTCTTTCCCTTTCGCTCCCTCTCTCGCACTCGTTTACCCTTTCTCTCTCTCTCTCGCATCCTTCAACTCTTTCGTCGGGGAATGCACGGATTTTGCGAGCCGGAATCCACGTCTAATCGCATGTACTAATGTGTCGAAAAATAAACGGCGAAATTGTACAGTAAATGGATGTTCAGTGTTTCCTTTTTCTTTCATTTTCTTTCTTTTGTCGCTTTTCTAAGCTTCCTTCGAAGGGGTAGGAGGTGGAGGCAATGGACAATAGTAACCGAGCAACAGGACCGGAAATTAATTTCATTAGTATATTGTCATATTGATGTCTGCTTTATGTTTTAAGACGTTCTTCAAAAGATGGGCGAAACCGGCCCATCGGAAATCTTGGGTCACACGGACTACATAACTCTTCTTTTTTCTCTCCCGCGTGTTTTTAGCTGATTGCTAGCTGCCACTTCACGCTTGTTCACCTTAATAATAAGCAATAAGAACAGGACTTAGCCAGTCGTCAAACGCTACGTGTTCGATCTGCCTTTCCTTTTCTCTCTTTTTTTTATATTCACTCTATATGCGTGTGTTTTTTCGATTTTTCGCTTTTTTATTACGCTTTTTCTTTCCTCTTGCCCCTAGCAACGGCTACGAGTAGTCTCTGTCTCGCTATATTAAACGTACTGTGACCTATGGACTATGGCACTTGGTGCAACTAGTTCGGATTTCTTGGATACTGCTTATACGTGTAAGGTACTTAATTATTATCATTATTGTTAGTTATTTATATATATATATATATATATATATATATATATTTGTATTTATATATATATAATTTTTATATTTATATATATATATATATATATATATATATTTATGACACATGATAATTCGTGCGTTTCATTATGATACAGGCGTGCGCAAGGCGATACAGTCAATTTACTTTTCATCAATTTACTCAGTCTTTTTAATTTTTATAAATCTTATCTTTAACATTCATTATTTCAAACTATTGTTTAAGTTTTCATTTTTTCCGTTTCTTTCAATGAGAAATTGAAAACAATGATTGAAAGAAAGAATAGATTAAGAACAGATTCTGTTTGAGGATGCTTTAACGTAGCAACGCGCACACAGACGTCTTTGATTTGGTAAAAATACCTTGGCTGCATCGCCTTGGACAAGAGTGTCGATCGAATCCAATTATCGAATTAATATCTTTTATATCTGCTTACGGGCTAAGGGATCTATTATACAGTTGAATAATACAGTGTTATCGCCGCGCGAACGTTATAGAATGTAGGAAATGATCGAGTGCGGGTGCGAGTTTTTATATTTGAAAAGGAAATGATCGTGCGTGCGCTGTCTTCCTCTCTCCTCGCCTTTAGAATTCGAGTCATCATTTCTGTCACTAAATTTATTACGTCTACATGCTATACAGTCCGTCGGTTTCGCCTAGAAGAAAAAGAAAGAACGATTCTCTTCTATATCTATAGGCCATTGCTTGCTTTTCTGTGTCCTTTTTGTTCAGATTAATCATTATATAATATCATTGTATATCTTCTTTATATATCCAAAAACAAAATTCATTCTTTCAATTCCTGTGCAGACGTTTCTCTTGTGAATTTCCGCATTCCTGTGCATATATGAGTTCCTTGAACGTACAAATACATCATTTAGCACCGGTCCTTACTTTCTTTCTTTAATCTTTTATCGTGTGAAACGGAAAATAGTCGAGACAAATCCACACATATTTAATACTTTTACAATACGCATAACGTCGTATTGCTTCCTCCGCTCCAATGCATTGGCACTACGCGCGGAATCGTGTCGCTTTAATTTAATTTCGATTAATATCTTCAGCGTAGAGTCGTTTCTAGATACATCGACTTAAATTACCTCTTCTTTCCTTCTTTTGCTATATCGTTTGATCATTTTGTGTGTTGCGGCAACGTATTATATTTGACGATCTTACACCTAGTAAACGCGAATTACGTGAAAAAAATTAGTTCGATTTGTTTGTTCATACAAAAAAGTCTCATTGAATGTTCATTTAGCATCTTATCCCTTCTACCAGTATTGTTGCCGCGTTTACCTTTTCTTCGCGGTATTTCTCTTATGTAACGTTAAAGCGTGGAAATCGCGAGCTTACTTAGCTAAGAAACAATGAATCGTTTGAACGCACACTCTCCCNTTTCTCTTGTCTACTTAGAAAAGTATCTTTAAGGAGCTAAATTCCCCGTCTTACGACTTATATATCGATATAATAATAATAATAATAATAGTAATAGTATTAGTAGTAGTAGTAGTAGTAGTAGTAGTAGTAGTAGTAGTAGTAATAATAATAATAATAATAATAATAATAATAATAATAATAATAATAATAATAATAATAATAATTGTTATTCGCCGCTTTTTTCGGATGATATTATATATACTTAAG
The DNA here is from genome assembly GCA_014737475.1 of Bombus confusus. Classification (NCBI taxonomy): domain Eukaryota; kingdom Metazoa; phylum Arthropoda; class Insecta; order Hymenoptera; family Apidae; genus Bombus; species Bombus confusus. The sequence goes on from JACXIV010000126.1 coordinate 33,837, forward strand.
CAAGATAATTACGCGTGACGTATTTACAAATTGAACTTATTGTACATTTTCACGATCGACGTCTCGTGAAAAATAGATGTTCTCTTCTTCTTCGCTTATAACATCCTTTCTTCTCCCCATCCTGATATCTTTTCTTTCTTCCGAGTTTGTCATTTCTCTTCTTCCTCGCGCGTTACTTTCCGTTGCCTAGATTTAACCTCATCATCGTTTCAATATGAATCGTGCAAGTCGTAAGACGCTCTCGTGCATAAGACACTATTATTATAATACCAGTCCTACCATGTATCGATATACAGCGAACGTGATCATCGAATCAAGGAATATACAGTTCGTTCGGTTCGGAAGCACTGAACGCTCTATGCCTCGAGAACGCGGCGATCCATTTCGACCGCGATCGATAACAAGTAGACCCGAGAATACAAAAACGATCAACTTATCAATTATCATTTCCACGTATCGGTGTGTTGTACTATATGAAAATACAATATAAGGCTGCGCTTATGCGTTTCACCCGCGAAATCGTAACTTAATCTTCTGTTTGCCGCTTCTTAAACCTTCATCGATTTCAATGTACCGAATAACAGCGATACTGATATTAACAATATCGTTTAAATTATCGTGTACTTCTATTGTATTTCTTACTTTGTCCTTTTTACAGAGATCAAATCTTACAAATATTCCTTTATATATTTTTTTTTTTTACAGAGGACCGTAGTGTTTGATCGAAATAAGATATAACTGACATAGGAAAACGAAGAAAGAAGAGATACATTGGATCCGATGGAGGTTTAATGCAATAAACGATACACATCTATTAATAAAACTGCGCGTGTTCACCGAAACTTCTCTGAATGATATTTGAGCTGCATGAAAATTTCACCCCGGCACAACTTTCCGTTGTAAGATATCGGTATCGATTATACGTAATATTTGCTAAGGGAATATATCTGTTAGATACCGCTGTATGTATACTATAAGAGCTTTTTTAGGTGTACGTTTCTTTAAGGCCATGGCATCTGTAAATCTTCCTTTGTATTACGTAAAAGTGAGAACTATTTTCAAAAAAGTTTGGGATTATTTTAGTTTCGCAAAATTGTCTGTCTCTGTCACTTATGTACTTACAATTCTAATGTATAGTCTTAATCGTAACCGTTTCCATCCGTGAACAAGCATAGCATTACGCAATCGTATACCTACGAACAATACACAGTTTAACAATTTCCTTTTCTCTTTTCATAGTCCGTGAACAAAATTGCACAAAAAACTAACGGATATAATTTATATTATACGTGACAATGTAATTCTTATATGATTCATTGGAAATTCTAAGCAAAAAAAAAAAAAAAATAAAAAAAACGAAAACATGTTCTTTTTTCCGGTTGGGATATCATTGGATCTGTTCAATTTTGTAAGTTTGAGGCTATTGAAAATTTGCATTCTCCTCGAAAGGTTTCATTTGCGCTTTTACATGATATTGCTGCAAGTGCAATAAAACAAAAGAAGCTAACAAAAATTATCAGCATCGATGACAATAAGGATACGAAAAAAAATAAAATAAAAATTACAATTGGTAATAATATATTTTTTTTTATAATAGTATAATCAATGGTGTTTATATATTTATATATATATATATATATATATAATTATATTTATATATATAATGGGCAAATTAATATTTACAGAATACGTTGTGGCATTAGCTTTTGCGGGTTCATGTTCCACTCTGGTTCTCTTTTCTTTTCATTCTTTCTTCCCTTCTGCTTTGCACAGTTTCATTTATTTATATTTATATATCTCTACATATAGCTTTTCTCCCTGCCGCAAAAACGAAACCGAGAGAACTATGGCAACTAACGTAATTAATGGCAAGTTTTTTGCTGTTCAAAAGATCAGAGTAAAACGTTTCGGTGGATAGTGTACACATGGAATGAAACGACGAGAAAAGAAATAGAGATATTACGACATAATGCAAAACGAACAAAAAAGGCAAATAAAATAAAAAAAAAAAAAAAATGAGGAGAACAAGATTTGATAAATAAAATGCGCATTAACGTAAGACGACTTAATAATAAAGAAAAAAAACGAGTTAAAAACACTTAACATTCACAATAATTCGACAAACAAATATATCGCATAATGTACAATAATGAACGAAACGAAACTAAGAAGATAATACAATATGGAACTATCGCAGATTTTCTTTTTATGAATATTCACAGGAAGAATTTTATATACGCACCAATTTTTGTTTTTAAGCTCTAAATGCTTTATCGAATGCATATATGTGTACACATTCAACATTAAATTTTCATTACTCTTTTTTTCTTTTCCCTCTTTTACCCCTTTGTTAATACCAAAGTTTCACAGTACTTCAATGATTTTCTCAGACAGTGGAATAAATACATTCTTCTTTGGAATTTTTCTCTCTTTCTTTTTATATCCAGTGAAGATCGGCTGTTTTTATATCACGAAAGTTACAAAAAATTCAAACATAACAGAGATTTCTATTGCTGATCTCAAATCTTACATTCTAAACATCCAACAACAAGAAACAGAAGAAACATTTGAATCGTGCTGCAGCCGAGCAGTGAATCGTTCGACGATTCTTTTTCGCTCTTTTTGTATTTTCCCCTTTGTTTTGGAAGTTTCACGTTTGTGCAAAGACATTGTGTAATATTCGTTTCTTACTCTCTCTCTCTTTTTTTTTTTATTTTTCTTTATAAATTTAATCTCTCGTGTAACTCTGGACGTGCCTGTGAGATTTCAAAAATAGCCGGTATGGAAGCCACAGAATCGTTCCATGAGATTAGCATTTAGAAAAGTAAAATCGTTCGTTGCACGTTCAAAAACGCGTTCCAAACGGCTGCTGCGCAAATCAATGTTCAGAATATTATAATGTTAGGAATATTATAATTCAACATACTTTGAAACTGTGAGAGGATAGAAAAATCACAGAAAAACGCTCGTTCCTCCTTGAATAATCGAACAATAATAATAATATCCATGAGAGTCGGCGTTATGAAACGCACAAAAGGGGCACATACATAAAGAAGTCGCCAGTTCTATTTTTATAATTACATTTCTCGTAAATACATAAACACATATTTAACATTTCGTAAATAATACTCGAGATAGTACTAAAAAACGATCGACAAATAAATTTTGATAAATATATTACAACGTAGAGAGCGTACAAGAAAATTTCGGTTTCCGTTTAATAACGTTCAAGTGACATAGATTTTTTACTTTTTTTCTTTTCTATTCTTTGTCTTTGTTTTGTAAGGAAATTTTCTTTTTTCTGTAGTTCCTCTCCAAGTTTCAAATATCATTACAAAAATTCATATCTCAGATAAATGATTTTTTAAACAAAACAACTGAGCATAAAGATTATCACTCAAAAAGAAAAAAAGAAAAAAAAACCGTAAAAAGTTTGCATTCTAATGTGCACATATGAAAAATGCCTTTGACATACGCCCTTAATATTTTCAGTGAACATAACATGTTAGACATTATATATAGTTATACTATGTATAGTATGACACTGAGGTGTATAATACTACAGACCTTAGGTCAGTAAATTCAAAGGCAATTCTCATGTACCATTATCCATTTTCTACCAAATGATATACAAAAGTACTACATAGGACTGACTTGTAAAATTTTGTTTTTGCAACAAAATTTTACCACAATGGTTTCGAATATTTTGCCTACTTATTTTAATATAGTATCATTTGAATAAATGGATGTGGTTGCGTCTAAAATTATCGCTAATAGGCGCTTTTTGTTCATTTTTTTCGCACAAGAGCCAATAGCCCTTAAAATACAATTATAATAATATGATTAGATTTTACCGCTAACATAATATTAAAAAAATCGGATTACTTTAAAAATTCGAGATTACTTTTTTTTTAGACTGTTCCTTGGACAGTATATCGCTTTTTTTTTACTTTTCTCTGTAAACTTTTCTTTTTCTTTTTTTTCACTGGTATACATTAATGCACATTACGTAAATTTACTTTTTAAATATAGAATCGTCTTATTATGCACTTTCCCCATCGGGCAACTTAGAGCCATCACTATTCACAATATGGATAGTAGAATTGAAGAACTGTATATGTGTATTATGAGGTACACTTACATTGCAAAAAAGAATCTTAGAATTGTACAGGTCTTTCAGTTTCATTTTGATTATTCCAGTTGTGAATTTTACATATCACATTTTTTAGACATCCGTTTCAGTATGTCATCATTGATCTTGATTTTGCTTGCACTCTCCTGCCATGCTTCAAAATTTGTACCACAGATTTATCAAAGCTGCACTTGTCCTATCATTTAATTATTGTGACTGCTTCTAATTGTTCTCCCAATTTTTATCTTGAAGCTAGCTGACTTGATTACCAACAACTCCATTGTTATGAATACACAATATGCACCTCTTCATGTTTTCCTCTGTTTTAATGCACTAGCATGTTAAGTTTCATTCGATCGTGAGTAAATCTTGTAGTGGGCCTTCCTCACAATTTATATGAAGTCGAAGTGTTTCTGTTCAAGTAGCAAGTCATTTATTTAATGTTACCGTCTATTCGCGTTTATTAATGATACGATTATACACAATTTACATCCGCGACACTGTGTTTTATCGTAAGCTTAGAGAATTATTCCTTTTTATCAATGCTGTTGCATTGCACGAACTTTTTCATTGTTTAAACAGTTTTCTTTAAATATCGTCACGATTGTCACGTGTCCTTTTCCTAACGACGTATACACATACGTTTTTTCTTAATCCCATCTTTTTACACAAATCCACTGCACTTTTTTTGCTTTATATACGAAGTTAAGAATTAAAGAAACTTAATGAAAAGAGTCACATGAAAAGTTTATAGCATGTTTTCAGTTGATTAACGTTTACCCGCAATACTTTTTTTTTATTACACGTTTAAATAAATTTGATGTTATCTAATTATTAGATTTGCTTACATAAGAAATCCATTGTCACTTATTTTTCTTGATTATTAACGTCTTTTTTCTTTTTCGTTGCAGAGTTCTTTATTACGTAATCACAAGAAATATTATTTTTATCTTGTGAAATTGCTTTCAACAAAGAGTAATGAAAAAAGCAAAAGAGAAGAAATCAGTTTCCTAACAATTTTCCCTCCTCCAAATAAAACTTGTGTTGCATCAGATAAAGCTATTCCTTTATATCTGGCCAAACACAAATATCAATTACCATATATCTGTTATATGAGAGTACTAATTTTTTCATAAAAAATATACGATCTCCCCATAATAATGACGATGACGATGACGATAATGATAACAGTACGGTTCAACGAACTTTCACTTACATACTCACGAATATAATATTACAAAATAATGAAAATGGATATGGTAATTTTAATTACCGCAATGATGATGAAAATGAAGCGCGTAACGATAATGACAATGACAATAATAATAATAATAATAATAATAATAATAATAATGATGACAATAATGAAATTATCATTAATTGGAATACATTAACAATAACGATAGCTTTACAAAATAACAATCACAATGAGGGACGCGAAGGAACAAGTGTCATAATAAAGAACTCTGCAACAAACTACTCCTTGTTTGCAATGCATAGGACTTACAGGCTCAGTGTCGATTGTTTTATTTAGTTTATGTTAGTTCCTAGTTGACCATAAGTGTATGTGACTCCATTGGTGCCGCACTATCGTATAATGTGTCTGTATCTTGTGTAGGTTCACCCTGAAGTTGACATTGATTACTCAATGTTCCAGCACCACAGTCACAGAAGAATCTGGAAACATAAGTCAATTGCCAATCTGTTGCATGCAAAAACTTTATGGTACTGCAACATATTTAACATCAGAAATTTCTTTTAGTGGATATTAATAATATCAATGATACTTACCGGTCATGTCTAATGAATTCCACATCGTGTCCAGCGTGACAGGTTTTTATGCAGTTTACACAAATTGCATTACGATCTGTTGTATTGCATGTTTGGCAACGATAGAAATCATGCATAGGGAAAGAGGTATATGACGAAATTTTGTATAAACATTGGCCGTTTCCAACCGCTTTTTCAACTGCATCTTGATTATTAAATATTTTATTGCCTGAAAAAATAAACATCAATGACCATCTGTTCTTTTCATATGATTTGATACTATACATGTAAAGAGAAATATTTTAACCTCTAGTTGTTGGTTGTACTCCACTTGCTAAACATAAACCGCCGAATCTGTTATTGAAAATTTGATTAAATTCCAACGTAGCAGTTGCATTGTTCGTTATTTCAACACCAGCTGCCAATCCATCAAAAATTCGGTTTCTCCTTAAGACAGGATGGGATTGTGTGGAAATAAGCACTCCTGCTTGAGCATTACGAAATATATCATTTTCTTCGAGGACACCTGCGTCGCAAAATGAAATACATGATTATTTTAATTAGAGAAATTTACCAAAATTAAAAATAAATATAAAATTTACCTTTGCCACCATTAAATATACAAATTCCACCATCTCGCCCATCGAATATTTTGTTTCTTTTTAACGTAGGATTACTATCTGTTTTAATCCAAACTCCTGCCATTGCATTATCAAAAATTTCATTTTGTTCAAGTAAGCCTAATCCGCTATTATACACGAGAACGCCACCGTTTTGTCCGCCCCATATTTTATTCCCACGTATTACTGGATTACTTCCAGTCCTAACATTACAAGACAGTTAATATAGGGAAATAAGAAAAGATAATATTTTTTTCGTGATACAATATCGTACCTTATTTGTACTCCTGAATACAAATGATTGAAAATATCATTGTCTTCTAGTTTTCCATGTCCATTATCATAAAAATAAACTCCAACTTGTTTTCCACTATGGATACGATTTCTTCTTAATACCGGCGTCGATCCTGTAGTTATCCAAACACCTGCTAATGTATTTGCATATACTTCATTCTCTTCAATTAAACCTTGTCCCTTTTCATGCACGTATATACCACCATGTTGACCATGATGTATTTTATTATGTCTAACAATAGGATCCGAATTTGTTCTGATTTGTATACCAGCTAGAGCGTTACCATAAATATTATTGTGTTCGATCAAGCCTCTTCCTTCTCCAAATATATATACTCCTCCTTGATGACCATTATAAATTTCATTTCTACGAATAGTGGGATTTGAATTGGAGGTAATCCAAACGCCGGCGAAATTATTCGAGTGAATTTTGTTATCGATAAATTGCCCTAAACCATTCTCATGAACATAAATTCCACCTGTCTGGCCATGGTGTATTTCACAATGCACAACCGTTGGGTTAGCACCAGCTTTTACTTCAAAACCTGCTATTCGATTATTATGGATATCATTAGCCTCAAAATACCCGAGACCATTATCAAACGTAAAAATTCCGACATCTCTTCCGTGATGAATATGATTTCTTCGCATGATTGGATTTGCATAATTCTTCACCCAGATTCCTGCTAATGCGTTTCTGGAAATTTCATTATCCTCGTAAGTTCCTTGTGCATAATCGGTGACATAGAGTCCAACATTTTCACAATCCGATATGTCACAATTCTTGACTACAGGATTCGCTCCTACCCCCGACACGCAAACAGCCGCTCCAACTAAAAAGTTGGAGAATCAATAGTAAATTTAAAAATAAACACATATAGAATTCAATAAACAAATTATTTTACAATCTAGATGTGTTACTTACCAACACTCGAACTCCTAATAATACAATGATCAACCGTGGGACTGCAATTTTCACCAACTTCTAAACAATAATGTTTATGATGCGGCACTGTGCTAGTAACGTCTGGGGTAAACTTTAATGTGAGGTGGCCGGCATAAGCTCGTTTTGCTCCTTCTACAAACATAACTGTAGATTCACTTTCTCGTTCCAATATAACAGATTCTGCTACATTTCCGGGTGCTGCACCGATTAATGCAACGTCGCTGTCAATTACAAGAAATTCGCCCCTATAGATTCCAGCATGTAAGAAAACTAAATGTTGAGGTGCTTCTTCTGCTGTCTGCGAATTGTTTCCACAACAATTCCCTTGACCACTTGTAGTTGTGCTATTATTTGACGAGGGGCCACTATTGCTTCTATATTCATCTACATAATCTAATGCTCCCTGAACTGTATTAAAGTATGGCAAATTCCGACCTTTAAACTTCAAATCCTGAAATCCTGGCCTAACATGTACTCCTCTATATAGTTGTCTAAAGCTCTCTTTCCATGGGTTTGGATAGTCTGATTCATCCGGGGAAACAAATTCAAATTTACAAGGTGCAGGATTAAATAGTGGTAAGTCATATTCATAGACTTGCTGGTACAAGGACTTCCATAGTTCAGTGTCATTTGCAATTGTTTGAAAACGTTTGCAAACTTGGGAAACTCTACATAGATCTTGTTCCATTAAATAATTAAATATAGTAAGCAGCACTTCATCCGGTAACTCATACTGAAGGTAATGCGCTGCTGTATTTGTGTTTGTACCTATAAAATAATGAAAGAGTTTGAAAGATTCTTTCATTAAAGTAACATCTAAGATGACGTTTAATTATTAGAAAACATACCATCTGTGGATAATGAACAAGTCCGTCTAGGTCGTTTTCTTGCTGGTAGAGAGGAAGAACCAAGAGTAGCTCCTATACTACTGCCACCTGAAGGAGGTAGGGCAGAACTGGTACCAGGAGCCGGATCTGGATGAGGTGGACTTTTACGTCTTAGATCATATGGGGATGAATGAGAGTGTGACGGGGAAGGTGATGGTGCTGCAACACCAGAGACACTGGGTGACGATCCTCTTCCACCCCCTCCCCCACCTCCACCACCACCACCTCCTCCTCCTCCTCCTCCTCCACCTCCTCCTCCTCCTCCTCCTCCACCACCACCAACTCCACCCCCAGGTGGTATCTGATTTGATGCTGAACATGGCAAATCGCATGGCTCGGCTGGAAAACAACAATCTTACAGATACTAATTTTGTTATATTTAATATTTTAATATGTATATTAAATACCAAGTATTTATCAAATTTATAATTAATTTAAAATAAATGAAAGAATAATTGCATATTTTATATTACATAGATAATAACCACAGTCATATTAATTTGTTCTGCTTTATGGGTGCATATTAATTTTGAGTCTTTTAATCATAAATGATTTAAACATGTTTTGACATCTGTACACATTTGTAAATTTACATTAAAATCATAATTAATTATTAGAAGCATATAGTGACACTAATATATGAATTACTATTTAATTGACAAGATAGATTACAAAGGATAAATTTAAGGACTAACATGTACGAGATGAAGTCAGAAGTAAAAAACACAAACAATTTATGAAAGATTATTGTAAACTTTGAAACATATATCATTTTCTATGTTCAATGTATATATGTAACTAATTTTATTTATTATATATAGTCCTTGCCTATTGGCACTATACGTAACTAATTAATCAACCATATTTTATGACAGAAGTATTATTATTATTATTATATTCAGAAAACAATAGCAACATCTGTAATTATGTATTAAGAGTATACAATGTGGTTTGGGAAAGTAGAACATTATACTAATTTAACAGAAAATCTATGGTTAGTATAATATCAGATTGAAAGATGCCTGACCTTATGCCTTGATATTACAGAGAGATTAACGAAATCACAGAAGTATTGGTTGTAAGTTTCGTACAGCTGAACGTTTAATAAATGAGAATTATAAAAAAAAAAGGGGGGGTGGGGTAAGAGGAATAGACTTTGAGCCGACATTCCAAAGTAAAAATTGACGATCGTGAAGTACGCGATATCATGATCGATGTTAGTAAAAAGAAGGGTGGTGATAAAACTGGCGAGCGTATGTTGATTTTGGGTAAACGTCAATGAGACATAGGTTCTACGTTTTTCGGCCATCCCGAGTCTGAGAAAATCGTGTGAGAAGACGTGTGGGCAGTGGGTTTGACGGAGTTGTCGTTCGTTCTAATCTATAAAGTGGGAATAGAATTGATGGGAAGGATTGAAGTTTGAATTCGTAGCATGCGGAATCGTTTGGATGATTAACCAGGGAATATCGAAGTAGGTGAAGGCAAAGAAGTCTTTCGTCGAGACAGGTGAGCAGTGAACCGAGCTCCGGATGCAGGGTTCTCTTACCCGAGGTAGTTCTCGAAGGCAGAGGAATCCTGTTTGCACCTTTTCTTCGGGATCTTCGCACGTAATTGCGCGACGATGTGAACGACGCACTTGGCATTTTTATCGTGCTTCCCGGAAAATTATGCGAGAAACGGTAAAACAACTAAACACTAAACAATGGCGACACTTCCACCGAGCCCAGCGGCCATCTTCTCATTGACGGTAGGACTGCCGACTGGTGCCAGACCGCCAATCGGATGAATTTCTGTTCTCCCCTCTTCCCTCGCCGACCTCCCTCCTACCAAAGCGATCCTTCTCTCTTGCCTTCTACCCCTTACCGATTCCCTCTTCTGCAATGGATCGCGACACAAGCAACCAACATCAGTATGGAGTTATGGAGACCATGGGCCGAAATACCGATTTATCCTGCATAACCGCAATTCTATCATGTTTCGTTTTATCGGTGATGTATGTCGCGAGTCTCTATGTATGGAATTCTCCGTACAGTAGGTACGTATGCTGATTAACAACCGGATAAATGTTAATCTTTAAATGTCCATTTTGTCGAACCGTGTATGCTCTCTCTATCGGTCCTTTAACAGTGAACCACAGGAAACCACGAACAAAGTGTAACTGTATTCACGTCGGCCGAGAACATGAATATGTCTACTCTTTGATTCTCCCATTCACGCAGTCGCTTTTCTGGACAAGAATTGAATCTACAGCGCCTCTATTGGCCAACTTTTTCCTTCGATTCCTTCTGTAATTGGCGCGTTATTTCAAATCGATTGTGTCAAATCACTGTATCGATAACTATTTACTGCCAATAATATTGATTTCAAATGTTTAACTATATATTTTTCCAATATTGGAAATTTTATTATAGTTTCGTTTGGCATTAAAATTCCAATTCTTCTCGGAGAATTTACTGTTAATCGAAAGTTTTAATTAAAAAGTAATACTTTAAGAAAAAGCGTAAAATCAATAAAACACTAGTGAAACTTTTTTTATTGCAGGGAACATCCTACTGTAATAAAAAAAAGATTTTTTAGCGTTTTTATTATGTCCCTTATATCTCCCGCTTTATTGTATTTTGGTATAAATGAAAAAGTATTTCAAAAGGTAATTACATACAATGATATAATTAATTACATAGTAAAGTCCATATTGTAATTTACAACTTTTAGGCAACAATTTGGGAGTTATTGGGTCTGCGATGGCCTGGTTTAATTCAAGCAATTGTGATACCATTATTATTAACAATGATACTATTTCTAGGGCCAATATGTATACAAGGTTTCAATGGACTTTGGAGACTATATACTGGTTAGTATCTTGGAATGGTTATATAAGGGTCTAAATATTTAAATCAATTATCTCGATAATTATGAAAGATTACTTTATAAATATATATTTAATGATTTTAGAGCCTATGTATTGGCTTGGGAGCGTAAGAACAATAATATGGTGGAGAAATCTAGTAGTTGCTCCTTTAGCTGAAGAATGGACATTTAGAGCATGTATGTTACCATTGCTTTTGCAATGTTTTGCACCAACTACTGCCATATTTATATGTCCTTTATTTTTTGGTGTTGCTCATTTTCACCATGTAGTAGACAGGGTGAAAGGAGGCATGAATCTCAAACATGCCCTTTTTATATCTTGTAAGTACTTTCTTTTAATTTCAGTTTAACCCAAGTATGCTGTTAAATTTGTCATAATATATTTTTGATGTAGGTTTCCAATTTGCGTTTACGACACTGTTTGGAGCATATGCTGCCTTCCTTTTTGCTAAAACAGGTGTGGTACAATTTTGACCAACTATTTTTTATTCAATTTTATGTCTTTTTATTTAAAAGACAATTTATAACTTTTTATAGGACATTTAGCAGCGCCGTTTACGGCACATTCTTTTTGTAATCATATGGGATGTCCTGATCTTTCTGAAGTTGTTGCAGTTAAAGATCCATTAAAAAGAGCTGGATTATTTTCTTTGTTTGTAATTGGATTAGTAGCTTGGTGCTTTTTATTGACACCAATGACAAATCCAAGATTATTTTATAATAATTTATTTTGGCATAAAAATTTTATATGAGTGTGATTTATTTGCAACAATGTCACTGATGTTATGTAAAATTTTTATAAAAAGACTAGTCTAACTTGAACTGATATCGTTTTAAGAATTTATATTGCATGATATTTTTAAAGAAGTATTTGTTACTTAACAAATTGTATCTGATACAAGTTGACAAGACTGTCTTGCAAATTATATAATAGGTACAATTATATATAGGTGCAATTTTATCAAACACAGACGTACTTTTATTAGTTAGAAACTAATCAAATTCGTGTAATACAAGATTTTTTAGTTCTAATTTTTATGAACATGTTTTGTATAAGGTAATTATTATGCAAACAAGTTACCATAGGCAAGTTAATCATGCAATATAGAACTAATATAAAATCACCGTAGTGCCTCAAATTTAATTCAATTTACATAGTTATAATCATAAATGCCAATAAAACTTTAGGCAAAGTTCTTAAAATAAAGATGTTAATAAAATATTGTATAGTTAAAAAGATATGACATTGTTACAATAAACAGTGTGTTATTTTGAACTGATAAAAAAATTGTTATTTCCATAAAAATATATCTTTTTGGAAATGTTTTCTGATATAATGTACAAGTATGAAAAAGTTTTTATTTTAAATTTACTTAACTGTTTTCTACTTACATATACAGAAACATATTTACATTAATATAAGAACTAGCAATACATACATTTACCGTTTATTTAAATCACAGAAACAACAGATAACAGTATTACAATATTTGCCATAAATGTGTACAAGTATTTATATAGTAAAGAAATACAAGGAAATATATAAAAGTTTATATATTGAGATAACATTCTTTTATTCCGGAAAACCATTTTAAAACTCATGTGTATGTCATAAATGTGATCAAAGACAGATGTGTATTTGATCTTGTACATTTTGATGCATAGTCGATTTTAGTCGTAATTTATTGTTGATAAAATTTGATATTTGATATACTTTGAATATATTTAAAGAACTGAATTTATAACATGAATGAATTCATTCTTTTTATAACATAGTAACATAGAGTATACAATCGTAAAACTCTTAAATTAATTTAGAATAGCCGAAATTATAAATTGTATCTTGTATAATATTAAATTATTTATTGAAAAACAATATGTAATGTAAAATTTCAAATGATGCAAAGGAAATGCATATTATTGTTCCTTATTTCAACTAATATATTTATTTATAACTATTAAAATTGTTATATTAGGAACTGTAACTGTAAATATTCTTTTGTTAATGATTCGAAATAAAGAAAATCATTTCTAAATATAAAAAATCAGTTCTTAAAATTTCTATAAAATACATTTTTCTGTATTACTACCTTCATACTTGACTAGGTCCAGGTGTTGCATCAGTACTTTGTGATTGATTAAGAAATAGTACATTGCTAGTTTTTATACTTGGGCCTGTAGATATAAGTGATGGACATGGACTAATACATGGCGTCGAGGAATGACTGTTACTTAAATCACATTGATCTAATAATTTCCAAAGTTCTTCTGGCGTGGGGCCACCAGAGACATCTACAATCAACATATTTGGTATTATAATTGATATTATTATATTCGTTAAAAAAGAAAAAAAAAAATAAGGATGTTACTTTGAGTAGAAGAGAAAGATGGTTCTAAAGCTGTTGTAAGGTCCCACATTTGAATGGTACCATTGGAATGACCAGTGAATATAAAACGCCTGGGTCTTGAACCCATACGGCTAGATCCTTCACATTCATGTACATAAAAAGAGCTTATAATACTACCATCCACTGATTTGATTACACAGACTCTCTTACCATTTGACGCTAAGCGTACAAACAATTGATCTGTCTCAGGTACAACTTTTTGAACAAAGACTTGTTCATCATCTTGTTCACCAAATGGTCCTAAGTTTTGGTTTGAGTTAACTTTTGTTTATTAATAACATCACAATAATTTTTCATATAATAACATACCAAAGTCATTTCCAGCATTATAACTAATGCATGATTCAATTGCTTCTAAAGATACAATTTTAAAACTAGCTTCTGGTGTTGAACCAGGTTGAGTAGAAATCATTCCTCGGAACCTTGTTACCGCCCAACTTCTAACATGATTATATTCTGAACAAACGGATACTAAATATTTTTCTGATAACGTTACCTGCAATATAATTTATTACATATATAGACAATTTGTAAATTCACTTTAATAGAAGTAAATATGATACTTACTTTCGTTACACTACTTTGATGTACAGTAAATGTTTGAAACAGTTGTGGGCCATGTCCTACAGTTTCAGGATGTTGGACTATAACTCGAACACTGCCAGATTTTGTACCATATGCAATTTCAATCCAATTACCGCAGACAGCTGTATAAAAAAATTATAAAATTACAGTATTCTACACTATTCTACACTATTTCTCTTTAAAATATTAAAATCTTTTAATGTAACTACATGTCTTAATATAAAATGTAAATGACACAATACCGACATTACATATATTGAAAATTGTAGTAATGAAAGAAGATACATTTATAATATATGTTATAATGTTCATTTTCGTTAATAATTGACCTATGTACATATTACATGCGTTATAACATGACGATTAAGAAAGAACAAATGTTCATAAATAGTCATGTCGAATGTTTTTTAACTAAGAAAAAATGTATATTATTTATATTTTAATAAAATTTTATGTATATATATTAGAAAAAATGGTAAGTATACAAATATTTACAATGCATATAACGAAATTATAATTATGATGTATGTAATAAATAAAATAATGTTGATATGCATTTGGAATTGTTTAAAACAAAGGATAACTATGCAAGCAGAGGTATATGTTGTTTATTCCCTTTCCTTCCCCTCTCAGATGCTGCTATAAATATATTATTATGTCACTAGACATACGTAATAAAGTAAAAAAAAAGATAAAAGTGTTAATAAGTACAACTGGATGCATAAGGATAGCGGGGTGTGCAGTCTAAGACAAAAATAATTATTAGTGCTTTAAACGTATTTTTGACTGTAGTTTATTGGATATATACTACTATTTTTTTTGTATGTTCTAATTTAAAGTAATACAAATAAAGGCTACTTCTTTAATGTATGTAAATATATACATAAAGAATTTTAATTAAAAGTGCTGTTAAAAGCAATATATGAATATGAACTTGTGCATTGATTTGATTCAAAATGATATACTATATCTGGAGAGGAAGGGTATGAATACTAGTACTCAAAGTAATGTGTTATGTTCAATGCAATATAACATGTAGAGAAATATGTATATGTCAATTTGAACTATGACTTGAATGTGAAAATATTGAAGAACATTGTCATATCGACCCATACTTGCCTTGTGCTATTTATCCAGTTGTACGAAATCATGAAGCAAAGAATGTAATAATAAACTCTTATTAATATTCAAATACAGCATTGAACTTTATAATAAAAAATAGGATACTTGTACTTGAATAAATATAACACTTATTGATGTGTTAAGTAAAACAAAATTAGACTTTCTATTACAAAGAACAAATACATAATGAAATTTGTGATTAGAATTAATTAATGATATATAAATAATAAAAAAAATCGTATAATCATTAAAGAATGTAAAAAAAAAATATATATATTATGAAAGTGACGTTTGTTATTACATTCCTCAATACACAAGCAGATTTAATAATTAAATTTTAGTCCACTTATTTGTACGTCACTGGAAAAGATATTTCTGGAATAGAGATACTGTAATATTCAATATTACAAACCATAAATTAATTATCATTTACCTACAATTTTTATATTTAACTATTTACCAGAATAATATTGCAATATGAAAAATGAATACCAAAACTTACATGTTTTTGGTGTTAAATATACAGATATGGCGGTAATGGGATCATAGTTTGGATCTCGGTATAATTCAGTTACAAGCAAGTCATTGTCCTTCATTCTTAAAGGAAATTTTTCCATGTCTGAAAATTAATTGTCTATTCAGTCATTATTATGAAATCTATTTTATTTTAAAAGTATTATAATTTTTTATTACCAATATAATAAATAGATCCATTGTTGCAGCCTAATAGAAGAAACGAACCAGCTGTGTCAAATGACAAAATAGGTACCACATCTTGTATTTGCCAATGATGTGTCATAGCATGCCATACACCGATTTTGTCAGTAGGAGATAGAGCAACTAATTGGCTCCCAATAAAAAATAAATATTCCACACGAACATTTAGATTAAATGTACCAATATTCTTCATTTCCTTTGCTGAAATACTCCATAATCTGACCTGATTTCCATAAGAAATTGCAACCATTTTAATGTCGCCACTGGTACTTAATTTTGATGTTATTGCCACTCTTTCAATTACTGATTCGATGTGAGGACTAGTAAATGCGTGTTGCCAACCAGATGAGTCTTTAAGTCGATAACATGTTATAAAATGAGCATAAGCAATTACAATCCAATTATGATGTGCTTTTATGATCTGAACTCTTAAGGGATCAACCCATGATGAAACTATATAAAAAAAACGTTTTAATATTTTTTTTACTAGAATCACAAATAAAATAATTATATGTTTACCTTGTTGAGGCCCAAATACTAAACTTATATCATTTTTATACAATTTATTTAAATCTGCTGAATTATTCCTAACATGTCTTAAATCTAGAGATGATGTACGTGAATGTGGTAAGCCTTTTTGTTGGATTCTATAATCTAATGAAGAATTTCGCATATGACTATTAAGTATTCCTTTATAGTTTTGTTGTCCTAAAGTAAATATGTATTAGATGTTTGCAGTAATTAATAAATAAATTAAATTAATGAATATATGTTCTATACCATTATTATTGTGGCTATTAGAAGTTCCAGGAGTTGCAATTTGGGAAGTAGATGGTACATCGGCTCTAGAATTGGTATTATTGGCAGGACTTCTGCCATGAACAGACACATCTCCTACATTTGATGCAACAGTGGTAGGTTCTTGCAATGGTATACCTTGTCAATTATAATATATAAAATCTAAGTACATTGCATTTTATGTATATTTTCCTTAATTAAAGAGGTTTGATTAATCTTACTTGGTGGTGGTAAATAACCATAAAACAAAACATCTCCACAAGAAGACTGAGTTAAATCTTCGCATAGCATTAATCTCTTAACCAATGGAGTAATACCATAATATTCAGCTTCATGTCTCAATGTTCGAAGATCTACATTCTTTAAATCAATATCCTTTGTACGAAGATAATTTAATATAATAGAAAATAATTTTGGATCTCTATCTATAAATAATGCACCAATTTCATCTCTGTGACTGGCAATTCTGTTACTTAATAAAGCTGTAAAAAATGAATCTGGAACCCATGTTAGCGTCTGCTTTGATGTTGAAAACCTAGATAATGAATAATTTCAGATAATTACAAAAATAGCTTAAAATATATCACTTTCTAAATTACATAATAGCATTTAGTTATCGATTAAAAATTAAAAAAGATTATATATTTATTATACAATGTCTGAAAGCAAGTAAACGCTTTTGTTTGTACCTTGTTCCACCAACGTTCAAATGTACAATATCACTAAGTCCAAAAGAAGGTACAGTCATCATTATAACTGATTCAATCTTTTATTTTGATGTTGTAAGTCTTATTTTAATATTTCTAGAACGATTAAAGAATTACATTCTACTTTCGATAGGTTATGAACAAGAACTTCAACTTATGGTTAGCTGCAAAGTTGCACAGTGAGTGTCGCTTTAATGAAACCCACATAAGCACAAACAGGTACCAATCTACACATACAGATGCTTGAGTGTGGTATTGGTTTAAATTAAAATCACTATAACATAAAATAAGCTTAGTATATGTTACAAAATAAAAGTTTTATAATTTACACATCAATTAATGGCGAAGTAAACAGAGATAATAAATTATTCTCAATTAGAAAAATTTAATTGATTTATAATTATTATAATTTATAATTATATTTTAAATAATTTTAAAAGTGTCATTTATTTTTAATGAAGACATTCATAAAATAGGATAGAACATTATTTCATTTTTTACTTTTCTTTTTGTTAAAATATTTGAATTATTGGGATATAGTTATTAAAGATATTATGAATAATTAAATAATGTATCGTAATGGTATTTTTACTAATACGATATTTTATTTAATAATAGTAGGTATAGTCGTATAACACATAAAAGCTTTTCATTGAGAATATAATTTTATTTATAATTGTTAATAAATATTGTCTTTAATATTATTTCTATTCATCAATTCAATTAGATTATTTGAATAGATAAAATTTATGTGCTCTTGTATATAGAAAAATCGGGCGCTCCTATTGGTGCAAAATATTGCGAATTCAAATCGAGCGTTCTTATTGGCGCAAAATATTGCAAACTCAAATTGAGTATTTCTATTGGCGTAAAATGTCGCGCCATTCGTAATTCAATGGAGACGTGTAGTGCGGGGTGACATTCTACTGTTGAAAGTTGTGGAGTACGAGTCGTCGCGTTACTCGTTATTATTAATACTTTCATTTCGACTTTATCATCATTTTTACACTCGCGCCTACTTCATTTAAGTAGTATGTTCTTATTTAATTACTTATTAATTATCATTTGAATAAAATTAAGTGGTTTTGCGAAACTTTCTCTGTACTTTTATCGTTGACTGCATATCTGACGATTAGAGTTATCGATAATTCATATTACTGGTCTTTGGAATAGAATTTGGGTTCTATTATTGCTCTATTTTATTATAATTTGTTCTATTATT